>JALJVW010000033.1:1272500-1847618 GCA_024865655.1 Emberiza elegans
AGATGAAGGCTCCCCACACTGCCAGCTCAGCAGCAGCCCTGTAAGTTCAGGGCCCTTTTGGAGCTGTGGGGTCACAAACCCCTACACGTGCAGCCCAGAACTGGAGCTCCCGGCCTGACACCCCCATGGGCAGGGCAGCAGCTCACCCAGGAGAGCACCAGGGAGCTGGGGCCATCAGCCCCCGGCACAGGCGGCACCGGCAGCATCTCCAGGCTCCATCTGCAGCACCTGCCCGGCCAAAATGGCAATCTTTGGCCATGGAGAAAAGAAAATAAACCATAAGCCACCTTTCCTGTCCACATGATACTTCTGAAGCCTACAAAATCCTTGCCCCACAATGCAACTCATGAAGACAGCCCTGACAATATGCAATGCAATGGCAGCAAAGCACACCACTTCTTGGAATTAAATCTGCTTTTTGGAACAAATAGCCGTAAAATAGCCCTCAGGAACTGCAATACTGTTTCAGAAAACAGCAGTCTTTTAAGATAAGACAAAAATGTGGCAGCATCATAATCCTGTGTGGGTAAGCGTCTCAAACTCTTCACTGTGAAGTATTCCTGCATTATTCATTCTGAGAGGGACAGTAACCCAAGATAAAGCCTTTTTCCTCTTCTTATGAAAGCTTCCTTACATTTTATTTACTGGGCTGCCCTTTCAAAAAATTCAATAAGCAAGAAAATGTTTTCCCTTTATATATTTTAGGATTCTTCTTTTCCAGCTCCAAACCAAACAGGCACAGTGTGAATTCCTCAGGAAGAAGGGCATTAAATGCAACAATATTGCTCCACACAGGGGCTGGGAACTAGAGCCCACAATGCCTTATATCCAGACTTTCATGATGTCACATCCCTGCAAAACCCATTACATTCAGGAAGGTACAATATCACTTAATGTTTATGTGGCTGTTATTTTTAAATGGTATTTTTCAAGTCCAATACAGCTTTCAAATCTTTATCTGGATTATGTGTGAATTAATGGAAATAACAGTAACCTGACTATTGCCAGTTCCAAACATGCAACTGATATTCTCCAAGGGCTGAGTGCTTGTGCACACGTGGGCATGGGTGCTGGAATATCCACTTCCATTTACATTCATGCTGGTGGAAGCACCAGCCAGGCCTTACTCCCTGTATCCCTGTAACTGGAAATCCACCTCAGCTCTTAAAGAAAACCAACACTTTTTCTTTCCTAAGCAGCAGGTATGGACTGCCAACCCCCACAGTGGCTATATAGCCATTTATTGCACACAGCTCTCACTGACTTCACTGGGACTTCTGCATTTTTTAGCTAGAATGGGGAGAGAAAACTCCTTTAAGGCAAAACACCAACATTTCAACTGTGCTCCTGCTCTATCCCCCTACGCCCTCCTCCCAGTGAATCATCTCCAAAAAATGCTTACATTCCACCAACATGAGAGAAAGAAGCATGACTCTTCTGAACAAGGAACACACTGAAGCCAATCTCATTTCTTTTAATTATTTATGTTCATTTTCCATACCATGGACAGAGACCTACAGTTTTGGGTTTTCCTCAGCTGCTTTCTATTTCAAACACATTACTGTCACAGAAGTCCCAGTACTACCAGTCTGGGAAAACAATGGAATTCCCTGCAATCTTATCAAAAGGATAGCTGCTAAATTGAACGATAGCATTCCCCATCCCCCAACACCTTGAAAGAGCTGATATAACACTGTAGAAATACTTTCTCATTTCCTCAGAGCACAGTTTCTAGAGACTGAAAATTAAGCAAGGCCTCTTTCTAGGAATATCTGAAAAGACACCAGGTTTCATTCAAATACAATTTTATAAGAAAATATCTGACATGTTCTTAAATGTCAGGAATACTTCATTTCCTCCATGCAGCACCCTGAAATTTCATACAAAATTTAACAAGAAATGAAGGAGGCTTCTGGTGCAGCTCTGAACATATCACACAGAATGAGGCCACTCTAATGAAATAAAAGCACACCAAAAATAAAAGCTGCCAAAGAAAAGAATAAAAACAAGGAATGTCCCATAAAGAAAGTAAAAGGAGTGCCCAGAGAGGACAAAGGTGAAGAGGCAACACTAATCTGCAAGGAGTAGGTCAGGCTGAGCAACAAGAAAAGTAGCATGTTTAGCCTGGAAAACAAAGGTTGACAGAAAAGCTGGAGTGCTTCCTTTCACTGACCCTGCCAAAACCCTTCTAAAACATGGCTTTTAGATCACTGCCTACTTCAACTCCACAAACCCTCTCCCATGAACCTTCTCCTCAATCCCACTGACTAAATATACAAAAGGACAATGTCACTACTCTTTTGCTGTTAAAGGTCAGGATAAGTCTCTACCACCTTTATTGTTTTAATATCCATCTTAAGTCACATTACAGCTGTCCCTCTCCCCACTTATTGTTTAAGAGCATTAAGGAGCAGCTGAAACAGAAAGAGGTTTTTGAATGAATTCTGAACCAAACTGTTTAAGCCTAGTTCCCTAAACATCGTACCTTAAAACGTACTCCCCTCACAAAGGGGAATATACCTTATCCCTCCCTCCCTGCTCCAGGACTCTGCTTTCTGCTTGCCTACCTGAAAACCAGAATGGACTTCTCTGCCAAGCCTGGTAAGCACAGGACAGAGCAGCGCAAGCAGGAGCTCTCCTGAGGCCTCTGCAGCTGACAGGAGTTCCTACCTGCTGCAAGGACACAGCATTTTCATGGAACTGCTCTGGAGAAAGGTTTTGCAGGTGCATTCTCCCCAGTGTGCATTCTCCCCAGTGTGAACTGCTCCTCTCAGAGCACACACTGCTGTGCAGAGACTGAAACCTCAGCTTCCCACATCCCAAGGCAAAGTGATTTAACTACCAAGACAGCCTCTCCCCCTCTGTGGTTCAGGTACTTTTGGATCTCATGAAGAGAACACTCCCAGCAGGACCCCAGAACTGCAGAGTCTCACTGCAGCTCAGAGGTCAGGGAATTCAGCTGGGATGTGGGAATCTACCTTCAACTCCCTACTTACCTGATTTAAAGCCTGATCTTGAAACTGAAATCCCTCAGAAGGTCAGTGCTGTTATCACATGGGCATACAGACTGTCTTTTCCCCTCCTCTTTGTTCCAAAAGTTATGACCTGGGTTATAAAAGGCTGATGGGTCAGAAAAATGAGTAAGAAACACAGAAAAAGAAAGGATGTATGGGGAATGTGGTAAAAGACAAAGGCAGAGAGGAAAGAGAAGTGAAATGAGAGAAACAGAAGAACAGACAATTAGAAAGGCAGAGAGATGTGAAATGGGAAAATGCAGCTACAACTTGGTCCTGAAGTTTATAAACTGATTTCCACCAAATCTGTCATTACAAGCAAATTACTTTAACTGAACCAAAGAGCAGAAAACATGCCTTCCTTAGCTTTCAGCCTTCAGTATTTTAAAATACCAAGACTCTCCCTTGTAATTCACAGTCTCCTAAGACTACCCTCAATCTCCCTCCTCCCCGCATTCTGTGCCTAAATCTTCCTCAGTTCTTTAGGCACTGCAATGAATCCATTCTTTTGGCCAACATAACAACATCTGGGACACAGAATTAAAGCCATATTTACCTTTGATTTTACACATTTATATACAGGAACAAGACTAACTCCAGCTCACTCTAACCTACAGCTCTGTAGATGACAAGAGGAAGTTCCTGTACAACCTGTTAGCACCAACAGTAACCCTGAACTCTCTGAAGCTGTAATGTGGCCAGCACTTCCCTTTGCAGAATTTTAAGATGCACCTCAAGCCTCAAAAGAGTGACTTAATTTGCAACTTCTCTGTCTTACCTCAAAAGGTAGCGTGATTGGCGGCGGTGGCTTTTTCAGTTCTTCACATTTTCTCTTTTTGCATATCCGGTGGCTGGTTTTGCGCTTCCTGCAGCAGCTGCACTCCTCACAGTTTGTTTTCCGCAGACAGGGCTCACACACTCCACAACGCCTTCGTTTCTTTTTCTCCAGCATAGGGAGCAAAGATGAATATGGAAGAGGGTAATCACCAGCTGGATTTTTAAGAGAGTATGGCCCTGAGGCCTCAACTGCTTCAGTGCTGTTGCTCACGTTGTCCTGAACCAAATTCAAGCTTACTCCGACACTTCCCAGCTGTGATGAATAATCATTATGCTGCAGTCTTGAGTCAGCTGGCAAATCTGCATTTATGGCTTTTGCTGAGGCAAGAGCAGAGATTTCCATCCTTGAAGGCAACTCTGAAACAAAACCTGCAGAGAATTGTCCAGAGCTTTCAGCAGAGATTTTATCAACTGTGCTTTTTCCTAAATCTGAAGATAAAGTGGGGACATACCCTGAATTCAAAATTAATGTCTCTGCATCAATACATTTAACAAGCTGTTCAATGTCCTCTACTTCAATATTGTTTAAAGAGGTATTGGAGACTGGTTCACATACTCTAAATATGTTCTTTGTGTCAAATTCTGAATTCTCTTTTGTAAAGCTCAAATCTGAATTTGAATCAAGTTCTCTGTGAATGGGTACAAAATCCACAACCAGTTTCATGGGGTACTCTGCAAGTGAGCTTGCACCTTCAAAATGTAAAAGCAAATTTGATTCAGAGGCAGCTACAGAACTGGAATTTGAACCAATGTCTTTATTCTCAGATTCCAAACCCCAGCCTGCCTTCAAGCAGGAATCTGCCAGTGACCTTGCATCTTCTAATAAATGTTCTTGTGAGTTAAACTCAGAGGTAACTAGAGATGCAGAATCCAAGTCTTGTTCTTCCCTAGGTAGCACCATGTCCAACCCTGCTCCAATGTGGAATTTGGCAAGTGTTACTGACTCTATCAGTACTGCTGAGCTGAGGCCTGAGGTATCAACAGAGCTGGAGTCAGGTTCTGTACTGTTGGGCACCACATTGAAGGGAGCCTCTGCATGCACCTTCAAGTTTGATTCAGAGGCAATTCCAGAGTCAGAAGGAGAAGGTGGAAGCACCAGCGCAGCATCTTCAACAAATGCTTCAGCCAAACTACCTGCATCAAGATCACTGAGTATCTGCTCACAGGGCAGGTCTTCAAGCTTAGATTTCCCCTCTGAAGCTTCTGTACCATCAAGAGTTATGTGACTGTTTGGAATGGAGTCATCTGTTTCAGGTATTGCTGCTTCCTCATGCTGGCTGGCACATGGGATAACAGGCTCCTCACCTGCACCACACCGCCAGCCTTCCACAGGCAGAGCAGCTAACTCATCTTGAGCTACATCTTCTTTCAAAGCTATTTCACCTGTTTCAGCATTTCTCTCTTCTACTACTGCCAGGGCTTCTTGTTCATGTGTTTCCATTGTTTCTAGCCTTTTTTGCGCTGCAGCTTTCCTGGGCTTTGCAGTTATTGGAGTTTGGGCCAAGCTTCTGGAGAAGGATCGGTTCCGGAGAGCCATTGTGAAGCCATTGATGCTGAAAGAATCCTGGTTGTGGAAGAGGATATTGTCAGCCTTCTCCAAACTCACCCAAGATGCTCCAGACAAGGTTACACTGCTCCTGAGAAGTCTACCTGAAGAGCTCATGATAGGTTTCTTTTCTTGTTGTTTTTTCTTAACATCCTTTTCTTGCACTGGTTTTTTACTTTTTCCAGAACCAACAGCTTTTGTGGAAGCCTTTGTGGTTTTCTTTCTCACTTGGCTAGATTTCTTTTTGCTTTGGTTAGTTTTCCTTTTGCCTAGCTCTTCTTTTTTGGCTGATCTGGAAGGCCTGGCATGGTGAGCCATGTCTGCGGAGCAGGAGCAATGTTAACAGGAGAGATGGAAAAAAATCATGAGCTCTTGAGAGACCTCTTCAGTAGAAAACTGCATACTCCCATTGCTGCTTTCTGTGCTCATACAATGCCAACTCTGAAACAGGAAAAGATACAAAACAGCATTAATATACTTCTAATTTAAAAAGGTGAACATATATTCAGCTGACCATCCTTAATATTTAAAAATAGAGGTAGAATCAGCAATAGCAGTGTTGGGTGTTATGTTCAACTAGCACAGATGCTTTTAAAATATTAGCATACTACAAAATAAAAAGCTTGCCTAAAGGCCTGTAACACAAACAAAAAAGCAAACTGAACTCAAATGACCAGGCAACATCACATACTTAACTATTTTATGTCAGTACTAAAAAGTTTGAGTTTTCTCAACTTTATTACCAGCTCATTAACCAATATGCTTTCCCTGAGTAAGGAGAAGTTAATATTTATCAGTGTAAGGACATTCAGGAACCAAATAACAAAGCTGAGTTTATTTTTTGTGCATACTCAATATATCATCACAGGGCATGTATCATTCTTTCACCACCCACTCATAGCCCACTGTGGTAAATTTCCATATAAAATGGGATAAGTAAGTAGCTCCCCAAAGAGATCAACCTGTGATTTTTACAGGGGAACTGGACTAGGGAAGAATGATCTTTCCCAGTGTTACCTTCCAGAATACCTTCTGGAAGGTATTACATTCCAACCCTTAATTCCATACTGTGCCTATATTGTGTTTTATGCAAGGCAGATGTCTCTGCTTCATCACTAAGACTTAATTTACCTTCAAAAAACCACCCCACATCTGTCCCAAGCTTTTGTCCCCAGTCACAACTGCAATGCACAGGTCCCCAGACAACCCCCCAAACAAACTGAATCATCTCAAAAGATACAACAAATTTCTCATGCTCCAAACCAGTTTCCTGCAAGGTGGGTTTTTTTAAGGACAGACATTCTCACAAGTACATACTTTTAAGCACACAGTACTATTTAAGTATCTATAGAAGGCTTAAAAGCTTTATGTAGCTCCATGAATAGATCACATGGGTAGACAAGGGCCCTTAAAATGGGAACAGGCAGAGCCAGAGGCTCTATAGTCTCCAGCAGGAAAGTACCTTCCCTTCACCATCATTCCTTAAGCCTCCTCCAGGCCTTTTGCACCTCTCATTGATGGGAAGATGCCAAGAAAAGGAAGAACAAGAAGTATGGGGATGATGTCAAAAATCCTGACCTCAAATGGAAGTAAAAGAAAGGGCATTTGATTTCTAAAGGAAATGGAAAAGGAAAGAAGAGAGCAACCAGGTTCCTGGCATCACCACTCCCTCCTGTGACCTCAATCCCCACTTTGAAGCCAACAGGGTGATCTCAGGGAGGCTGCACCTCCCCACAGCCTGCTTTGAGCTCTGCTGAAGGTGGGGAGAGTTTTGCTAATGCAGCCCAAAGAGCACTGCCCCAAGCACAGCCAGCTCACATGGCCTGTGTGTGGCCACCAGCTCGCTGCTCCCCAAATCAGCACGCTGGCAGCCAGCCTGTTTCTGGCCAGCTGTTTGTCACAGCCCTGGCCAGGCTGCCCAGTGGCCACAGCACCCCCAAGGCTAACAGGAACTCCCCAAACTCTTTCTGAGTAGCTTATTTAAAGCATTTTGAAGCCTGTCTCTTATTTATTCAGCTGTAGCAGGCCAGCTGATCCTCTGTACTACACATACAAATCATGTGCCTTATCTAAACATGATGTGATTATCTTGTATCACATCTTCATATTGCACATCAGATGAACATGATTCCTGAGACAGCACACACACCAATACCATTTAGAGCCAGCAGTGCTGCACAAGACAGGGCTAAACACACTTCTCAAAAAGAAACCAGTGCCCACCAAACACACACTGAACAAGCTGAATCAATAGCTGAACCCCTCCTCCACAGCAACACTTCCAGCCTGGAGGGACTAAGCAGACACGTGCAGCTGTTTATAGTCCTGGGTGAAGCTTCAAAGGTCACAGAAGACACCTGAACAGCTCCCACAGAAGCTCTCTATAAAAGCTGGGTCAGACAGTGGAATAGTAAAACAAACACAGCACTGAAAGGAAGGTAACCCGAGTGCTCTCCTCCCCCTGCCCTTCTCTGGAGGCACATGGGGAAGGGGCACATGGCCATTAGGAGTCACTCCACGAATCAGAAAAGGCACCACATCAGCAGGTCCATGAAATAGTTGTTGGCAGCCTGCAAAAAGCCTCCCCAGTTTCTTGGGGTTGTGACAGAGACTGGGATCCTCATTCCAAAGGGATGCCTGGAGGGCTGCAAGACCCGCTGGAAGCAAGCAGCAGGCACATCTGCAGCCACGGCAGAGGAGCTACAGAACAGCGGCTGGAGAAATGTGAGCTAACTTCTGAGCCTATAGCCAAGAGACCAAGGAAGAAAGCAAGCCATCAACAAAGGCCAGGCAACACAGCAATGAGTGAATCAGGAGGGGAACTGAAGTGATAAAATATTTTCTCTTTATCAGCCCTGAAACAGAAGCAGAAAGACCAGAGAATACAGGAGGTCTGCAGTGGGAACAGTGACAGGATTTTTGAGAATACTGAATGTGAGTGATGCTTTGCTCATATTGTTTGCTTACACAAGTAGCTGTTACTGTGCAAGTTCAGGAAGCATGACTGTCAAAATTAGCAATCAGAAGCTTCATTTCTAACAATTTGGTAACTTTTTAAACCATTACTACAACCTACATTATAATGTCTTTATGTGCATTTGGACAGGGATAGGATGGGGGAATAGCTTCAAGGTGAAGGAGGGCAAGTTCACATCAGGTGAGGGAGGTGGCACAGGGTGCCCAGAGGAGCTGTGGCTGCCCCGTCCCTGGAAGTGTCCAAGGCCAGCTTGGATGGGGCTTGCAGCAACCTGGGCTAGTGGGAGGTGTCCCTGCCCATGGCAGGGGATTGGAATGAGACGGGCTTTAAGGTCCTTTCCCACTCAAACCATTCTGCAACTGCACAATTTGAAAATTGCAAAATAGTTGCTTCAGGACTGAAGAGGCAAGATCATCCTGGAATTCTTTGGTTGGTTTTGTCCTTTTTCAAAAAAAAAAAAATTAATACAGAGAAACACACCTGTCTGGCAAAATGTAGAAAACTACCAATGCCAAAGCATTGGTTCTCTTCAGGGCCAAAATTACAGAGGCTGTGAACACAGTGGTTCAAGACTTCCCTTTTTTTTGCTAAAAAAAGAATGCTGATATTCAAAGGAAATTGCCTGTCTTCAAATGCTGCATTATAAAAGATGGCAAAGGCTTTGTCTCACTCAGAGATGACAATACAGGGTCACAAGAACAGCAACACTTCAATCCATTTTGTTTCAATTCTGTCACTGGAGTGACTTTAGGTTTTTCAGAAGAGATCTGAGTAGACCCCCAAAGGAAATTTTTTGGGGGGAAGGGGTGGATGCTTCTCTTTAGTTATATTTGTCTGGGACTTTGAGTGCCTGACCTGCAAGGCGATCTTACAGTCTCAGGCAAAATGGTTGTTAGCAAGAGATCTCTGCTTCCCTTAAAAAACCCCAGTCTTGAATGCCAGTCTACCAAAACCACCTTAACTGCTAGCTAAAAACTGTCTTGACATTTTAAATAACCTGTCCTAAAGGTTACATGGCTATTTCTTTGTGTCCTCTTCCACAGCCAGCACCAGAGTATTAGGTAGCTGCATGGTTGGTTTTTGAGTTTTGTTTCCTGTAACACTAGGAAATATTTTACCTTCCCTTTTCCATTTAAAGCACTGGCAAGGACTGGTGATATCTGCAGCAGTTGCAAATCATCTCATGCTGCTTCTAAAGGACAACAAATGGCTTTACCACATTGGTCATATTTCACAACAAGGAATTAATTATATTTCCAAAACATCTACATGGACTCAACAGGATTATAAAACATAAAACTCATGGGGCAATAGAGTAACTTGTCAATTTTCTGTCAGCCTGGAGAGAAACAAACTTATTCAATGCTTTCTTCTGAAAGCCCAACCAGGTGAGACCTGCCATGCCTCCCCTGGCAGGGGAGCACAGGCGTCCCTAGGATGCAGAAGGGGCAATGGGTGACAGGAGGTTTTGCAGGGAACTGCCCCAGATAATATCAGTGCATCCTGAAGCTGTTTCTTGAGGCAACTTATCTCTCCTAATCCATGTTCAAAGCTGAAAGCTGGGTTTAAGGCCAGTTGCTTGTGTTTTGCTCATTTGTGGTAATAAATCTGGAACAATTCTACTGACTGCTATAATCCTCAACAAATACTGCTAGAAAAGCTAATCAAAGGCTAAATCTTTTAGTCCTGTCTCCTCTGAAAATTCCAAACAATTATAATGAGAGTTCTACCTACAAAGTAATTAAGAAATTTAACCCTATACTGTCAGAATGCCTTCAGAAAAAACAAAACCAACAACCCCCTCAACCAATTTAAAAAAACCCAAACAAACAAAAACCCCAAACCCACCCACAATGTTTCACTTTACACAAATGGGTAAAAAAAAATAAAAAGTAAATTTTCATTCTAGAGACTGTGTCTATCAAGATTCTGTTACATAACTTGATTCTTGTTAGAAGATGGCAGGGGATAAAGAAAGATATTAGAAGATGTGTCCTCATGAAAAATGATGGCAGTTTTTTTATGGTGTTGTGAAAAATGGCAAGTGACCCCTGAACAAACAGAGCAGTATAGTGAAAAAATGACACAGTCACTAGTTTCACTGGTCATCTGGTTTCACTACAGTCAGCTGTACTTAAGCACATTTTGTTCCAGTGCTTAGGTATCTTTTTAAAAGTCCCTTGAGATCTGCCCTTAGGAGAAACAGATCTGGAGGTTTTCGTAAGAGCCACTCAATAACATGCAGGTCCCAAGCAATAAGGGCCACAATGTGACTAAGCTGTCACACAAGCTCAGATGCACAATTTAGAAGTCAAAACACCTCATCTTCTTCTAGCAGCAAATGCTCTAGAGGAAGATGCAAGAGACACCAGAGAAGACAGACAATAAAAAATGTGACCCTCAGGTGCAAAAGCATGTCACATCATCTGCATCTTCTTCCCAGCTGCACCAAAGGCAGCCTGCTTTCCAATTTGGCCTAGTTCCCTGCATCCACTCATTGCTCTGTAGAACACTTTGTATATGAAAAGAAGGGAAATGGGTTAGGAGGGGAGAATCAGCTTCAATTTTCCCTTTCCCCCTTCTTTAATCCTTGAATACACATTTGGCTTTGGGTGAGAAATAAAACCGGCACTTCTCATCTGCCATGTCAGTACCATGAGTAACTTCATGCACAGAGGCGTCCCGTTCTCCCCCACAGAGGTTTCCTGCTCTGTGTTACAGGACTATGCTATTCTTCAGCAGCTGGACATATTCCACCCACATATATTAAACTCTGGCTCAAGGTAACACTTTCCAGCAGCACAGGAATGTGGCCCAGGCACTGCAGGATGCCACCTCAGTCTCACAAAGGCACAGAAAGCACAGTCCTCTACTCAACACAGGATGGTGCTGACCTGCCCAAGCACCAAGGCCCTCATCCTAAATGTCCGTCCTTGCTGGCCCCAGAAGGCCGCCTCTCTCTGTGTTTGGAGGGTGAGGCAGAGCTGCCGCCCCACTGCAGAAGGAGCTGTGAGATAGGCACACTCCGTGAATCCAGCAGGAGATGGCCATGGTCAGCATTGTGCAAAGCCTTCATGCACCTTGGAGCCTCCACAGTGAGTTGCACAAATAAAAAGATAGCACAAAAAAACCACCTCCTCCCAGTTTGGAGAAAGCTCTATTAGAACAATTAGGGAAAAAAAACCAAAAACCAAAAAAAATAGAACTGTGGCAAGGAACCACATATGCCTAAACCACAAACCAGATTAAGCCTCAGACAAACAACTTGAACCAAAAATCAACTGTGAAGACTCACACCACATGTGCAAGCATCCTCCCTTCAGCAAGGCAGGATCATGGGCTTACTTTAACCTATGTGCAGTGCAGCCAAGCACTGACCTTCACACGGGGAATGCTAAAAAGTAAAAATATACCAAGTAATTTCTAAAGGCTCATCAAAGAAAAACCCCATCCACCAGAACACTCCAGATAGATTTGAATACAAAAAAGCAAGCAAATCAAACAAAACACCCTAGCTCATCATATGCCTCTAATTCTGCATTTATGCTGTTTAAAGCACTTTATTTCTTCTTAATAATATGACTGCATTCTTCAGGGGGTTTGCCTTTTCTTAAAAGAAAGAAAACCCACAAAAAACCCCCACCACCATTAACTGAATCACCTTATCTCAAACTCAGCTAAAAGAAGGGGGAGGTGGAGGGAAGAACCTTCAGGCAAAGATTAAGCCTGGAAAATTTCAGCCTGAAAGGTGTTTTGAAATTTTAAGTATCTGAAAACAGAAAGCAGGATGGAAGTGCTTAGGCCAGCTTCAACAACCACGGGCATCACACCAGCCATAATAAAATACCATTAGTGAAGATTTTAAATCAGTACACAGTGAATTAGGTCTCACAGAAACTGCGAATATCAAAGTTCCTTGGTACATCTCACCTTGAGCTCTTCCCCCATTACCTGCTTTGCACAACCCTGTCAGCCCTTGTCTCCCCCAAGCACAACAAACTCTTATCTTGAGGGACTGACCCTCATCCCAAGAGCAACCACCATCCTCCCTTGTGCTGCCTCGGAAAAGCATAAACCAGCTTTCTCCTCCTTTGCAGTTAGGGTCGACCAGGCTACCTGCCCAGACCAAGACTAAAAGCTAAATTTTCTCAATTCAAACTGTTTTCCTAATTCGTGTTGACTGACATAACAAAAACAGGGTAATTACACCACAGAATAGCTTTGGGCCTTTTCACAAGAGTACCTCAAAAATCACTGAGTACAGCTGGGGAGAACTATTATTATTTGGAATATTACTATAATTATTGTTGTTTTTACAGGTTTTTCCATTGTCTTGAAAATTTAAAGAGACATCTCTGCCTTAGAAATGCACTCAGTCACGTTTAAATGCCTAATGCTGCGATCTTTGTCCATTTTGCCATTATTGAACTATAATTTTTAGAAGAAGAGCTCTTTAGCCAGAAGCACGCTGGTGCAGCCACCCTGGCCAGCTTGTTTACAGGAGCCGAGTCCCACCGCCTCACTGCGCTGACATTGGTGCGCTCACGCCCGGCTCCACATTCCCCTCTGCTCCTTAAAGGCGTAGCAGTCTCACCACGCTGCCTAGGCCGACATACAAGAGATGCGGACTCCGTTGCCCTTTAAATATCTTTGGGGTGCAGCAGGATAGGCTGGCGGAGAGCAGGACAGGCTGGGCACGCAACTGGCGCGTCTCCTTTGACTGCTGCTGCGCCTGGGCCGGGACAAGCGCCGGCTGTTCCCTGCTCCTGCCCGGGCCCGGCAGCCATACCTGGGCAAGGTTAGCCGCTCCTGCCCGGGCCCGGCAGCCATACCTGGGCAAGGTTAGCCGCTCCTGCCCGGGCCCGGCAGCCATACCTGGGCAAGGTTAGCCGCTCCTGCCCGGGCCCGGCAGCGCCGCCTCCTTTCTCCTCACCCATTCGGCGAACCTCATCCTTCTCCCCTGGTTCTTTCACGGGCACGGCAGGGAGCATTCCCGCCAGCACCAAGCCTCCAGTCGCCATAAGAGCAGCAGCTCTCGTCCCCCAGCTCCAGGAGCAGCTGGACAAGCCCTCAGCGCCCCGGGGGCTACAGCCCTGCAGGGCTCCGGTTCCTCTGGCGCAGGCAGGCGGACCCCGAGGGAGGAAGGGGCAGGCAGGGCCCTCCTGGGGGGAGGCAGCGGCTACTCGTGGCCCGGCCCCGCCGCTGGCCGTGCCTCCCCAAGGCCGGGAGCCCTCCCCGGGGCTGCAGACAATGGGGCCAAGCCCAGCGGCGGCGCTGGGGACCCGCAGCGTCCATCCGGAGCGCCCGGCTTCTCCCGCGGCACAGGCGGGGAGGCACCGCGGGGACGCTGCCCCAGCCCCACACAGCAGCGGCACCTCCGCAGGGCGATGCTGCACAGCCCTCGCTCGCCGGGAGTGGGCTGCGGGTTTTTCCGGCTGGCCGGGGGCCCTACGGCCGGGCAGGGTCCCTTTTAATTGTTCCCTGTCCTCCACGCAGGCTGCAGGCAGTTTCTCTCGCCTGGCGGGTTTTTCCAGGCAGGCTCTGGCTGCTGCAGCTCCAACACGCTCCAGCACAGCCAGGGAGACCGGACTCCTTCGTTTTTTCGGCCAACAAACTCCGTTTTGCATTTGAATAACCCCCAGCCTGCCTTCCTCCTCGGCTCGGAACGGCCCGAGCCGCGGGGCTCCGAGCCTGGCCGCGGCGGTGCCTCTACCTCCCCCCTCCCCACTCTCCCGAAGCTCAACTTTGCAACTAGCCAAGGGGATAAGAGAGGGGAAAGAGTGGAAAAGCAGAGGGATCCAAAAAAAGGAAGGAAAAAAGGTGGGGTTCTGAGAGCAGAGGTCCCGTCGTTCCCCCCTCCCGCCGGCAGCAGCCCGGGAGCCGTCCTGCACACGTACCAGGGCTGCGGCGTGGCCAGCCCGCAGCTCTCGGCAAGGGGCGATGCTGGCATGGCTCGGAGCGGAGCGCGGGTCACGGCCCGGGCCCCCGCGGGCGGGCGGCTCCCATGGCGCGACGAGCCCAGGCGCGGAGAGGAGCCCCGGGCCGCGAAACGTGCTCCGTGCTCCGGCGGCGGCGCCCCTGGCCGGACCCTCCGGGAGGGAGCGGGGAGGGGGCGGCCCGGCGGGGCGCTCGCCGCACCGAGCCCTCCCGGCAGGCGGCAAAACGCGCCCTGGATCCCCGCGGCCGGAGCGGGATTCGCCGCCCCCCACAGCCCACCCACGGCCCCGGGTGACCCGGCCCGGCCCCGGGACAGCCAGAGGGGCGGCGGTGCCCCCACGGCTGCCCACGAGAGCCGCCGTCGGTGTACCAGGCTGGTAACGCCGGGGGTTATTCAACAACAACAACATTAAATGACGGCAATAACAGAAAAGGTAAATTATCCTGTTACTTGCTTGACGCCGCATGCCCCCGGTCAGCCGCGGTGGTGGCACTGTAAAATCACCCTTTTCTCTTTAGCCTGGGAGAGGGAAGCCGGGCCAGCCGTGACAGGCGAGGGGCTCCCAGGGGACAAACCCCCTTCCCCTTACATGTGCCATCCAGGAGGGCCCTCGGACACCAGCGTCCAGCAGGGCCCGGCCATCCCGCGCGTGGAAAAAACACTCCCAGAAGCATGGGGAAGATGGTGGCTGAGAAGGAAGATCTGCTGAGCCGCCCTCTCCCTCCCGCAAGGAGGTAAAACATAATGAGCCTTGCTCTTTCCCCATCCCCCACCTCATTCATTAAGAGCCACTGACGATATTTGCTGCTCCTTCCCAGAGGGAAACGGGTGAGTAAAATGTTATGGTAAGAGGAGCAGTCAGTCCACTGACCGACTTCTTCCACCCCTCATTATCACCACAGCCTTTTGTGAAAAGCAGGCCACCAAATCTAACATCTCTTCAGACTGAAAAACAGATGTTGGAAATAGGATCTGCAAACAATTATACCCAAGCCAGTACTTTTTTAGAAAGGCTTCATTATTATTAAGTCTGTAGCCGTTGCAATATAAAGCACTTCAAGTGTGAGCCAGCCCCGTCAGATGTGAGCCTGCAGAGAGGCTTTTCTGCTGCACACAAGTGAGCAGCACTCTCCACATCCATCCATTCCTAGAGATGCTTTAAATGCCAACGTTTTGCTGGTTTAAGTGCCATGTGATAAAGGAGAAGAGGCACAGATCTGCACAGCTCCTTGTCACTACTGCTCTGCAGTGATAGTGGGTAGGTAGCATATTACCAATTTGCACCTCCATCCTCTTCCCACCTGCCCTACACTTCCTTGCATCAAGAGAGAAATAGAGTCTGGGAATCTTAGCTAAGCTCACAGACACTTCAGTTGAAATAAGGTGAAACCGACACCAGAGACACCTGAATTTTTAACAGCTGCCCTCAGTGGCAGGGAATTTTAGCAATGCACAAGTCCTCTTTGCTGGGTGTAACCATTCCATCTCTTCCTCAGGGCTGGATATCAAGACTTATATCATTCCAAAGACTTGTCCTGCTAAAATGTAAGGTAGCACAAGCTATTTTTGTAAGATAAAATCACAGGTGATTTGAGAGGTAAACAAACTATTGCTCTTAAGCTGCTGCACACAGCAGAAGTTGAAGGAACTGGAACTCGATTATAAAACCCCACAATCAAAATATGTTTCTTGGGGAGATGGCAATAAGTTAGAGGTTTGAGCTTGAATAAAATGCACAGTAAGAAATTAGTAACTTGAGGGAAAACAACAAACAATGAGAACTAAGGGGTTTATTTAGAATAAACAGGCTAACAGAAGCACCCAAGCATCAATATACACAATCACAGCTCCATTAAAAACATGCTAAAAGCTAGGAAACAAAGAAGAACTAATAATTGTTCATTTTCACCCCTACAGACCTATGTGCTCATGGTCTGAAGTCTTCCATCCTGGGAAGCAAGTAGCATCAGGTCACAATCTTTTCTGGCTACAGTAAGATACTCTCAGCCTAGCAAGACAAGCTGAGTTTAGATGTTTGGAAAAAGATCCCACAGTAATGACTGTCTGGGCAATAAAACAGCAGATGAAATCCTTTCACTAAAATGCAAAGAGAGGCACATGGAGTGAAACATGGAAATCACGGCTTCTGACTTAACTCCTACCATTTAAAACAGAGACCCTGGTACTGTGGCAGGTGCTGCAGCGAAGCTGTTCTGTGTGCTCAAGTGGCACCATCATTAGTTATAGGAGGCCCTTGGAAATATATGTATTGTGTAAGTGGCCTGTGAGTCCATGTAAAATATATCTATATTGTAATTGAATGCCTGTGTATAGGTTTTGCCCTGGCAGGTCCCAGTTATCCTTGATGGGCTGCAGCTGGGATGTCCTTCAGTGGGCTGCAGCTGTGGTGAATCAAGGTAACTGGGATAAAAGGGGGTGGGCAGGCCAGTTGGGGGAGCCTCTGAGGAGCCCTGACTGAGGAAGACCTAGAGTCTGTGCTGCAAAGTTCTGCTGCCCACGAGATAACATCGAAAGGTACAGGACTCTAGAAATATGCTAAATACAACAATTAGTTAGCCCAGATCTCTTGTGCACTTGTAACTCAAATATAATGGGCAGTTCTGGTTGGCTTAAGAGGTACAAAGGGAAACTTGAAAGACAAATCAGAACATAGCAATTGTACCTAAAAGCACATGGAGCAGCTAAATGCGCCACTATTTCCACCCTAGAAAGGCAGCAATCTGGATGAAATTCCAACCAATATACTAAAAAACAAAACCAGCATGGAAAGCAATACCAGAGAAAGATACTCATTCACTCAATGTGTGTTTAGAGAAGCAATGAACTCTAGTTTCTCTAAAGATAAAGTAGAGGATATCAAGGCAATAGATCAAACACGTAATCAGAACATAGACAGCAACTTCATACAACATGTTTTCAAACCACAGAACTCCTTACTACAGCACACTGAAGAGACAAAACACTTCTTTCTTTAAAGCAAAGATAATGGAAAACCACACAACACAGAAGTGCTATTTTAACTAAATGTTACTTGAGGCTGAAAGAGTGCACCAAGGGCCCTGCATGCTGCCCAAGCCTCCTTCCCTGTGTATATACTACTGGCTGTTTTTCCGGGGAAGGTTTTAAGCTGGTGGACCTTTGGTCTGACACAGTGTTCCTATCCCTATGCTATTTGCCAGAATAAAATCAAGTTAACACCCACCTATAGAATGAATAAAACTGAACAGCGTGGTATGAAGCAATAAAGTGCACAAACCTGTAAGTAGCTCTGCATTGCAGGCAGCTCTGGCAAAATTCAAGTCTGTGGTAAACATGAGGGAGCTGTGAGGGGCAGCTGCTCACTGAGAGACAAGGAGCCACACACAACAGCCAGCAGGACAAGGACCTCACCAGCCAGCCCCATTGTACACACACAGGGTAAACAGAACAGGCCCAGGGACACCATCTGCATGCAGGCACAAGGCCAGGTAATAAAACAGCTTCCAGAAAATGAAGTAGGTCTGAAGTTTGACCAAGAGCTCAAGCTGTTGGTCTGTACACCTGTAGAGTAAGAAAAAATATACACAGCCTAAGTGAATACTGAACAGAGTCCACACAGACTAAAAGGCCCAAACTAAGGCTCTAAATAAACAAAACTGATTCCTCAGCCAGGGTAGAGCTTAAATAGAGCTCATGGGCAAAGGACGTGGGTGGAGACTCCAGATGCAGCTGGTCAGGTCCATTAAGACCTATTAGTGCCCTCAGGGCCTTGACCCTGGAAGCAGAACTATCCAGGCATGCCTGAATTAGTCCTGCAGTCATCTGCATCAGACCTCTGCAACGGGCACAGCATCAGTCCAAGTTAAGAAATGTTAGATTGATGCTGAACTTTAGCTCTTCACGAACCAGAAGTTCTGAGAATTACACTGCAAAGACACCCAAACTGCTTTTTAAGGGACAGATTTGATCTAACCGGGCCTATCTTAGCTAGCCTTGCTTCCCTTGCAGTGGAAAAATGATACTGAAACATTAGGGTTGTTTGCTTGTGTGATTACAAAACACAGATTACAGCTTCCACTTTCTATCAAAGCCTGCCTCACATTTATTAGCTTGGAGTCCAGCATGACAAAGTGCCCAGCCTGCTCACAGCCCAGATGTGACCACCTGTGTGCAACACTGGTGTGGGCTGCCGTGCCTGTGAATGCAGGTGAGCACAGGCCAAACACTGTCAATGCCTTTGGATTTGTAATACAGATGATCAGATAAAGCACCCACAGTGTTGTTAGTTGGCACTGTCTGAAAGAGTGAAGTCTCGAACAACATCAGTTTAATGCAGAAACTCTTGAATTCTAATTGTGGTTTTGACAACCACTTCCTCATTTAGTTGTTCTTGGCCCTGGTTCTGTAGATAGTATCTACCTGCCTGATTGGCACTGAAAGCAGGTTAACATTTGTAGGCACACAGAACACAGATACTTTTAAGTGTTAACACCATTTTATGTGAAATAAAACCATAAGGGACTATGATTTCATCTTCTGATACCCATGATACAGGCCCACTGCATTTTATTCTAAATATTTCCTGACTCATGTTCCTGACCTGCAGTGGGCAGCAGTTTGCTGCCAGTTTCTATTTCCATTGGAAATCTTGGCCCTTACTTCAGTGCATGATTTTGCATGAGTGATAAAAAGCATGACAGCAGAATGATTGTGCAGTACCTTGCTGGGTAAACACTACATCTGGCAAGACATGGTGAATTGTGCATGCACAGACCCAAGAGTTTTGGATGCTTCAAGTGTGCTGCACTTTTGCAGTAAGCCATGTGATACAGGGGTCACATAGGGCACACTTCTTCCTGGCTCCTGAAAGAAAGGAAGGCACCTGCTTAGCCAGAGAAATTTGGCACCACTGCATTTGCAGACTCAGTAAGTGATCAGTCAGATATTTCTGTTCGTTAAAGGCTTCACTGACCGGGTTTCTCAGGGTCCTGAGGGTGTCAACAGGGCTTCCTGGGCCCTGACCAGCCTCACCTGGGGCCTCCACCCACACACCTGATTCATGGGCCCTGAACTCCCTTTTAGCTCCGGCCTGGCCTGGCTTCTTGTCTAAGCTCTGGTGTAGGTGTGTTTGTTTTGTGTGTTGGTTCTGGGCTTGTTTGTTGTCTGGATTTGGTTTCTAGGTGACCCTCAGGCTTGCCTCTAGCTTAGCTTTGGGCTTTATCTTCTGTTCTTGTCTCTGTGGCTGTGCCATGGAGCTGCTCTGTGCTGTCCCTGGGGCTGAGGCTGTTCCCAGCCCCCAGCTCTGCCTGTCCTGCTGCAGGACTGAGCCCTGTCAGTGAGTCCTGCTGCACCTCCCGTGCTGTGCTCCTGTTTGGCTCCTTGCTCAGCTCACCTCAGGAAGAAGCACTTCAGGTACTTGCTGACAGAGGTGAAGAGAGTTCAGGACAGCACAGTCCTGAGGAACTGAGGTTTGCTAGGGTTGTAATCTGCAAGCTGTGATTTTTGTGGCAAGAGAAGAATGATTATCGTGTGGGGAAAGTTATGTACTCCTGGTGGCTGTAGATATGGTCTGGGGCAAGTGAACAGGCAACTAGATGGTTATTACATCAGATCACTAATTAGTGAAGACCAGAAGCAAGCCTAAAGACTTAAAAAGCTTACAGAGCTATGACACCTGATGGTAACTTTTATAGCTATCCCAAAATAGGGTTTGGTGTACACCAGCATTTAAGAGCACTGAAAATAATCTTTTTGGCAACCACTACTACAAGGACAGCTTTTCTAACTAGAACCTTAATAGTCTATTTTAAATTATATATATTTAAAATGTGTTTAGAAAACCAAGCATCTTTAGCAACAGAAAAATCAGGAACAAATTACAATTGATAAAACTACCTACGTGCTTGATATATTTTTTTTAATTTGTAGCTCTGCTCCTGAGTATTGTAATTTTAATGTCTTCCCCTGCTGATTGTTGATTTACTGGGGGAGGATGCCATAGTGTCACACATGAGTGTAACCCAAATGACAATAAAATTCTTGATGACTTTTAAGAATGCATCATAAAAGAGATGCCACCAGAGAAATTCTGTAAAAGATGGTAAGATTTTAAGGTAAAAAGATGAAGTGGCAGCTGGGAGAATGTCAAGATTTAAAGGTGCAAATGAACTACTACAGTCTCTAATAAAGAAAACAGACCTTGAAAGCACTTTATACCAGTAAGTATTTAAAAAACACAACAAAGCTAGGCATGTAAAGCTCATTGCTGAATTCCTTTGTGTGTTAGTATATCTATGCAAGATGTTCTGTTTAGTTTTGCAATGCAAATTTTTTACTGCTTCCCTAAGCAGTATGCACCCTTCCCTAAATTATGAGGGTTGATAAAGTATCTTCTTGAAATATCCTGCCTGTAGCTAAGAGAAGTGACAGCCCATCTTTGTGATTATTGATTTTTCTAGTCTGTGGTGAAACTCTAGAAACTTGATGACTTTCAGCTGTTAGTGGAGTTGCAATGCTTTTCTGTGTGAAATCAGTAAATTAGGCCCCTACAGCTGGAGCTGTTAACACAGTATGGTTGCTGTGGTGGGAGGAGGCTTTTCCTGAGCAGAAACCCAAAAGAATACAAATTGGGTGGAGAAAATGGCATCAACAGTGACTTGAAAAAACTGCTTCAGTAACTCACAGAACAGTTGCCTTTCTGTTAGAGACTTACAAAGAGTGCCTTCAATTAAAAAAAGTAATTTTGCAGGTATATTATGGAAGGAAAAAAGGTTTTTCTGCTGTAAAGGACTTATTTAATGGTTTGTAGAAGAAATTTATTCTTTTTTGAGTTGTGGGAAAGAATGAATATTGTAACAGCCATTTCTCGCATATATAAATGACACAATTATCAAATAGAGTGAAATTAAGTTTTTTTGATTCTGACACGTGCCTAATTTTAAAATGAGTATTTTTTCTTGAAGGCAATGTGACAGAAACAGGAAGCAAAAATATTCTGGCAATTCTTTTTGAAAAGTGAATTATTTTACTCGTGCAAGCATTGAGATCTGTTTGACTGGTTTCTTTGTGTTAGAAGACTAACTTTTTAAAAAGGCATATTGGTATGTGAAATACTTTAAATACAAGGTCAAGATGTATGGGGCAAAAAGTATATAAGAAATAGGTGATAACTGCAGAAAAATAATGGAAAAGCTGACAGCATGAGCTTTCTCACCAGCTGCCACCAGGTGTGTGCTCTCCCTTGCTCCATGCACCAGCATTCAGAGGGTCACTTGTGATTTTTTTCTTCAGGAGCTGGAGACAAAAGGTCAAACACCTCCTGGTATTTATTATTATAAAGGAAAGGCTGTAATCAACAGAGACAGTGCAGAAAATCTAAAAAATTATCCAAAATGTTGACGGCTGTGGAATCATAATGTTTGACCTTTCTGATTCTAAAACTGATTTTTCTTTTTTCAATATTTCCCCTTCTGATGCATTTTGAAACTTGCATATAAAAAAAATCATACTGATTTTTTTTCTGGATATGAAACCATAATTGTAGACAAAAGAAATATTCATGTTCTAGCCCTTAGTTTAAGTAGCCAATTAAATGGCTAAAAAGAAATCGATGTATTTTACAGTACAGTCTAATTAGCGCTCTAGGGTTTGGTTATGTGCGCCCATAGGTGTAAATACACGTATTTGTTGGCGAAATGGGCGGATGGCTGTCCTTAGGAGCACCAAGCGATCCCCGGGGCGCTAACAAACGGCTTCCACTCCGCGGCGTGCCCCGGAGCAGGCGGAGGGTGCGAAGAGGCTGCTGCAGCGGCTCCGACGGCGCTGTCCCGGCCTTTCCCCGGCTCACCGCGGAGGGGCGGTCCGGCCCGGCCCGGCTGACGCGATCCGCAGGCGCCGCGGCGTGGCCCGGCCGCGGCTCGGCGGGGCCGGCCCGAGCTCCGCCCCTGCGGCGCGGCGGGGGCTCCGCGCTGCCCTGAGCGCCGCCCGCCGCCTGAGGGAGCCGGCCCTGCCCCATGGCTTCCCCGGCGGCGGCGGGGCCCGGAGCCGCGCTGCCCCCGGCCGCGGCGCGCCGAGACTTCTACTGGCTGCGCTCCTTCATCGCCGGAGGTGGGTGCCCCGGGCGGGGACTTCGGTGTCGCTGTCCCCGGTGGAGCTGCCGCCGGGTCTCGTCCCCTGGGGCAGCGCGGAGCCCGCTTCTCGTTTTTCCCCTATGGATTGACGCGGTGGCGCGGTGCACGCCCGGGACTCGCACGTGTGTCAGAACCAGCGAGCAGCCCCGGCCAGCCGCAATGAAATGTTCCCGGAGCCCGAACCCTCGTTAGGGAGCTCGGGAAGGGCGGATTATCCCTGTCCTCAGACTGCTGAGGCTGCTGTTCACAAGATGAAGGTGGTGTGAAGGGGCGAGACAGCTGGCAAACACAATGCCACAGTAATGACCTTATAGAGAAAAAGTCTGTTTGTTCTGTAAGGTGTTGCCTCAGGTGACTGATTTGCTGGGGGTAGGAGAAGGTTGTGCTTATTTACAGTTTTTCCATCATGCCGCACTCTCTGTTGGATCTCACTCTCTGAAGTAGCATAGGGTACACGGCAGACGCGTAGCCGACCTCCTTGGGAAGATTGGCAAGGGCTGTTTCCCGTAAAGGGAAGGAGGAAATAGGATGGAAAACTCTTGAGTAACTTTCAGGAAAGTTCCTTCTGCAATGACCTTAGCACTGAGACGGACAGTGGCCTGGCTTTTTGTAAACAGGGAACGTAGCTTAAATGTTTCGCTAAGGCTTTAGGGGCTTTGTAGCATCTAATGGAAGCTGTTTACTTGTCACTGGGGCTTTTTCCAGTTCCTGACTGAGTTAGCTACATTAGAAAAATCCCTTAGTTAACTGCTGATCTAAAGAACTTTTTTCATCCTGTCACTCTTTCTCTCTTGGAAAGGTGTTGCAGGATGTTGTGCCAAAACAACTACTGCACCACTGGATCGAGTAAAGATTTTGCTGCAAGCTCATAACCACCATTACAAACATCTAGGTAAGATGGCTGCTAATTTTTGTTTTTAAACGCGGTGTGTGTGGTTTCGGTGTGTTAATTTACTCAGTGATGAGGCTGATAAGAAAGGCCCTCATCAGACAGGAGATTGTGTCTGTCTGGTCAGGCTGTGTGCCATGTTTTGTTACCGTTTGAGAAGAAAAACAAAGCCATGTGTAAGTTGTGGTATCAATCAATGTGTTAGAGATTGAGATGTCAGAATAATCCTCAATAAGGCATGTAAGAGCTAGGCTTGATCTTCTGTTTACAGAAGGCAGCAGGAGATTGGCAATCACAGCTTCAAAGCTTGGATGATTTCGGTGAGAACTGTACTGCAGGAGCCGTGGGGGTCCCTGCAGCTCAGACAGAGGCCTGGCTGCTGGGAATTGGAGGGAGCAGAGGGTTTGTGCCTGCTGGAAGGTGCAGGTGATCTGTCTTCAGCATCTGTGTTGCATCATGGTGAGAGCAAACTCACATGGCCACAACTGTTCTCTGCGGGCTGTAACAGTGCCCTCTTGTGCAGAGTACTTGAGCCATTTATGTCAGATGTTACTGAAATATGGCATAACTTCTGCTCCCAAATTTAAGTGTTGTAATTTTCAGGGGAAAAATATTTTGAGTTGGGTAATTTTGCATGTAACTGAACTTGTTATTAACTTAGCCACTAAAGATAATGTTTTTTAAAAGTTGGAAAAATAAATCATTGCTAAATAATAAAATTCAGTGGATATATATATTCACTGTGGCAAAAAAGGAAGCACAAGCAATGTGTTTTAGTAACACAGACACAAGTATACACTCAAGTCTAAGAAATGAAGGGTGAAATAATTGGTTTGACTGGGATTTTAAATCTTCAAATTGCTTTGTACTGTGCCACAGTTGGCAAGTAAAGTCTTGTGCTCTTCCCTATTTTGGGAGTCAGATATGATGCTGATTATTTGAACTGTGTCTGACTTGAATGTGTGTCCATGTTACATGTAGGCAAAAAAGGAGAATTATGTGGATGAGGTACGTGTAAGTGCAGAGACACCATGGTTCAGTTCATCAGAGTCTTCCCTTTGTGTTTTTATACCTTTGCATTGTGGAGCTTGTGGGTCTCGCTGTGTTCTAGGAAATAGAAACAGTAACTCATCATTGCCATAGAGAGGAATTCTGGTCTTGGCATAAGTAAGTTCAGAGGCATGTAATAATCGTGACATCTTAAAAGTAAATTTGCTACTAAATATATAGTATATCTTAATACACAATGATATAGTAAAAAGGTGCACTAATCGATTCATATTCTTAGAATCCCAGAAACTAATAGGTACTTGTTTTGTTTAAACTTCAAATGAAAGTTTGTCAGCCATTCTTTTCTTCCTGCCTGAAAGCAAGAATCATTTTCATTTTCAGTTTTTATTTAGTAGTTGCATATGACTTAAAACTGTTCGATTATCACAGTTAATTCTCTTATAGAATCAAACTAAAAAATGAATCTGATAGTAACTGTGCATAGCTTATAGTTTATATATATAAAACATAGTTGAAGTTTATATATATACTTAATATATATACACACTTAATATATAATGTATATATTTCATATATATACTTAATATATATAAGCTTATAGTTTATAATAAAACTATAGGTTTTGCCTAAACTTTGTGTGATGTTGCATTATTTTCCACTGATTAAAAGGAAGTAGGATTGCTTCTTGTTGCAACAGCTCTGAGATAAAGAGCGTGAGATGTTTAAGTTGTAAGTAATGAGTCTTCAACAATTTTATTTGATTTCCTCAGTGATGGCATTTAATCTGTAATTTAGCATGTAGCAATATCATTTTGCCATGCTTTTAGCTTTTAAAGCATTGTTTATTTTGTTTATTTATTTATTCAGTGTTGACTGAACTATAAGTCAGCCAGTTTCCCCCCCGTGTTGCTGGCCTTAGGCTGCTGTGGATGGGTGCTGGCATCTGCCGGAGCCTTGCTCACAGTCCAGGCAAGTTCTGGGGCCTGAGTGCAGAGGTTCACTGAGTCTGGGAGAGGAGAAAACTGATCAAACTTCACCTTAGGCTCTCCCCTCCGGCAATGTTTGGGCAGTGAAAGTGGATTTTCCACATTACATTACCAACATGATGCAGCTTTAGCTTTATGTGCTTACTTTCTTTACAGTAGCATTTCCTTGATTTTTGTTTTCCTTCCCCAGAGTGTTAAATTCCTTTTTTTGTATTGCTGCAGGAGTATTTTCTACGTTGTGTGCTGTCCCCAAAAAGGAAGGTTACCTTGGGCTGTATAAAGGAAATGGGGCCATGATGATCAGGATCTTTCCCTATGGCGCTATTCAGTTTATGGCATTTGACCAATATAAAAAGGTAGCTGAATTTATTGTTTTCTTTTTTTTCCCTGCATGCAATGCATTCACTGGTTGAGTGGGTGAAACTAACATTGAAACTTCTGTGTCTTTATTTAATAGCTGCACATCTTTCCTAAGGTGGCTTAATTTTATCAGAATTTACTCATTAAAAATACCAGGGCAGTAGAGAAGCTTTGGCAATGTTGCTTAAGGAAAAAGAAGTTCACACTGATTTCTAGATGTTTGTATTGTTAAGAATAATACCCTTTCTTTAATGGAAACAAAAGATAATTTAAAGTCTACTGCTATTTGTATTGCTATGAGGTAGCCCTTTGTGAGTAATGTAGGAAAAAATGTAGAATGAAACAACATTATTGTATTTATATTGGGATTCCTAGTACGTCATGGATAAAAGGACTTAACTGTAAAATCTGCTGGATATGACTGTTACATTTAATTTTACAAATTATTATGTCAGGCTGTAGATAAAAATGACCTTGAAGATAAAAATGCTCATTTCAGGGTTCTGCTAGATTTGTCAATTATTTTCTGTTTTCCTGCATTTACTCTTTCATAATAAATCTTTGCAACATCTCATGGAGGTCAGTTGTTAGCATGAATGTATTTTAAACATTTCTGTTTGTCATAAAAAATACCATTTTGCTATTAGCAAGGAGAAATTTCATGTTTGAAAGGTCAGATTTAGTACCCAACCAAGTAAATGGTACAATATTTACTGAGGACAGTGGGATTGAAATTGTGATTCCCTTCCCTAAGAGTAAATTTCAGAAGACTCATACAAAGAAGTTGCTGTAATGGGTTTTGTAGGTTCTTTTCTTTCTGCTGTAATCATGAATGCTGTTGATCTGTACATCTTTTATGTATAAAAGACTGCATGCCATGCTTTGTAATTGAAATGATTTATGAATCTGCAGTTTCAAGGACCCAGTTAGCATCATAGCACTTTCTTTTATCAATTAATTGACCAGAAACCTTCACAATATTTTGCATGGATATGTAAAAGAAAATCATTCTTAAAGGAGGAAGATACTAAATGATCTTTAGAGCAGAAAGTCTCAGTTATTTGATAAAAAGCCTGGAAGGTAATTTCTAACTCCTTCCAGGCTGTAATTAACTTTACTCTGAAATGTTGTCCTTTTCTCTTTCTTTTTTTTTCTCCTTTTTCTTTCCTTTTCTTTTTTTTTCTTTTAATCCAGTTAAAATCTTTATGGGAGTATTTCACATGAAAGGAAGTAGGATTGCTTCTTGTTGCAACAGCTCTGAGATAAAGAGCGTGAGATGTTTAAGTTGTAAGTAATGAGTCTTGAACAATTTTATTTGATTTCCTCAGTGATGGCATTTAATCTGTAATTTAGCATGTAGCAATATCATTTTGCCATGCTTTTAGCTTTTAAAGCATTGTTTATTTTGTTTATTTATTTATTCAGAGTTGACTGAACTATAAGTCAGCCAGTTTCCCCCCTGTGTTGCTGGCCTTAGGCTGCTGTGGATGGGTGCTGGCATCTGCCGGAGCCTTGCTCACAGTCCAGGCAAGTTCTGGGGCCTGAGTGCAGAGGTTCACTGAGTCTGGGAGAGGAGAAAACTGATCAAACTTCACCTTAGGCTCTCCCCTCCGGCAATGTTTGGGCAGTGAAAGTGGATTTTCCACATTACATTACCAACATGATGCAGCTTTAGCTTTATGTGCTTACTTTCTTTACAGTAGCATTTCCTTGATTTTTGTTTTCCTTTCCCAGAGTGTTAAATTCCTTTTTTTGTATTGCTGCAGGAGTATTTTCTACGTTGTGTGCTGTCCCCAAAAAGGAAGGTTACCTTGGGCTGTATAAAGGAAATGGGGCCATGATGATCAGGATCTTTCCCTATGGCGCTATTCAGTTTATGGCATTTGACCAATATAAAAAGGTAGCTGAATTTATTGTTTTCTTTTTTTCCCCTGCATGCAATGCATTCACTGGTTGAGTGGGTGAAACTAACATTGAAACTTCTGTGTCTTTATTTAATAGCTGCACATCTTTCCTAAGGTGGCTTAATTTTATCAGAATTTACTCATTAAAAATACCAGGGCAGTAGAGAAGCTTTGGCAATGTTGCTTAAGGAAAAAGAAGTTCACACTGATTTCTAGATGTTTGTATTGTTAAGAATAATACCTTTTCTTTAATGGAAACAAAAGATAATTTAAAGTCTACTGCTATTTGTATTGCTATGAGGTAGCCCTTTGTGAGTAATGTAGGAAAAAATGTAGAATGAAACAACATTATTGTATTTATATTGGGATTCCTAGTACGTCATGGATAAAAGGACTTAACTGTAAAATCTGCTGGATATGACTGTTACATTTGACCTGACAAATTATTATGTCAGGCTGTAGATAAAAATGACCTTGAAGATAAAAATGCTCATTTCAGGGTTCTGCTAGATTTGTCAATTCTTTTCTGTTTTCCTGCATTTACTCTTTCATAATAAATCTTTGCAACATCTCATGGAGGTCAGTTGTTAGCATGAATGTATTTTAAACATTTCTGTTTGTCATAAAAAATACCGTTTTGCTATTAGCAAGGAGAAATTTCATGTTTGAAAGGTCAGATTTAGTACCCAACCAAGTAAATGGTACAATATTTACTGAGGACAGTGGGATTGAAATTGTGATTCCCTTCCCTAAGAGTAAATTTCAGAAGACTCATACAAAGAAGTTGCTGTAATGGGTTTTGTAGGTTCTTTTCTTTCTGCTGTAATCATGAATGCTGTTGATCTGTACATCTTTTATGTATAAAAGACTGCATGCCATGCTTTGTAATTGAAATGATTTATGAATCTGCAGTTTCAAGGACCCAGTTAGCATCATAGCACTTTCTTTTATCAATTAATTGACCAGAAACCTTCACAATATTTTGCATGGATATGTAAAAGAAAAATCATTCTTAAAGGAGGAAGATACTAAATGATCTTTAGAGCAGAAAGTCTCAGTTATTTGATAAAAAGCCTGGAAGGTAATTTCTAACTTCCTTCCAGGCTGTAATTAACTTACTCTGAAATGTTGTCCTTTTTCTCTTTCTTTTTATTTCTCCTTTTTTTTCTTTCCTTTTTCTTTTTTTTTCTTTTAATCCAGTTAAAATCTTTATGGGAGTATTTCACATGATGTGCATGTAAGAAAAATTGACTCTTCTTACTTTTCAATTTTGTTCAGTGTCCTTTGCTCTCTATATACTTGGTTTACCTTGTTTAACACATATTAATGATAACTAAATAAACAATTAATCTAGTTTTTATGTGAACAGTACAAATACTTTCAACTTACCATTTTGCTTTGTTAGTAGACTTTTAGTACTTTGATGATTTTAATAAGAAATTGGAAACAGCAGCAGTGGAAACAGTGTTTAACATTGAAAATAGTGTTAAAAAATTCTAACAGTAATTAAATGTTCCGGATTGAATTTATAGCATTGTAAACTTCTTGGGAACTGCTGCAGAGTTTGCACTAATGTGCTAATAAGCTTTGTGCTGTGTTTCTCTGTCTTTTCTGATATCTGACTACTGACAATGTTCCATGTTGTGCAGGTAATAAAGAAACAGCTTGGGATTTCTGGGCATGTGCATCGATTAATGGCTGGATCCATGGCAGGTAGGGTTTTGTACTTGGATTTCAGACATGCCTTTTGCTCAGAAGTTAATATTCCTTCAGAGGATGATTTGATGTGGTGTTGGGTCAAACTCCTGCAAATTTGTATTAAGCAAATAGACTAGTAAATGGTTAATTTAATGTGGTTGCCTAATTGAAATCTGTTTGTCTAAGAGTATTCTTTAAAAAATATTTGTGCAAGCTGTGAATTCTGTACTTTGTTGGGAAGCACAGTTTTTTATAGTCTTTTATTATGGCATTTAAAATGTGTAAAAACCAGTGTGATCAATATGAAGTGTAAAGCTGCAGGTTCTGGTAGAATTAGCTCATCAGCCCCTTGCCACTGCTGCTAGGTTGAATGTAAGCCCACAAAGAGAGAGAACTGTGGCTTCTCAAATGAGAAGTTTCTTTGGATTTGCCAGAAGGGTCTGTACTTTTCCATGCAGGATCGTCATAATGCTCTTTAGGTCCTATTTGCGAATGTTAAAATCTCTCATTTATTATTTAGTGCAATAGCAGCAGAAAAACCTTTCAGTATGGTATGATTATTTATTTGTTTTCCTTTTACTAGTCATTGAGTCAAAAGTAACTAAGAAAAAAACAGGGGAAGATGAGTAATAGTGGACTGAGCTTTAATTCAAGTGATTCTTCATGTGCTTTTCCTTTGTAAAATAGGCTAAGTATAGTCTAGTGACAGTCCTCAAATAGTTACAGGTATTCATATTTAGCTTCTTTTGGGAAAAATAGGGATTTTTTTAATACCACCTTCAGTTAAACTAGGAAGATCTTATTAAAATATTCAGACTTTGTGTGGCATCAGAGGAAAGAGAATGAAATGAAATGGTGAGAAGAGTCCTAAAAACTAACAAAGCCTGTTTGCTAAGATATGTTCCAGAACTTGGCTGGTTTTCTATCTGAAAAGTCAAAAAAACCCCTTGATCCATAGATGGTTTTTCCTTCCTTTTTTTCCTTTCCCCTGGCTTTAACTGTTCTAAGGAACATTTTACAATATACTTTCCCCCCCCAAGATGATGATGATTATTATTATTATTATTAGCTTTTCCAGGAGCTTTGTCAGAGACTGGGAACCTGACTGGGAGGCACTGTGAACACACTGAATAATCAGCTTAATCTGTCAGTGTTGGATGGGGTGGAATTCTTCCCATAAATAAATTAATAGCATCTGGCATTGTTGTAAGCATCTTACTGGTTAAATCTGGCTTGTGTGCTTAGAATAACAGAAATAAATTAATGTACAGTGCTATCTGGCAAGCACAATCTGCTTTATGTGGTGTGTTTAAGTACCATATACTCAATAATTTAATTTTTAGAACTCAAAGTGAGGAGCTGAGCATGACTTGGGGGTGAGATGAACACAGCAGTCAAGTATTTATATAGTGTCACATGTATTTGTTTACTAGGTGGCATTAACTGCTTCTTGGGATATTCTTTAGATAATAAGAGGCAGAGGGTTTATCTTAAGTATATCAAGGAGATGGAGGGGAGGAAGGAGGCACTAAGAAGAGCAGAGAGTTTCAAATCTGGTACAGAAGTTTTCTAGGTTTGCAAACGAAACAGAAAAGACTTGAAAGCAATTGATGATGTTTCTTGCTTTCCCTCCTGTGCTGGCTCCAGTAAAGGATGTTTTTCTGTTCCTTCCACACTGACACTAAAGGAGATGATGTGCTGCACAAACCCCCGTGTTGGTGCACAGGGGCATTCACAGTTTCATGGGGTGCAGGATTAAGTTGAGATAGATAACCTGTATTTCTTTGAGCTTTTTGTCCCTCCTACAGCATCCAGCCAGGCAGCTGTCTGTTTTCACTGCTCTGTACCCACTGAATTTAAATCTTGTTTATGTTAGTGTTTCCAACCAGACTAGTGGTCAATGGAGCCGAATCAGCTCCAAGTGGTGGGAAACATTGGAAACATTTAAGCGTCTTCTGTAAGTGATAAACAGGATCAAAAGCATATCTACAGGGAAAAACAAGGCAGTGAGGATGGGGGCAGTGGAGGAAGAGAAAATAAAAGCCTATTGTAATGCATATATTTAAGGAGACCCAGTAAAGTTACTGTGGAAACTCTTAACTCTGAATTTCCTGAGTCTTGTGTGATTCAAATTTCAGCTGCAACACTTCATTAACAGATAAGTAGGGTATAGCTTCTTTTAAGGAAAGACAGACCTGGGCAGAAGAGAAATCATAGAGGTTGGTGGAGTTTAGAAAAGAAAATTATCAAATAACAACAAAAATTAACAAATAACATTAAATAAAACATCACAGGATTATTTTACAAAATATTTTTTAAAGTTTTCTAATAAAAAAATCCAAATCAAAACATAGAAATGTTTATTTCCTCTTTTGTGCTTGATTAACTTCAAAATAACAAAGCCAAAAAAAGACTAGATGTTATCTAGAATAAACTCAAGTCCCGTTAAACTAATACAGAAAGTATGTTTTTGTTTTTAGCTTTTTACTTTTACTAAAAGTGACTGAAAATGGTACTGACCCAGCACTATCTAGGAGGATATTGGCTGTCTCCATTTTAAATACTATGTAATTAACAGTTGCCTACTTCAGTCAGCATTAAAAAAAAATCTGGTCTAGTTCTTCAGATGTGCTATGGAAGGAAACAGAATTATTATTTATTTGGCATAAAGAAATATTAGGACTGATAAATTAGGCATTCTTTAACCTGATAAATATTTTTTGTCATCAGCAGTTTCTGTGTGTGTTGTTTCTGAAGCTTTGTTTTGTTCAGAAGATGCTACTTGGATAATTTACATTAGCTAAGGAGCAAATCTGCAGTTCAAGGCTGTGTCTTGTGCTTATCACTTTTTGAACTTTATTCCTCTGAATCTCCTGGCAGTGCTTAATTTGATCTCTGGAGCTCCTGATATAGTACAAAGCGCATGATACAGAGATAATAAAAACTTGCATACCAACTGTGTTTGCAATGTAAATGTATTTCACTTGTGGTTTTTTCTTGCTCCAGATAGTTATTTATTTTTATTTCCAAAGAAAGTTACTAAGAACAGAGGGGTAGTAGGGAAGCTGGGAGACAGATGAATCCCTGTGGAGCTAATCTCATTGTTAGCTGCCAAAGCCTGGGAAGGGACTCAAGGACAGTCTAATGTGCTTCAGTGTCACTGTCTTTAGTCTGTGTGACCCAGTATCTTGTCCCCACGAGTGGTCAGAGGTGCTTGAGGACAACGTGGGAGGTGAAGAAGGGCCCTTCCCTGGCTTCTGAGTCAGCACTGGCAGTGAGGAAGTCTGCTGCTTTTGAGGAAGTGGCTCTTGGGAGGGAGTAGCTGCATTCCCCCGTTAAGGTTATTTCAGATGAGTGCCAAGTGCTGTATGTATCTCTGGACTGGTGATGCACGTTTGAATCTGTCCTGTTTCACCTACCCCAGCAGAGATTTTTGGCTTAGCTATCATTAGTGGGGATAGACTTTGCTTTTTCAAGCCTGGGACTGAGCCTTAAGGTGCTGAGGTCTGATTTCTCAGAAGGTAGTACTGAAGGAGCAGAGGTGACATGAGTAATTTTGTAGACTTCACCACAATGACTTTGTGTCCCACAGCTGGCTGCCGTTCCTCTTGGAAAAGATAGTGTCTCTCTTGAGCCCCAAAAGAAATCTTGATCCCTGTGTGTACATTTTCCTTGGATGAACAGTAAAGCAGTAACATACCTCTCCTAGTTGCTGCAAGACAGCATATATTGTGGATTATGTCCCAAATCCCCTTTTTACTTTTAATTTGTTTTCAAAAATTCATAACTAGAGGACTTTAAGAAAAAAATTTTAAAAGTTTCATTTGAATCCTTACTCTACATACCATTTCTTTCAGTTTCATCTGTGTTGGTTTTTTTAAATTGTTCTATTTTCAGAGTGTGTTCACTAAAGAGTGTATTCACTAAGCTCTTGGTTGGTCTGTTGCTAGCCTTTGTTCAGAGGAAGTGCCTGGATGGATTTCAGTGCATGACTGGAAAGAGAAGAGGGGGTAAAGTCTATTTTCTGGAGTGGGATGGCTTCCCTGTGCACTCCGAAGCTCTGTAAAAGTGCTTTACCCCTCCCTTAATTTTTTTTAAACTGCTTGAATTGATCTATTTGATGACATTTCTTGGCATCTCAGGGAATCCATTAGGGAAGGGCTCTAGACTGAGCCCTTGCATTTCATGTAAGTCAGTGGAAACTGTCTTGAAATTTCTTTAGTGTTTTGCAGTTTCCAACTTTTGAATCCTGTGGGTGAGACAACCTCAGGCAAAACTGCAGATGTCTGCTTTTTGTTCAGAGGGCTTTTCCAAAATCTCCAAAAGAGATGTTTTTGTCTTCTAAAATGAATTACTGATGGGATAATTCAGAATCCCACAAACTTGGTTCCCAATTGAGAGTTGACCAGGGTCAGATTTTTGGATAGCTCACTTAGAATGTTTTTTTGTCTCACCATCTAATCCTGATAATTTTCAGATCATTCAGCTTATCAGAGCAGTGGTTTTTTTTTTTTTTTTTTTTTTAACTCCAGGCATAAAAGCTATGCAGAGCTTGTCTGCAGAAGTTGTGTGCATTTGGATTTTGTTATTGGTTTGTGTTTGCTTCTTTTTTCTCCCTCCATCATGGATTTGTCTTGGCTTTGTGGAAAGGAGGGGAGATGATACACCCCCAAAAACAGGTGTCCTTAAGAAACTATTAAAACCTAAAAGGAAGTGACATTTTCTTGACAAAAACAAGTGACAATTTTCTTTCCACCGAAAAGTGTACTTATTTTCTGTAGGACCAATTTTAAAAAGCTACATTTGGCTAAATCAGAGCAGTTTCTAGAAAACAGTGCCGATTGCAAAAGTTTTTACTTTCTTTTCTGCCTTTCCCCAGATTTTTTTTTGTTTGAGTTTTGATTCTTTGGTGGGGTTTTTTGGGTTTTTTTGGTGACTGTGGTGTGCCATCAGAAAATGACCACTGTTGTTAGTCAAGAGTTTTAACTACTCCTTCCAAAAAACACTGTCAGCCATGGAATGGTTTGCCTCAATACCTAGCAGCTGGAAAGAATTTGTTACTCAGGCAAGTGTTAGAATTGTTGTTTTCTGTGCTGGAGTTGTGCTTCCAAAACTGCAAGTTGGTCAGCATTTAAGCTGTTTTGAAGCAGCTCCTAACTGGATTAGTTCTAAGATTTGATTTTTTTTTTTCCTTTTATTTTGCATCTGAAGTCCAGAAAGCTTTTCTGCTCAGTTTTAAAATAGAAGTGCTGATGTAACATGAGCTATTAAAATGCAGTAATACAACACAGTTAAGTACTTCTCATCAGTATGAGCCTGGCTCTATTTTAGATGTAATTAGAATATACTTAGTGTGTCATTAGAATATGTTTCGTATTTTCAGATACAGTAGATAGATACATGTATCTGTACTCAGTAATGGCACCAAATTCTGACAGAACCTGTTTGGAATAAAACATGTAAATTCAGTGGTTTGAGGTGGTTTTTTTTAGTATGGTAGGATTAGGTTTCATGGTTGCAATGCAGTAAAGCTGATGTACTTAACCAGCCTGATTCTTAGGAGCTATGGATTTCAAAGCTCAGGTGAATGCAGTCAGGCCCATAAATCTTGGAAAATCTAGGCCTAGGTGTGCTGCTTCAGTGAACGCCAAGTACAAACAAATCCTTTTTGTGTTGCTGGAGTTAGTGTTCCTGTTTACTGATTGTAAGTGACTTTAAGTGTTTCTGTAACAAAATAGTTTGTATATGCTATTGTATTCGCTGCCAGAAAAGGAAATTCTACTTTTCACAATAATCCTAGAATCAGATAAGGTGTAGGTGAGTTTTGTTTGCTTGTTTTGTTTTTGTTTTTAATAAAGGTATTACAGCAGTGATTTGTACTTACCCTCTTGATATGGTTAGAGTTCGCCTGGCGTTCCAAGTAAAAGGGGAACACAAGTACATGGGAATTATCCATGCATTCAAGATGATTTACACAAAGGTATTTTTTCTTTTAATCTTCAGTTCTGAAAAAGCAAAGTATGCTCTTAAATAACGTTGCACTGCATTGAACATAATGGCTTAGTGCAAAGTAACGTGACTTCTTTGTGTGCACTTTGAATTTTTGAATGTAAAAAGTTATTTGGATGCTGCTTTTTCCTTAGGCTGCTGAGCTGTAGCTAAGGCTCATGTACATGGGAGGTCAGAAACAGCAGAGAAGCTGCTTTCCAAGAAAAGTAGTGATGTTCCCAAAAAGATTTGGGGAGGAGGGCTATGTGTAATGCATAAATGTTTCCAGTTCTAATGTTGGGTGTAGATGTTTTGCCTTGGTTTTCAGTTATGTATCTCCTCTGGAGCCAGGCAGTTGTCCCTTCAGTTCTTCAGGCACAGGAAGCAGAACGTGACACGAGCTCCTTGGTGGTAGCTGTGCTAGTCAGATTGCTGTCATGGGAGTCTGGATGAGCAGTGGGGGGACTCAAGACATTTGTATTTCCTGCTCCAAATGCTGCTGTGTTTTTCTTTCAAAGGAAGGTGGTTTGAGTGGATTCTACAGAGGGCTGATGCCAACTGTGGTGGGAATGGCACCATATGCAGGTAAGTTAAAACCAGAACGTGCCAGTCCTTCAGCAGTTCTGTGCACTACTAAATTTGTTAAATATATATGCACACCTAGTTAATTAGCTTCTGTCCAAATCACCTTCAGTGATGCTCCTTAAAAAGTGTCTTCAATAGTCAAAGCTTAGGTTTTCTGCAATTTGGAGTTGAGAGTGAGAAAGGTAAACCAGTGGTTGTGTTGTAGTTCCCAGTTTCCCCCAAGGAGTCAAGGAGGCTGTTTCTGTCCAGCTGGCAGATCCCTGGCAGCTCTGTAAATGCGGCCTCAGAGCCTCCTTGGCTCCATCTCCTGGTGGCTTTTCCGTAAACACTCCCGCCTGTGGAACAGAGGAGCACAGCAGCCCGGCTCAAATACCCTCGTTTGTTAAGGCTGAGACACGGCCCTCACTTAAGAAGATCTCAGGAGCAATTCTTAGCAGCGCGGAAAGATTCTTGACAGCAATCCAGTAACTTAAAACTCACAGTCTAGCTTATTTCAAGTATTGTAGCATTATATATAAACACAAATCCATTTGGACAGAAGTTTGAAATATTGTTTCTTTGTTTTTCTGCATAAGAAAAAAGCCTCCAAAAGAACTGGAAAATAGTTTCATTTTGTAAATGCAGCTTTCTGTTTATGGTGATATGTGAACAAATAGTTTGCTTTTTTTATGAAAGTACATAAAATTAAATTTCCTTTTAGGTTTTTCATTTTTTACCTTTGGTACCTTAAAGAGCATTGGACTTGCTCAAGCACCTAACTTGCTTGGACGGCCTTCATTAGATAACCCCGATGTGTTAGTTTTGAAAACTCATGTAAACCTGCTGTGTGGTGGCATAGCTGGAGCCATAGCTCAGACCATATCGTAAGTTGGGGATGGGGCTGGTTTCATCTCTGCAGCTGTTCATTCTAAAGAAACTTTGCTCTGACACAATTTTATCCAAGTCTAATTATTAGTAAGGTTTTTAAATTAATCAAATACTGAAATGCAGGTATTATCTATTGTTTCAATTACTAAATATCTATGTAATCTTCAGGGTCTTTTAAGAGTTATTCAGTGAGTCAAGTAAACAAATCCAGGCAAATCTCCTAAAACCACTGGAATCTTTTTAGTAACAATCTTGTTTCTTAGCTTGTTTGGAAAGCTAAAATATTTTGACCCTGAACATAATTTGCAGAACTTTATTATTCCAATTTACTTTAAAACCTATTTAACCTGTGAAACCATAGGACTAAAAGAAACAACCCAAAACTAGCCTTATATGTTAGTATTTGGCATTTTTATTACTTTGCTTGCTTTTTCCTTTCTCACCCTGTTCTTGTTCTATTTTATTTTGTCCATAAAATAAGTTAATTTAATGGACTTACACAGCATGGATTTTTCACTACATCACTGCATTGTAAATATCACTGCCTGTTAATCCTTAAGCTGTGAATTTTATTTTCAATGCAGGTGTCTTCTCCCTTCAGCATTTTACACTCTTTTATACTCTCATCTGATCTTCATGTATCTTCTTTACTAGTGCCAAATGGAATGTATTAAGAGCTCTGGTTTGCTGGTTTTGGTTGTGTAAGGGGAGTCTCCCTTTTTTGGAGAGCTTTCAGCTGTGTTGAGAATCTAAGCTGGATTCCTGACTCAGTGAAAGGAGAGCTGGGAGGTTGCACGCAGACTTGTTTGTTTTCTTGTTTAGACACCATTCCAGCAGTTGTCCCTCATGTGCTTGAGCTGCAGTTTCCATGTCTCCTTTGTAGGTATCCCCTGGATGTGACTCGGAGGCGGATGCAGTTAGGAGCGGTTCTCCCAGACTCTGAAAAGTGCCTGTGAGTATTTCCTCTTCATCTGCACTGACTTCTTCATGCCTGAGCTAAGTGCAGCTCCCAATTTTAAACTTTAAAGGAAAGCAACTACCATAAGAAAACAGCCACCCCACCCCCGAACTACTATGCTGTTCATTTCTTCATTGTTTTAATAAAGAAGTTTCCCTGCAGACAAAAGCTACCACTATCAATCTGGGGTTAAAAATACCTGAAAATAACAATGGCACCCTTGTTAGTAATCCTGGATCTCTACTGGTAAAAGAGGTTTTTTTTATTTTAATGCAACCCAGCTACCTTTGATATCAGCAAGCTCTCTGAAAGAGACTTAATGTTTCTACTGAAATGAAGTAGAAACATTCAGAGTGTATTTTAATGGTGCAGAATCTGTTCCATAAGATGATTTTGCATAATAAAATTTTACTTGAGCATTTTTGCACACATGTAGTAACCTCCTAGACCCCCACACACTGTTGAGGTTCCTCCAGTAGAAGTGGAAGCACCATAATAACTTAAAATCATAATGTTATTAAATCAGCTCTCATCTTGAGAAACTTTCTGAATTTCAAATTGTCTCAATCTAATTCAATATTCTGGGACAATCTTCTCTTGGTTAGTTTCAATCTTGTGGAATTGTGTATGTCCCAGTGCAATTGACTGGGAACCTCCTGAGTGAAAGGTTGGATCCTACAAGAGAGCTGAGCTAAGTGCAGCTCCCAATTTTAAACTTTAAAGGAAAGCAACTACCATAAGAAAACAGCCACCCCACCCCCGAACTACTATGCTGTTCATTTCTTCATTGTTTTAATAAAGAAGTTTCCCTGCAGACAAAAGCTACCACTATCAATCTGGGGTTAAAAAAATACCTGAAATAACAATGGCACCCTTGTTAGTAATCCTGGATCTCTACTGGTAAAAGAGGTTTTTTTTATTTTAATGCAACTTGTGCTACCTTTGATATCAGCAAGCTCTCTGAAAGAGACTTAATGTTTCTACTGAAATGAAGTAGAAACATTCAGAGTGTATTTTAATGGTGCAGAATCTGTTCCATAAGATGATTTTGCATAATAAAATTTTACTTGAGCATTTTTGCACATGTAGTAACCTCCTAGACCCCCACACACTGTTGAGGTTCCTCCAGTAGAAGTGGAAGCACCATAATAACTTAAAAATCATAATGTTATTAAATCAGCTCTCATCTTGAGAAACTTTCTGAATTTCAAATTGTCTCAATCTAATTCAATATTCTGGGACAATCTTCTCTTGGTTAGTTTCAATCTTGTGGAATTGTGTATGTCTGAACCCAGTGCAATTGACTGGGAACCTCCTGAGTGAAAGGTTGGATCCTACAAGAGCAGCCTGAGTGACCTTTCACAAACAACCTCGATGTTGCTTAACTGTGAAGGTTCTGTTCTGTTTTCTTTACCAGCCTTTTTTTTTTCTTGGTTATCTTCCACTCCTGATGATTTTAAAATAAAAATGTGTTCATTGTTCTCAGGGTTTTACTTCTTGCATTTGTGAGGACTCCTTTTACAGAGCTGAGGCTTCCCCATTTAACAGTTTTGTTGTGACCATATAGAGAGCTGTGCTTTGAAGGAGACACAGGTCTGTCTTTAGAGGATGAGAGGATAAAGCAGGCAGGAAGTCTGGAAGCTTTGGAACATAGGGAAGATGCTCTCCAAGAGCACTGTCTTCAATAGCAGGGAAATGCCAAGTACTTTAGGTGCTTTCCATTTCATGTCTGCTTAGTTTCAGTACAAGTATATGAAGAATCAAGTTCTCTTTGCACATACAGTGCAATTTCTGCTTTTAATAAGGCAAAATATTATATTCTCAGAGTAGTATTTGTGGAAGGAATTTATACTTCTCTGCTCTTTCCCGCCAGTTTGGCCAGAGAATGTGTGGAGCCATTCTGGTGTTAAATACTGTAATATGTCTTGTAGGGCAGGTGTTTTCAGACCAACACTTGTTTAGCTGGAACTGCACCATCCTCTTTCCAATTCCCAGCCCTTGGGCTTAAATTTCTTGTGGAAGCGCAGGTTGTGTTTTTAGTCATATGTGGCTTTGCTGTGTGGAGTGCCATGGGTTTTTCTCCATGGATCTCTTAAAACCCAAGTAAATATTTAAAGAAAATGATTTTGACCCTGAATGTGTGTATCCACTAATGGTTTCTTTTCCCAGTACCATGGTGCAGACACTGAAATACGTGTACCAGCAGCACGGGGTACGAAGGGGGCTGTACCGTGGGCTGTCCCTGAATTACATTCGCTGTATTCCTTCCCAGGCCGTGGCTTTCACCACCTATGAACTTATGAAACAATTCTTGCACCTCAACTGATTCTTTGTTTTAGAAGACTTTTCTGTAAAACTACACTATCAATCCTCAAATGATATCAATGAATAAATGACTTGAAGTTTAACAAAAAAAGCTTTCTGTTACTGCAGACCTGTTGCCTGACATCTTTATTTGCCAAAATGTGGATAATTTCCTGGAGTCAGAACCGGGTGACACATCCAAATAAACGTGAGCTAGCTCTAAACACTTTTTTTGCACTTGATCTTTTAGGCTTCATTAGATGAATTTTAGGAATGACACAGTGTTGGAGATGACACCCATGTTTTACACGGGTTCCAAGCTGTTAGTTATTTAGCTTTATCACCATTCCAGGAGTTACATGCTGCTGATTATGCTGCCTTTGAAGCTAGTAATTAGGCATCAGTTGTTCTTTAAAAATGAAATGGAATAAAAGATTTGAACACATAGCAATGATGTTGGCATTCAGATCCTTGCCAGGTCTGTAGAAGCTGAGCTTGGCAGAGCACACTTCAAGCAGCCTTTTATTGTTCTGTACAAGTTTTCTGTATGCAAGAACAGAAATTGCTGTTACCAGGAAGGGATCTTCAGCCATTTCAGCTAGAACCAGCAAGATGGATTTAGCAGTATTAGGTTGCAGTTTGGAAATTTTGGTGTACATTGTATTCTAAGAAATGCTGTACTACACAAATAAAAGTGGGGGAAATTAGCAGGGATGAGTGCTAGAAAAGATCTCCTTGTGGCAGGTGGTGGGGGCCTAATCTTAGAAAGCTTTTCTGTGGAGCTGCATGTTCTTGACTTGGTTTGTTCAAGGCTGAGTATGTTATGAGTATGTACTATCCCAGTACTAGCTGGTGTAAACAGGTTTTTCCCTCCCTTAAACCACGGTGCCAAAGAAGACTGCATGCTGCTGCATTTACTTATTTAGGCATGGGGACCACATGCAACCTCACACAGAACAGAAAATGAAGATTGTATTGGCCTCTGTAGGTGTGTATGTACTGTATGTTCCTGAAGTCATGGTATGCAATAGACTATTGCATGTTGGCCTCCTCCTGTGATTCCTTTTCTGGAAGGAATTATTTTATACATGATTTGCATTGGTACTCTTGATTTTACTCTCTTGATTCAGGAAACTGTAAAGCATTTACTTCATGTAAGTTATTTATTTATTGTAAATATTTTAGTGTCTTCTCAGAATTGGCAAATGGTGATGTTAAGTGCTGGATGGTAAGACTGATTTGCTTAATTTTGACAAATTTAACAAATTGAATTTTCAGTTATATATTCAATACCAACTTTCGTGGTTCAATTTTTCTCCCAGTTTCTTAAAAATACGAATTCCTTTGAAATTTGCAGTGTAGCAATGGACAGAGAATGTAATGTATCTGGATGTATTTTATTAAAATTTTTGAACCAATGTCTTTGTGTGATCTGTGTGTGTTGCAACCAGGAAGAATACATATTTCTAGAATGATCTGTTTGCCCTAATAGGTAAATATGTACAACATTGTCATTCTTAATTAAGTGACAGTAAATATGCTTTTTCATCTGATCTTTTTTCCCCATACAGGAAAGCTAGCCAATATCACAGTGAACTTTTACATTTTAAAGTTCTTGCAGTAGAGATAAATCCACTGTATTAGAAAACTGAAGTGCCTTTCTTTTCTCTGTTATTTTGCCATGTGAGCAAACAAGCCAGTTCTTTTTCATGTGAATAGTGTTAGGGATTATTAAATGAGGAGTTTTACATCTTAAGTCTGCCACCAGGGATGTATTTGAGGAGTGTCATGGTAAGTTAAGCAGTTGTAAGGCAGAATAAAGCAGAACCCAGCATGTTCATGCCTGAGAGGAAGAGAACATAAAAAGTGTCTTCGAAATTCTTGAGTCTGGTACTGAATGTGAAAAACATACGTACTTGATGGAACTGTGCTGTATTTTCAGAATTAGGTTTTCAAAATAAAATGTAACAATGTACAGAAGTGTTTTAATATTGATTCCTGAATTTACACAGTTGTACTTGGAGAGTGCTGATAGATCTTAAAATTGCAAACATTTTTCACAATCTCTGATTTCAGAACACTTGTGTCCAACTTTCTCCTTAGAGATTCCCCAGACTAGTTGGATTTTTTCTAATTTCAGAAAGCCATTTAAAGCATATTTTGTACTTCATAAACCTATTCTGCTGAAATATTTATTTTCTGGTGTATGGGAGATGTATAGGCAGCATGAAAGAGGTTACAATACAAAGGTTTAGGAAGTTTTCAAAACAGTTATGTAATCTCAATATCACACCACATTATGACTGCATGTAATAATATCAACAAGCAACTATAAAATTATAATTAAGCTTCTCTTAGAGAATAATGTTGCAATGGGAAGCAGCATTAATGTAGTTTACTGCATATATTTCAGGACTATCCCAAATAAAACTGAAAGGCCTAACCTAAGAACGTTCTCACCTTTTAAAATTCATCAATGTGAACGTGATCCTTTTGTTGGGATGTCTAACCATGGCCCAAAGCTGTCCGTTCTGCAGCAGAGTGAGATCTGCGTATCTGAAACTTCAGCACCATCTCAGAAAGCCGGCGGCCACACATCTTTCTGAGGGGAGGGTTGGACTCTCGGGCTCAGATTGGCCCATAACCGAACTGGGAGCGGAAGGCACGTCTAATACTACCCTGTATCACCGCTCCGGTAACAGAGCTGGGGCCGGGGGCAGGACAGCCCTTGACGGAATGGGAATTCCCGGCGGGCGCAGCCGCCCCCCGGCCCTCCTCTCCCCTCGCGCTCCCTCACGGCGCGGGCCCCGCCCCTCCTCGCGGCGCGAGGAGCCAGCCCCGCCCAGCGCGCCCCGCGCGGACAATGGGAGGCGGCGGAGGGGGCGGTCCCCGCGCGCGCGGACTGAAGGCGCGAAGCGGTGCGCGCGCCAGCGCTGTTGGGGCGCGCGGGGCGCGGGGCTCAGGGAACCGAGCGGAGCCGAGCCGAGCCGAGCCGAGCCGAGCGCCGCAGGGGAGCTGCCCATGGCCGAGAGGTAGCGGCCGAGCGCGGGGAGCCGCAGCTGGGCGGGGACGGCCGGGAGAGCGGGGGGTTTGAACTTGCGAAGCTCTCCCGGCTCCGGGCCGGGAGAGGCGGGATGCGGCTGTGGGGGCCGGCGGGGCGGCACCGGCCTTCCTCGGGCTGGGGAGTGCCGGGGGCGGCCGGCGGGGGGAAGCCGCCGCTGCCGAGGGTGTTCACGGCGGGTGCGGGCCCCGGCGTGGGCTCTGCCCCGGCCGCCCCGCAGCTCCCCCAGGCATCGCTCGGGGACAGGAGAGCGGCAGGTTTGGCCGCAATGGTTTGGCTTTTGGAAACTGAATCTTGAATATAAGTTTTCTAAACAGCTTCAGGTAATGGGTAAAAATTTACTGCTCCGTGTTCGAGGTGTTTGTGTGGTTGCGGGAGTTCGTGCCTGCAGGGAGATATAAACTTTCTCCCAAGCACAGGGTTTGCAGAACAGTTACAATTAGTTTACTGCTTCTTATGGATATGTGGACACAAAAATGAAGCACTAACTGTAATAAATAGAGACTTGCTTAATATTTATAGAGGTTTCCTACACTCGACCCGTACAGAACTAAAAAACCAAACAAAAAATATAAAAATTGAAGGGGAGTAAAATTTGGTTTATATTTGAAGCTTTCCCTCTTTTTGCATGTAGGTCGGCTGTTTTCAAACAGTGCAGTATTTTTTGTGATTAGCTGTTTGTAATTTCAGTTTTCAGAAGAAAGTGGCTGACTCGCCTGATGCGATCCTGAGGAATGGGCTGAACAACAGATACCGTGTGCTGGAGGTCAGCGTGATCCAGAGGAATGGAAGTGACCCCGAGAAACACCTGACAATTACAGCCTCCCCCTCACTGGAAGATACAGAGCTGTGCATCCTTAGGAATGGCTGGTAATCCACACAGATGTTTGAAAAGAGAATGAAGTACTGGATTATTAACTCAATTTTGTTTGTGTTGTCTGTGAGTTGAGTTTTACAGCCTTAAAAGTCATAGGGGATCCTGAAAGAATTTTTGTTTAATGCAATACTATCAGTGTGCTAGCATAATGGATATCATCTTGAGAGACCTGATCTGAGGTAATGGATGTTGAGTGGGCGCTGCTACCTTGCAGTTTTATCATTGTAAAAATGCCTTTATTCACTCTCAGGATTTCTTTAGGTCAAGTCCTTAAAAGAACCAACCCAGCATCTCAAAGAAGGTTTAGTCTGCTCTGTTAGTGTGTTATTTCTGATACATTGTGTCTGTCATTTGCAAACGCTGATTGTGTGCCTGTATTCCCTTGCAGGGAGTCTGTCCCGGTGGTTCCAGGGGACATTGTTCATTTGGAAGGGGAGTGCAGCTCTGGCACGTGGGTGATCAATGCCCAGAGTGGGTACCTGGTGCTGTACCCAGACCTGCTGCTCTCGGGCACCACCATCTCCAGCAGCATCCGCTGCATGAGGAGGGCAGTGCTGAGTGAACGCTTCAGGGTGAGTGCTCATTCCACACTGCCTGTGAGCTCCTGTTCCCCTGGCACTGCTGCCTTAGCTCAGGGTGAAATCTGGCTCTAGGAAATGGCATTATTAGCAGTTCATAGTGTTTACAACACAGAATCATTTGGGGTGGACACTGTCTCTGGTGGAGCTTCTCTTGTTTTTTTGAGAATTGCACCTGAAATAATGCAGTACTCTTAATACTATTATACCAGAACAATGGTATAGTATATCTCTGGGCTAAAGAAATGGTCTTTCCACTTACAATTCTGATAATTTTTGTGATAACCTCTTGCTGCATTTTGTGTGGATATGAATCCTTTGTGAGGGATATGCCTCTTGCCATCCATATGAAAATATAGCCACACTTGGCCAAGTTAAGAGCTTCTGAAAAATGTGGCTAATTCAGTTAATAATTGGTGTGGGCTAACTCTGGAGTCTGAATCCAGCTGCTGGATCTTGGAAAGAGGAGAAGTTTCTTGTGGTAGTATCCTTGCTGATATATGAGAAATATGCGGATAAATAGAGAAGCAACAGCTGCCAGTCTCAGCTTCCAGACATGATAGGAATATAAATCCAAATTAATAAGAAAATTTTAATGGAGTGGTAAACAGCCTGGCTGGGAACCTGTGACTGGAACAAGAAAATTAAGTACAGGAGATTAAGACCATGAAATGGTTTTCAACCCTTTATTAGAGGAGTAAGGGGGATAAAATAATTGTTGGGACAATGCACAGTGTCCTGACTGGGATAGCATCATCCCCCTTTTGGGAGAGCAATCCACTGGTCTGTGACAGATCCACAATACCACAGTGTTTAGGTTCCCAGCTGTTTGGTAGTGACTCCTGTAAAGGTAATTTACTACCACTTTCAGTTCTTGGGAGTCTCCAGAGCCCAGCCCTGCTGATGGGTTCTGAGCCATCTTGGTGACACATGGGATGATTTTGCTGTGAGCTGGTAGCAGACAGGAAACTGCCTCAAGAAATCTGTGTAAGATTCCAAAGGTATGTATTTGCATTAGGAAATGCCTGCAGGCAGAGCTTTCTCAAAATTTATTGTAATCTGTGCTTTTTTCTTGCCCGCCAATCACAAAGAGATTGTATCCTGACACTCTCAGGGTTGGGATAAAGCAATAGGTGCAACCTGCTTCAATTCAGCTGCTCTCCCAGGCAGGTTTGACCAGATAATCATTAGTGAGGTGAAAGCTGTTGTGATCTTGTAGCTAAATAAGTGCAGGCTGTGATGTGCAGCAAAGCAAATCCAGAAATTTGGCAGAGGAGTTGGCATGAAATGAGCACAAATCTTCAGGTATGAAGATTCATCCCTTCATCCCTTCTGTTGCAGGGCTCCGAGCCGGGCTCGCCCCAAATGCTCGTTGGGACAATACTTCATGACATCTTCCAGCAATCAGTCACCAATGACCTGACACAAGAAAAGGTGCAAGAACTAGCAAATAAAATTGTGTATGGACAAAAGTACCTCAAAGAAATGTAAGTAGCATTACAGGTGCCTTTTATGTGGAGAAGACAGGGCAGGAACACTTTGAAATAGCAATTTCAGTTGTACTTTAAAAAATGTAGCACTGGTATCAGGAGAGTGTTCTGCCAAATGACTTTGCTTAATGGAAATTAGGGATCTTTAATAAGCTAATTCCCCATTTGACAGCTTAATTTTATTTGCCTTCCCTGCTGAGCTACTTCTGTATATCTGAACTACTCTTTTGGAGTAACTGTATGTGGCAGGGTTTTTTTTTACTTTTAGGCCAAGCAGGTTGCAGTGTTTGTGTCTGTAACATTAGATTTCCAGGCATCTCCCAAAGCTGATTTGAATGGGACAAATAGTTAGTTATGATCCTCAGCAATGAGCCTAGAACCTTGTGACTGACCAAGAACTGAATTTCTCTTAATTTCATATCTTTATCAGGTTAAAAGTCTCAGTTGTGAGAAGACCTTTAAGTTATTTTCTCAGCAGAGCTAATAGAAATGCTAGGCAATGCTTAGTATTTCCCTCAGAAAGTGGGAAGATGAATGGCTGTTAGTTTTAACATTTTACTGCAGGCTTGATTAAAGTACAATTCTACTCATGTAAATTAAAAACCATTATAGACAGACTGTTTTAAATTGTATGTTGGGCAATATCAGTATCTCTTGGCTCCAGATGAGTCAGAAGTTAAAGTAGTAGTGGCAAGATTTATTACTCTTTGTTATGAAGATAATATTTTGAATTGTGGCTGCTGAAATGCCTTTATGTCCCTCTGGGCCTCCATGAAACATAATTTGCAATTTCTTTTTGCATATGTAGGCTACTGTTTATTTGGATTGAAAAATAAGTGGCGTATGTTTGCTGCCTGTGGTCATTTGCACTCCTATGAATCTTTTTGTGCAAAATCCGCTCTGTTGCTGTAGAATAATGACATTATTTCCAGTGGTTGCCAGCACTGAATTGTCTACTGCCACAAATTAGATTCTGTGACATGTTTTGTCAAAATGCATGTAAGGAGCAGATGAGGATATCCAGACTAAAAGCAGATGGTCTTTTAATTTTTTATTTAACCTTGCATGAATTGTAGGAATAGCCATTTTTAAATGCATGAGTCTGGTACTCCTTTCCTGCAGTCAAACTGTTAATTTTGTTTCATCACATCTGCCACACTGGTGCTCTACCTGTTGCTCCAAAGGTTACATGAGAAATGGATGTTCTGGTATAGTATATCTCTTTTAATAGATGTTCAGTTAATAGCTTTATGAATTGAGTTGAACCTCTATGAAACTGTTGTTTTCTACAGTTTATAGATACTTATAAGAACTTGACCGTTACTTCCAATGGTCTTGTTGCAGATCTCTTTAGTACCACAGCAGATTTAATACTTTGTTTCCTTCATGTGCGTGTCTTTTTTTTTTAGGTATCTTTTAAATGTGAAACAAGCACAAATAATGCAAGAAATAGAAGACTATTTGCCATCATTTTTTAAGTGGGCAGAAGACTTCATGCACAATCCAGCAAACCAAAACAGAATGCAACTAAAACTGTAAGAAGCCAGAATTAAATTTTAAACCCTTCTATGTTGTATATCTTGTTTAGTTCACTTGAAATTTTTAGGACTCCTATACATACATAGTTGTTGGGTGATTTGGAGCTAATTCATGGCCTCGCTGATTGTAGAGCTGCCCTCGTGCTGCACGTTTAGCTGCCTTTGTGAGTGCTGGGCAGGACATGAAGCCTGGGGGAGAGCTGACTTCAAAATCTTTAAATCCTTGCAAGCAGCATGGTAGAAACCTGAGCTTTTAGTGAGCAGAAGAGCAAGGATATTTGAGCTGCTGACTAAAGTAGGAATTACTGTAGTTCTGAGCAAGACTACAAATCAGAATGTGAAACTATTAGTCAAATGGAGTTCTTGACTAAGAAAAGATTCCTTTGGTGAAATGATGATTTTACTCAAATCATCAGCTGCTGAGCTCTTCTTGTCTGGGGCTTCTTGCTGTTAATTTTAATAACCATAGGGTGGTAAAGTTTCAGTGAAATGGCAGGTCTGAGCAAAACCTGTATGCTACTCTCACATGTATGACAGAGTATGGTTATTGAGAAAAGACCAAAAAATCTATTGAAAACAGTTTAAAGTCTCATTTTAACTTTGAAATTTAGATGAATAGCAAAACTAACTGAAGTTACTTTCTGATATATTGCTTCTTCTGTTAATGAGAAGATTAGTTTGAGTGAGACTTGATGCATTTTATTTCTCAAGTTAGTGCCTAAAGGGCACTTGTAATGCAGAAATATTATATATTTAGTTGCAACCCATTTTAATGTTTAAATATTAATAATTAAGGAAAATTGTTAACTTCTGGCTTAATTTTCTTCCTAGGTCAAATGGTGGAAAAACAGAAGTTGTATCTTCTAAGATAGAGGTTGTAGATATCTTGGACATTGAAGAGAATATCTGGTCTCCCAGGTTTGGGTTGAAGGGAAAGATTGATGTTACAGCCAGGGTGAAAATCCATTGCCAGTCTGGAGTACAGTGTCGGGTAATGCCTTTGGAGCTCAAGTCTGGCAAGGAATCCAACTCCATCGAGCACAGAAGTCAGGTACAAGCACCAAATGTCTCATTTCACTGTCAGTGCTCTGTGTACTTCTTTGTTAGGTGACCTATTTTGTCTTATGAGTATGAAACACTTTGTATGTGGTATAATCTAAATTCATGGATGGCTCATCCTGGTGTGCCCAAAGTATAAAATTAAAGTGAACTTAGTAGTAAGAAGTGTATGCATTTACCACCTTCAAGCACACTTACGGGTTTTTATCCTGAAATGTCTGTTCTTTAGTCTCTTCTTACTACATTCAAATATGAGGTTGAAGCAAGCTGTTTCAGGAGCTAGGGTTACACATATTTCCATATAGCTGGCCTGATTTAGAGAGGTGGTAGCCTTGATACAGGGTTTTAAAGATGCCTTTTAATTTAAATCCTTGGTAAAATTCTTACTACTTGCAGCTTCTAGAAGACTTGTGATAATTGTGGAAGAACTAAATACATTTTAGAATGTGTTTTGGTTTTAATGCTGTGCTGGTTTTGACTGGGTTAGCAATGATTTTCCTCACAGGAGATAAGTGTGGGCTGTGTTTTGGGTTTGTGCTGAGCACAGGTTGATAACACTGGGATGTTGCTGTTGGAGCTGGGCAGGGCTCACACAGAGCCAAGGCCTTTCCTGGGGATGATGGAAGTGAGGGGACACAGCCAGGACAGGGACCCCAGGGATCAAAGGGGTGTCCCAGACTATGCAGCTGCTCAGCACACTCAGTGTCTGAGGGGGAAAGAAGGAGGAAGGGTGGGGGCACTGCAAGGTTTGGAGTGATGGAGTTTTCCCTTCCCAAGACACCATTCCATGTGATGGGCCCTGCTCTCCTGGGGGTGGTTGAACACCTGCCCAACCATGGGAAGCTGTGAATTAATTCTTTGTTTTCCTTTGTTGCATGTGTGGCTTTTCTTTTTCATCTCAAACTGCCTTTATCTCAACCCTCAGCAAGGGTGGGGAGGTGAGTGAGCAGCTGTGTGGTACTTGGGGTTAAACCACAGCAACTATACTGGAATAATATGTATTGCAGTATGTAAATGTGTATTTATGTATAATGTTTGCAGGTTATTCTGTACACATTGCTGAGTTTAGAGCGGAGAGTGGATCCTGAAGCTGGATTTCTTCTTTATCTGAAAACTGGCACGATGTATCCTGTGTCTGGAGCTCGCATGGACCGGAGAGGTAAAGTTGTTCCCCTTCTCTGGAAACCATAATTCTCTTAAATATTACTAAAATCTTTCTTTATAACTGTAAAGTTTACTCTTATGAAAATAGCTGTACTTGGGGATGCTTCACTTGTTATAATACTTGGGGATACTTCACTCATTACTAAGAGTTTACTTCACTCATTACTAACATGTATGTTAAAAATTCAGTTGTTTTATTAATACGGTGCAAGGACTTTGTGAATAATCACTTCTTAGTGGACTAAAAAGTTGATAGCTAATTACTTTTGAGGTAGAAATTGTTACAAGCAAAACCATCAGCTTAGTTTATCCTTTTCTTGACAGAATTAATGAAGTTGAGAAATCATGTGGCCTTCTACTTAACACACAGTACCTCTAAATCTGATGTGGGAAGGCAGAATTCACAGCTTGCTGCTTTGCCTCCTGTGATTGATGACAGTCAAACATGTAAATACTGTTCCCAAATGCACAACTGCTTTCTATACAGCAGGTAAAAATAAAATAAGTCTGACTAATGTTGTTAAATGAGATTAAATAATTGCATCTTTTGATAAAATAATTTCATTTTTGTGGTTGACAGTTTTGTATATATTGAAAACTTTTCCACCCTAAAAGAATCTTCCACAGATTTCTGTACAACTTTTACGATTCAGCTCCTGATCTCACAGAGACTTAATATGTTTGCTCAGGTACACTTTTTGCAAGACAAAATCTGAGATAAGTCTCAACAAAATACTTGATGACAATAACAGATCCGTTTAAAAAGCTATATTCTTGCAGCTCTCTGCAAGAGGCAATCTCTGGGCCTGAGTTCTGGCTGAGAACCACTTTTTCAAGTTCACCCTGTAGAAGATTGTTTCCCTGTAGGGTATGACACAAGTAATACACTGATACTGCTCTGCTGAAGTGTTATTGCATCTCCTGGTCAACAGAAGTAGTGAGCAAATATTCCAAAAATTTCACACAAAGTTACTGAATTCTTTTAACAACTGTCACAAGTTTTAGTCTCTGCTGCACAAAACCAACCAGAATTGTATGTGGAAGAGATCAAATGAGGTTTGTTAGAAAAGGAGAGCCTTGGGGGTGGTCTTGTGGAAATAGAATGCCTGATTGTTTTTAAAATTAGAGGGGTCAAAGTGTATGTTGAGGGAGCTTTGTGGGGATACCTGATATGTTTCTGTGAAATCCTGCTTCTAATACTCAGTTGTTGCTGCAGCAGGATATAATATAAGTGGAGAGCTATTTACTTCTGAAGAAGCTTTTCTCTCTGGTTGTGTACATGATTTGGTGTAATGTCTATTGGTATTTAATTTTGAAAGAGGTACTAAATCCCCATTGCTTAGCTAAATATCAAAATAGCATGTTACAATAAAAGGTGTAAAAGGTAAACTCTGTAAATGCGTGTGTTGCTATCTTTGAAATGCCTTTATTTGGTCTTTGATTAACTTACTGCCCTTCAAAATCATAGAGATGGTGTGAAGTTACTCATACAAGATTATGCATCTGAACAAAGGATGCAGATTCTACTTTATTCAAGTAATGATAAATTAATCTGTCTAGTATGTTAACGTAGGTATTTGGACTGTTGTTATGTACAGATGGGCTTGCAGGTGAAAAAGGATGCAGGCTGAGCCTTTCTGTGGCTGGTTCTGTCCCTAGGGCTGTGGAGCAGAAGATGGCCAGTGTGGCCTTTCCTCCTGCTTTGGTGCCTGTCATTGACAGAGAGACCCAGCACCTGAAACCCTCCCACCTGGAGTATTTCAGCCTCTGGTATCTGATGTTAACCTTGGAGCTGCAAAGTGGAGAGCATAAAAAGGGATATAAAAATATATGGATGACACCTTCTTTGGAAAAGTAAGGTTTAATTTCTAAACTCATGTCAATGATGCTTGCTTCCTTGCTTGCTTCCTTGCTTGCTTCCTTGCTTCCTTCCTTGCTTGCTTCCTTCCTTGCTTGCTTCCTTCCTTGCTTGCTTCCTTCCTTGCTTGCTTCCTTCCTTGCTTGCTTCCTTCCTTGCTTGCTTCCTTCCTTGCTTGCTTCCTTCCTTGCTTGCTTCCTTCCTTGCTTGCTTCCTTGCTTGCTTCCTTCCTTGCTTGCTTGCTTCCTTCCTTGCTTCCTTCCTTGCTTCCTCCCTCCCTCCCTCCCTCCCTCCCTCCCTCCCTCCCTCCGCCACTTCCTTCCTTTTGTTTGTTTTGTGTTTTGGTGGTTGCTTGTGGGCGGTATGTTTTTTTAACTTGTGGGGTTTTATTGTTAATAGTTGTCTTACAGAGAGGATCTTAATATTAAAATACCTCTTTTTTGAATACCTTCAGAGAGAAGGCTGGAGATTGTGTTGGAAACATGATCAGAGTTGATGAAGTCCATGAAGTTTCTGAGGGACAGTATCTACATTTTTTCCAGCGTAGAAATGGTGCCATACCTGGGACAAACCTGTTGGTTGGTGATCGAGTGGTTGTGAGTGGAGAGGAAAAGGGTTTGCTTGGTTTGGCTACTGGCTATGTTAGAGAAGTCAGTGGAACAAAAGTCTCCTGTTTGTTGGGCAGGTAATGGGATAAAAAGAAAAAAAATCTGTTTGCAAACACTCTGGCACTGGCTTGAGGAAGGGTGCTGCTAGGTGTCCAAAAAGCTGTGACATGTCCTGACCCTTCCCACTGGTGATGCCTCAGGTTTAGTTTGTATATTTTTCAAAATCTGTGCTGCTTTAGTGTGTGAGTCTAGGCTTCATATTATGGGATGGTGAGCTCTGTGCACAGACTAGGGAGACAAAACAATTCCTGCTCCAGCTGGGCACCAAGGACAAATGATCCAGATCTCAGCCCAAGAGCACAAACAACGTGGGCTGGAGAGAGAAAAACAAGCAGGATGGGACTGCAGGGGCTAAAGCTGGAATGGGACAATGAACTGCAAGATGCAAATGGACCAGAATTTATAAAAGTGAGAGACCCCATGACCAGGGGGGTTGTCCATTTTTTAACCATTTTGGTTCAGCTTGGATGTAGCCCTGGCTGGGCTCTTGTGCTGCCTAAGATGCATCCATTTGAGGAGATCCTTTTAATAAATCCCTAGTTTATTTTTTAGCTCCATCTAGTCTCTGTTCCAGGCCAGCCTTCACAAGGCATCACTGGCTTTATATTAGTACTCTTGAAATTCTCTTGTCTTGATTGAAACTGTCAGTACCTGCTATATATGCCTGTCTATTTAACCAAATTGTTTGAATAAAAACACATTATAACTCTATTGACTTACATCTCTAGCATGAATCTATATGGATACAGTGATTACTGTGTTAATAGTAACTTCCATTGTTCAGTCTATATTGTGTTTAAATTGGGCTTATGTTTTATTATCCCTCATTGGGATCATGCTGTCTTTAGATCAGTTAATAGTGTGTTTCAATCAGCTGTTGCTTCACTCTGGGATCTCTGGAAGATATCATTTAACATGTAGTAATAAGTCTTTAATCAACATACAGCTGGTAAACAAAATTATTTCATCCATGTTCTTGTCATCCTTCAGGGATTTGTCAAACCTCCCCAAGAACACTGTATTTAGGTTGGATCATGATGAAGGAGATGTTGGTGCAGGAGTCCCTTTTAAAAATCTTTCTAAATTGATGAAAGATTGCCCAGTCAGGTATGAAAAATCAACTCCATTTCATGCTTTCAGTATTTTCAGATGAAGTTTCTCAACTGGTAACTCTTATTGGAACTCAGTTTTGTCCTGTTTTTATCCGCAGTGAAAGGCTCCGCAACCTGATCATTGACTTCCAGAAACCATGTTTTATTCAGCACTTGAGTTCTGTCCTTCCTCCTGAAGCAAAGGAAACTGTTGCAAATATTTTAAAGGGTACAGAGTGACTTTGCCCCAAATACTCTAATTAGTAGTATGTCTCTATAGCCAAAGTGTTTATTATGCTGTAAATGTAAGGAATTTTTCCAACTTTGGGGTCCTGTGATAGTTCTCAGCTTGAAAATTAAAACCAAGTTCTAACCTTGTATGTCTTCCAACTAGCTGAAGACTCATTTAATCACAGGAAGACCTGATCAGATCCTTGTTCACAACTTTATTTTACTTTTGCTAGGGGCTGCAGTGTGCAGTTGCAGACAGAGGGCCATGTGATTCCCTCTGTAACCTTTGCAGAAGGAAGGGACAGAGACAGCTCTTGGGGTGGAGGAAGCTGGCCTTGAGGGAGAGGAAGGAGATGGGCTTTGGTGGAAACATTAACTTGTATAATCAGTCACTCTTGCTGACTTGTTGACAGGTGTCAACATAGTGTCATGCTTTGTGGCATTTATTTAAAAACAAAACTTGTTTAGGTATGAGGCAGCATCTTGTATCTGGTGGAAATATTTCCTTGTGCCCTGACAGAGTTGCCTGTGAAAACATAAACTTAACTGAGTTGTCTTAGAGTAAATTGACTTTTTTATAAAAACTCAGTTTGAAGTTTTACTTTGCTTGAGCTTTGCTTAGTCCAAATAGCTGAAATATGGTGCTTGTTTGCATCAGGCTGGGGCAAACCAGCTCTGCTGTGATATTTGTTCTAAACAACGTGCTGCTGTATGTGCAGCTCATCAGCCCTTGCTGTGAGCTGTGTGTTTGGTGTGAAAGTGGTATGATCAAACACAAATTGTGGTATGATCAAACACAATATGTGCAGGTGGTCAATTAAGATATTAGAAAAAAAAGTCACAAAAGGTCTAAAAATAAAAATATCTTCAGTGGCTTATTTCTAGGACCATAGTGCAGAGCTTCTACTACTTATCTTGTGTATTGTGTTTAATGTCATATCTTCATTAAAACCTGCACACTTTGCTCAGTTCTTGCCTCTATTAAGGGCTTTAGTGAAGGAGGAAATTACAATTTTGCTGTGACTTTAGTAATGATTACAATTATGATGGAGTAATTTAATTTTGCTTTTTCTTCTGAAAGGTCTAAATAAGCCTCAGAAACAGGCAATGAAACAAGTGCTACTTTCAAAAGACTACACACTTATTGTGGGTATGCCTGGAACAGGAAAAACAACTACAATATGTGCTCTAGTAAGATCATGTACCTTGGGGTTTAATTTTTTATATGAGATTTAGAGGGTAGAATTAAACCAACTGTGTAGTGTCATTATTTAATCTGGCAGTATCTGTATAATTTCAAGGAAGAAAACACACTTCTTTTTGCTTAACCTATATTTGGTAGAACTAAAATTGGATTTTGTGGAGTAGGATGGTCAATTGCTTGTGTAGGAATGTATGTGGGAGGGAGGAGATTGAAGTGTGGTATTTAATCATTTATGTGATGCTTTAGTGTTAAAATTCTTTGGCTCCAAATATCAGCAAGTCTTCAAATCCTGAGTTACAGCTCAAAAGAGGAAGTAGCCAGTAGTACTGGCTTGAGCAGCCCCTGTGGATTGTATGAACCTGTGGGGCTGCATCCACGTGCAGTCTGCTACCATCTCCTCTAGCTGGTGCTGCTCTTTTCCCCAGGAAAGAACTGTGGGAGCATACTGCACTCAGGCTGTGGGCTGAGTGAGGTTTTCATGAAAGAGCAGTGCTACCCTGCTTCCATTTGTCATCAGCTCGTGCAAAGAGGAGGCTGGAGAGCTGCTGCTATTGCCCTGAACCTCCCCTGGCTGCATTGCCATGGGGAGCAGCGCTGTGGGAGCAGGCTGCAGCTGCTGCTATCTTCAGATCAGCCCATTGCCTGAACCTCCCGTGGCTGCATTGCCATGGGGAGCAGTGCTGTGGGAACAGGCTGCATGGCTGCTTCTTACACTGGGGATCTTGGAGTGCAGTTCCTTTGGAGTGCACCTCCAGGTTTTGGCTCTGTGTGAGCAGCCTTGTGAGCCTGCTGGGAACCCTCAGGACTGCTGCCCACATTGTCAGTGGCCAGGGAGACTGATCCAGACCAGGTCATGTTTGTTATTGGCTCCCTCCAAAACCCCCTGTGCTTTTCACCTTAGTAAACCTGGGATTGTTGATTCTTGCAGATGAATCCTTTTCTGCTTCTCCTTAACAGCTTCTCCTTTTCTTTCCCTTTGCCACTCTTTAGGTGAGAATTCTTTCTGCTTGTGGTTTTAGTGTCCTTCTGACCAGTTTTACACACACAGCTGTGGACAATGTCCTGCTGAAGTTGGCCAAATTCAAAGTTGGTTTCTTGCGCTTGGGGCGAGCTCAGAAGGTTCACCCAGATATTCAGAAATATACAGAAGAAGAAATCTGCAGGTCCAGATCAATTAAGTCTGTAACAGATTTGGAAGAGGTCTATAATAGTCAGGTGAGAAAAATGGTTTTTTGCTAGCCCTTCAAATTATTAAAGATAATTGCATTAGTATTTTGTTTGGATGCTGCAGAGAAGGAACCCATCCCAAGGATGTGTACTGCTGTAAGAAATCTGGGCTGAAGGAGATACTCAACCTCTGCATTGTTTCAATTTCTTTATAGCCAGTAATGACCTACATTAAGTCTGCAAGTTGAGAAGCTTTGTTTATGTCCACACAAAGTAACTCATCATTGTAAATAATAAGCCCCAAAGATTCCAGTGCTTTTATCTGAGGTTTTGTGAATGGGCTGCTGCAGCCTCCTTTAGCATTATTTACATTCTGCTGCTGTTTGTCCCTTCTCCCTCCCACTGGTGCTCCTTGTGCCATCAGTACAGCCAGCAGATGTGGAAGTGGAATGCTGTGGAGGTGACCTGGCCAAACCCTTATTCCTGATTGAAATATTAGTGCTGTCTGTGTGAATCTTAATGCAAGCCATAATGGGAGCTGGGTCATACGAGTCAGTGGCAGCTTTAAATTAAATTCACTGAAAGAATAAAGTTTGATGGGAGTTGGAGTAAATGCCAGCTTCACAAAAGCTGCCATGTTTATTGATAAGTATTGCTGGGGAATGACTGAAGTCATAAGGGGAATGACTTGGCATTTCTTATTTTGGTCATTTCGGATTGCAGTGGAAGCACAGTGCTGGGGAGAACTGTGCTGCTACTTTTGTTTTATCTTTTCTTCAGGATTGAAAAAAAACCCCAAACCACCTGATTTTTCACTGTAGTCATTTCAGCACGCTCCATGAATTGTCCATGAATAGAACCTGGCATCACTCTGAACACATGACAGGAACAAGTTGTATGCTACAGTCTGCTCTAAAGCTGGTTTTGTTTGTCACTTGCAATTGATACAAGAATATGTCAGGCCAATATATATCTAAGTGATGCTGATCTGGTTTCAAGGATAAATAATTTGATTTCTGTGATTTTACAGTTTAGTTCAGTTTAATGAGAATTTTTTTTTAATATGGAGAATATAGTGCTAAAGGATATAAAATGTACCTTATCCTTGAAGTGTGTCTTAATTTTCAGCCAGTGGTAGCAACATCTTGCATGGGAGTAAATCACCCCATCTTTGCTCAGAAGCAATTTGACTTCTGCATTGTTGATGAAGCTTCCCAAATCAGCCAGCTCGTCTGCCTGGGCCCACTGTTCTGCTCCAAAAGGTTTGTGCTGGTGGGGGATCATCAGCAGCTGCCTCCACTTGTGCTGAATGCAGAAGCAAGGTAAGATAAAATGCTGCTGGACAATTCCTAGTCACAGATTCTGGGAAGGCTCTTGCAGTGTTCTGATTGACACATCTTGATTTTTGTTTTTCTGTTGTAACAGAGATCTTGGCATGAGTGAAAGCTTATTTAAAAGGCTGGAACAAAACCAAAATGCTGTTGTCCAATTAACTGTGCAATACAGAATGAATAGGTACTTTCAACATTTATTTATTAAAATGTGTTCTTGATGTGGGATTGAAATGGTGAGATTTTTATGCCTTTTCTTGTTTTTTAAATCTTTAGTAAGATTATGTCATTGAGTAACATGCTGGTCTATGAAGGCAAATTGGAGTGTGGCTCAGAGAAGGTGTCAAATGCCACTGTTAACTTGCCCAACCTAAAGAAATTGAAACTGGACCTCGGGGACGCTTCAAAGTCATGGCTGAAAGAAGTCCTTGATCCAGACACACCTGTGTGTTTTCTGAACACAGAGAAGGTAAAGTTCATTATGCTCTTTCAACATGTAAAACTTCATTCAGGGTAGGTAGGGTAAAACAGGGAACTTGAGAAAATGTTTTTCCAGCATCACGTGAAGTGTGCAGCACACAAAAACATCCTTGGCATTGTTGGCAGAGCTGGGCAGGGTGGTACAACTGCTGCTGGAAACATCACATCTGAGAACAGCTGAAAACTTGAATTTAGATACTATTTCAGAAAATATTGAATAGACTTTGAACTTAGTTCTTCCTGTTTAAAGTGTGCAGCCATACTGGATGTCCTTGCGAGCAGGGAATGGCCTTGTTTCCATTGGCCGAGGGTCAGTGGTGGCAAAGCTGCGAGCCAGTGGCAGCAAGAAGTGCAATTCTCCATGGAGTAATGCAGACATTCTATACATTGAAGTATATGGGATGAATAAATTGCTTTAGGTGTGTCCTTTCATGGACACCCAGAATTTTGCCGGGAAAGTAAAATTCTAGTGCGGATAAAAATTCTGCAAAGAAACTGACTTGCAGGAAAAATGAGGAAGAGTTTAAATGCATGGGGAAAAAGATGAATAAATTAGTACCTGTTTGTAGTCTCCAGTCCTTGTCACTGTAGTTGGTGATTGGATTATGATTTGAGTCTTCCTCCTTAACAGGTTTTGTGTTGATTCCTATTAATACTGTGTTTTGCCAATAATATAATAAAATTTTGATATAATTATCAACTTTTATGATCTTTTATGCTGACCCTCGTCAGAACTCACCAATGTTTCTATGCTCTCTGACATTGTACAGGATTCATGATTTTTTCCAACAGTTTATAGAATCTCTTTAATGACCTAAAAACAAGCAGTGTTTACTTTGATGGCTTAGAGAAATTTCTAAAAATGTCTAAACTAAACAGAGACATTTTCCAGGAATGCCTCGACAGCTGCAGTTCCTTTCCCAGCAAGGCAGACAGTTGGTCCCAGGGAAGAGGCCTGTTAATGGGAATCTGGCTGAACCACTGTTTATCTAGTAATCATAGCAAAATTGCTAATGAAAAAGTAGAGTTTCTGTTCCATTTTTTCCCTAGAAAGCCCATCTCAATGTAAGACAGCTGTCCTCTTCATAGAACCAGGACGAGAGTTTTTATTTCCAAAATATTCTAGATTTGATGAAACATGAGTCATTTCTCCTTTTGGACTTCCTGTCAGAACTCCATGTATTGTGGCAGTCATGAAGGGAGAAATGAAAAAACCCCACTGAACATGGCAACAAACAAAACCAGCTTTTATTTCCTTTGACTTCATAGTTTTCCCCCCTGTATTGTTTATAGTGTAAGCAAGAAATGCATATGAAGAAGTAGACTTGGAGGGGAGAGATACAAACAGAGAGAGAAGGAAGAAGAAAAAAACACCATGATACCAGCAGGAAGCTTACATTTATTATGCTGGCTTTAAAAAAAAAAAAAAAGAAGAAAAAGCCTCTATTGTTTTCTGCTTAACAATGCAACAAGTTTGTGACAGCAATGGGAAATCTATTTATTTCTATTCTGCCAACCCCTGTGTCAGTCTGCACTTCTCTGACAGCTTGTTTGTTTGAAAAATGACATCCTTGATTTAGGGCAAATCTCCTGAGAATTTCTAGGCCCAAGTTGTTTTTGTTGGTGGTACTGCGGGTGTCCTATGGGAACAGGAGAAATATAAATGTAAGCATGTGTTACCATAAGCATGACACAGCTTTTAGAACTTCTTTCCTGAAATTATTTTTGTGTAATTTTTTGCTACACTAATGCCAGTGTGGTCAGAAATTAACTGTGCAGTTAAATAGTGTTCTTCTGCTTGAAAAGAACTTGAGCACAGGGGGTTTGGAGGCTTCCAAACACACTTTCATTGCTATTGGTGCTACTTCAACTTCGGACAAGGGAGGAGTCAAGCAAAGAGAAAAAATTACCAAACTGTGACACTACAGTGACAAGAGTTTACATCCTGAGCTTGTTGGCCTCATTTATATATGATGAAGAGAATGGGAGGAAATAGTTAAGAAATGGTAAATCCAGTGAATACATTATTTAAAGGTTGGGAGTTTATACTACAATTTATATTACTGTTTTGGATAGTTCTTGGTGTAGCTGTAAACATAGGCTTTCAAACATTTTAAAAAAATATCCTTTATGCCATGGAATGAAGAGAATTCACTGTAAATAATGCTGTATGGAGAGTGTTAAAGCAGAAGACCCATGTAAAATATAATTTGCTCTCTTACCTTATCATCAGGAAAATGTCCATTTTGGGATTTTTTGATTTGTGATTTATAATGCTGAACTGTAAATGCAGAGAATTAAGTTTGGCAGTTTCTTAAGGTGACAAGCTAGTGTTAGAAACTTATTATTTTGGGGATTGTTCCAATTTGTTTTGCAAATGCAATATTCTGAAGTTAATTCACAGTACAGGCTCTTCAGTTTAGTAAAATTTAGCACTTAACTTTATTTCTTTTACTTATACCATCAGTATAAATCCACATATGATTCAGTGAGTTAGGGACAGAACACAGTACCCCATTACAGACAGCCAAAGTAATTGTTTTCTGTTTGTATTTTCAAAGGTCCCAGCACCAGAACATGCAGAAAAAGGTGGCATAAGCAATGTGACAGAAGCTAAAATAGTGCTTTTTCTCACATCCTTATTTATTAAGGTATCTTTTACTTTATTACCTGATTTGGAGGGAGATTTTACATTGCTTTAGTAGTGGTGACTGTATGTGTTGGGGGATAATCTTAAGGATAAATTGAAGATTGGCTTCATGCCAGTGTAGTGGGGAGCCTGAGGTCTGCATTCCCTTCTCTGTCCTTGCCTGCTTGGATCTGAGATGCGAAAAAACAAAAGCTGGATGCCAAATTCTTTTAAGAGATGAGAGCTTGGGAGGTAGGGGAGAGGATTTGCCTTTGTTCCTTCTTTCATCCAGAAATACAGAGCAGGAGCTCCGAGTGTTCACCTCGCAGTCTAAAGAAGAAAGAAAAATGAGGATTTCAAGGATATCTCTCTTTGTGCCAAGTTAAGACAAAGCTTGGGAGCTTGCAGTAACTGATGTTTTCTATCTCCTTTAGTTAATATTTGTTACTCCTACAGTTCCGTTAGTTTAAATACAATATCTCACAGCACTGTTTAAAAAAAATGAATTAGAAGAATCTTTCTGACCATACTGAGTTTCCCAGGCCAGCTGCAGTGACAGATTTTTTCTCCGGTTTCTTCTTCATTCAGGCTGGCTGTAAGCCCTCAGACATTGGCATCATATCACCCTACAGACATCAATTAAAAACAATCACTGACTTGATGGCAAAATGGAAGGAGAACAGAGTGGAAGTGAACACGGTCGACAAATACCAAGGAAGAGACAAAAGTATCATAATCGTGTCCTTTGTTAGGAACAGTATTGATGAAAATGTAAGTTGATCATTTTAACTTTGTTCCTGTTGGGGTCTCTTCTGCTCACAGTGACCCCGAGAAAAGTTGGAAAGTCTCTTTTCCCAGCAAGACAGTCCAAGGCACTCTGCCTGCCTCCAGGGTGGTGTTATGTCTTTATACTAAAAACTATGTATACAATGTTTACAATTACTTCCCAATACCTATCACCTATGTTAGACAGTGAGCTTCTACTCTAAGCCAATCCAGAAGTGCCAACATCACAGCAGAAGATGGAGGCCAAGAAGAAGAAGGAGAAAGGCTGGACATGCCCAGATTCCTCCATCTTGCCCCCCTGAACCCCCATTCTAAAATCCCCAAAATCTACTTTTTCACCTTGTGATAAATTCACTAGCATTCTACTTAATTTGCCATGGCTTACAGATCTTCATCCGAGGTTGGTAACTTGCTCCATGGGTCATAATCAAACCCACAGGTGTTCTGGGCTCTGTGTCAGGGTCTCTGAGCCCCCTGGCAGGGGTCTGGGCTGCTCAGGACAGCCAGAGGGATGTCCTGGGTCCTGACATGTTCCAGTCAATTTCAGTAGTTTAGATGCATTTTGAAGATGAGTGGTTTATGTCCGTAAGTTTTTCCTAGTTATGGTTTAAGTAGGAAAAATAAAAGCAAGTGACATTTCTTTTCCAGCTGGGCACCCTGCTGAGGGACTGGCGCCGCCTGAATGTTGCTATCACCAGAGCCAAGCACAAGCTGGTCATGGTGGGCTGTGTTCCCTCCCTGTGCTGCTATCCTCCCCTGGAGAAGCTCCTCTGCCATTTGCAGTCCCAGGCAATGATATCCTTTTTCTCCATGCTGCTTTGGGAAAGGGGAGAGCTGGGATTGACTCACTGAGATTTGAGGTGAGAATGGGAAGATCTTTGATTATTTAGATTATACTTTTAACAGTGATTGGCAGCACAGCACAAAATGTGCTGATTAGATTTGCCAGAAGTGTACTTGAGATCAAGCTAGTGGATGGGTTTAGAACCTTCTCTGTCTTCAACAGCAGAAAAAGTCAATGCTGACTTGCAAGCCAATTTGGCCATAATTTTTTGATTTTGAGGCCTGAATTTTTAATTTTTAATGCTTTTGCATTTTTTCCTGTGATCATTTCGAGTTTCTTGGCATCTTAATGTCAGTGTGATTTCATTCTTCCACTCAACGCATCTGCTTCATGAATAATCTTGGTGGAAAGGAAAACAGTGTCACTTTCAGATGACTTGGTAATTTTTTCTTTCTCTCTGGCAATTGTACTGAGTGAGCTTTAGCTATTGCTGTTTCCATCTCCTATTTAAACAGGAAAGAACCTTGTTAGCTGCTTTCTTTGCAAACACCCATGCATATTCAAACAGGTTTTGTGAAAGCCAAGTGTTGTTAAAATGCTTCCTTAACTTGCTACATCTTGAATCTTCCAGTCGGGGCTCACGAAAGTATCCACAAGTGTAACATCTTATGAGTGGGAAGATGGAAAGTTGTACAGGACTTCCTATCTTCTCTTCTGCTGCTGTTTAATGGAAATAGCTGGGAAGTGGGGTATCAGTGCTGATGTGCGCTGTTCAGCCTGGAGGCAGCCAAAACAGGAAGCATTCAATTATTTGGAAGTTTCCTTTCAGTAGACTAACAGACATTTCTTGAAAAAGCTGATGGTTACAGAACTAAAGCAACCACCTTGTGACAAGCCAGAAATATGAAGCACTCTGTTCCTTCCTGCTGGATATTGCTATATTCTCTTTTACCTTGATGAACCTGCAGAAGTGACTGGGGAAGCACTTGAAGAGGAAGGAGTGTAAATCAGCGTTGTACTGAGTCAGTTTTCTGGGCTCAGTTGGGTTTTAAAAACTTGAAAATGTAGTTTACATACAATAATTCCATTTGTTAGAATTCCCAATTAAGGTGCTGTGTTATGCTGTTTGGAAAAAAAAATAGAAAAACTTCTTCCTCTTCTTCAAAACCTCACGTTGTCCTTTGAAGTCTACTCCTGCTTTAAAAAATGCTGAAATCTTTTATATTTATATACATAATGTAATTAATCTCTCGTGTGAAGATCCCCTGATGACATTTCTAATCTCTTAATTTTGCATACCTCAGGGAGAAATGTGATGCTGATTCACTTCCTCCCCTGTTATTAACTTATGTGTTCAGCAGATCAATCTGAAGTGAAATGCTCCATGGTAGAACTCTTGTTTTCGGTTGATCGGATCTGTAGTCTTCAAAACAAAAAGGAAACAAAGCTAGATATGCAGCTCACTGACTAAGAAGCTTACATGATCAGGTTGTGTTTTTTTTAAAGATAATGGCATACAAACAACAGAAAACACCTTTTACTTGAGAGATCTCTGTTAGTTTCTTTTTGCTACCTCATATTCTACACCAAAGAGGCTGAGAAGTTTCTTTCCAAGGCTGCTGGTGGAAACATCAATTTTTTTGATTCTTCAGAATCATTAGCATTTGTTTTCTTTTGGACCAATGTCAAGTAGCTGTGTGCATACAGTTGCAGACAAACTTGTTCAGTGTGGGCATTTTCACTCTTTTAAACTGCTCCCTAACTTTCTGTAATGTTTGAACTAATAAAGGTTTGCTGTTGGTTTCATTAAAGTTGCTGTGCCTGTGCTCTGGGTCCTTCAAAAGATGAAAAAATAGGGTAAAATATGCTTTTTATTATAGTAGTAACATCAGAGTGCTTTTTTAGAAGATATTTTCTTTATGTGTTTAGGATCTGTATGTAGAAAGCTCTTAAGATTTCATTAATCTGTTTTCTTACACCAAGCAACACTTATCCAGGAAATGGTTTGCATGCTATTAAAAACTTAATAAATAAGGATATTGCCATCCCATCATGAAGTTGCATGAGAAACAAACAGAAGAATCCACTTACAAAATGCATCCTTCCCTGTCATGTGGTAAAAATTAGACTGAGCAGCAAATCCTGAGCCTGCAGATGAAACCATGTTTTGCTCTGGTAGTCTCAAACAAAATTGAGAGGTGATTCTCTAAAACACTGTGTGTTTCAATGAATATACAGCAGGTGAGCCTCCTCTAGCAGTGAGGATCACTTTTTCTGTGTGCTGCCTTTGAAACAGCTTCCTCCTGCAGAGGCAGCCCTTGGTGCTGCTGGAAAAGATGCAGATGTATGCCTGCTGTGTTATGTGTTGCTGGGATTCCCAGAAATGGAAAAAAAAAAAAAAAGTAAAGGAAGTTGCTTTATGCCAGACTAGCAGGATCAGAGTGTGAGTATTTCAGAATTGTTTAATGTTTAAATGTATAGGTTCCTTTTTCCTTGTAAGAGGTGGGGAGGGTGGCTCTAAGAAGTGTCCCTGTCATCATGGGCTGTGGTCTGTTCCTGTGTTGCCCTTGTCTTTTGGTCCTTCCTTGCAGGCCCAGGCAGTGACACTCTGTGCTGTTCAGCGCAGTCTCTGAAGCTGGGCAAGGAAAATAACACTTTTTAATCTTACAGGCTGCTGGTTAGCCTTGCCCAAAAAGGTGAGAGGAAAGAATAATTATTAAGCAATGCATATTGTAGTGCTTAGGGTGCAGTAAGCATCAGCTGAGATCCCATCTGGATGTGACAAACCTGCTTGGTGACAAACAGCTCCATGAGTTTTGGCTCTTTTGCAGCCAGATCCACATTCCTGGGCTTTTTGAAATTAAACCCCAAAAACTTACATGTTTTTTTTTAAATGCTGGTTTTGCTTCCTCAGCCCATTACCTTTAAAGGTACTAAACTCGCAGATTTTTCTAGAAGAATGTTATTCATTCTGATACATGCTATCCAATGCTACAGAATTATCACCTGGAATAAATGCTAGGGATTGAAGCTTCATGTCACGACAGAAGGGCAGAGAAGCCTCGAGGTTTCCTGTGCCCAAGGCTGCCCTGGCGCTCTTGCCCATCCCTGTGGCTGATGCCGCTCTCCGGGCAGGCAGCTGGGGACGGGGGGCTATCGCGACAGGGCGATAGGCCCGGGGGTGGTGCGGCCGTGCCCGGGACGGGGGCGGTGCCCGGGGCGGCGAGGCTGTCGCGATAGGGGCGGGGGCGGTGCCCGGGGCAGGGGGACTATCGCGATAGGGGCGGGTCCTCCCGCCGCCGGGGGCGCCGCGCGGCGCGGGTGAGGGCGGGAGGAGCCGCGGGCCCTGAGGGAGCGGCCGCGGCGGCGGCTCCTCCTCTCCAGCCATGGGTGAGCGGGGCTGCGGCGCCGGGAGCGGGGCGGGGGCCGCGGGGCCCAGGGGCTGCGGGCAGGGAGCGGTCCCGGGGGGAGCGGGGCGGTGTGGGGCCCGCAGTGCGGGCGGAGCCCGGGGTGCGGGAGGGCTGCGGCCGGGGAGAGGCCGGCGCTGCCGCAGGGACGGCGCCCGCAGCCCCCGGCCCGAGCGGCCGCGGAGCCGTGCCGCCTCACGGGCCGAGGCTCCCCGCTCGGAGCCGGTGATGCCGGCCAGGCTGGTGTTAGCTGCGAACAGCCCTGTCGGGGGCTGCTGCTGCTCCGGGGAGCAGAGCCCTGCAGAGCCTGCTCTGCTCTCTGTAATGCCCCTCGCTCTGCTCCCTGTAATGCCCCTCGCTCTGCTCCCTGTAATGCCCCTCGCTCTGCTCCCTGTAATGCCCCTCGCTCTGCTCCCTGTAATGCCCCTCGCTCTGCTCCCTGTAATGCCCCTCGCTCTGCTCCCTGTAATGCCCCTCGTTCTGCTCCCTGTAATGCCCCTCGCTCTGCCCCGTGTAATGCCCCTCGCTCTGCTCCCTGTAATACCCCTCGCTCTGCTCCCTGTAATGCCCCTCGCTCTGCTCCCTGTAATACCTCAGACAGTACCCGAGCAGCAGTTGGGATGTAGGATTTCATACGCGGTGTTAAATTCTAAATCTTGATTTTAAATGTAAAAAAAAATTGTTCGCCATTTATATTTTTAAGAAGCAGGTGAAGAAAAACATGCGGGTAGATCGCACTTTAAAACAGACCTGAGATGCATTTCGCCTCAGAAAGAACAGGCGAGGGCTGGTAATTGAAAGGACAGCAGACATAGAAGTCTGTCTGAGGAGGATCGGCTCCAGAAGTCAGAATGAGGTCACCTGACAAAGGAATTTTCATGATGCCTTTGGGGAAATAGGCAGGATGTGTAGCAAGGCAGAGCTATGCACCTGAAGTCTGCGTTGAGCAAGGCGTTTCCTCCTCTAGCACTTGTATTTAATGCTGTCAGTAGCAAAGGTAATAAAAAAGCAGGATGTGTGCCCTGCCTGCAGAAAGGTGCTGCTGCTCCAGCCTCCTCCTGTCCCGGGGGTGCTGTGCTGGTGCTGCTCTGGTAGAGCTGGTCAGTCCCCGGCAGCTGAGCAGGAAGGAAGGAACAGACAAAGCACTGAGCTGTGGCTGCTGGCTGGGTACAGTTCTGCCAGAGCCCTGTCTCTCATTATCTTATTGTTTCTCATGTCTCCTGGGGTTTTCTGTTGAAGTTCTGGGGAGCCACAAAAACAGTTTTTAAGGCTGCTGCATGTACATAATCTCAGTCATTATTTTTCCTAGAAAGCAGAGGGGTAGTTGGGTGTTTGGCAGGCAACTAGGGAAACAGAATATTAGAAAGTCATTTTCAGGGTTTCTAATATCCAATCCCTAAATACCTGAAGTCTGCAGGAAATGAGACAAGTAATTTCACTGCTGTTGAGGAACTGAGAAAATGCCCATCTGTTATAATGATTTGGGTTCTTTGTGCTTTCTGACATGCAGACAGATACAGTCTGTATCAGATACTCAGATTTGCAAAGGAACAGGCTCACTTTTTTTGTTGTCAGTCACAAGCCTTTCTAGATATTTTGACATCTGTGTTTCAATGTCTTTTAAAAAGTTTGGTTTTTTACTTCACTTGTTGGATTTAATTAAGCAGTAAATCATCAACTTTTGTTTCTTTCCAGGTTACTTTGATGATAATGAATAAACAGGCTTGTTTTGTCTCTGAGAAAATAGGGTCTGGCCTGAATGTTTGAATTGCTTCATTATAAATGAAAATAAGCTTAAGAATTTCCTGAGCACTTTCTCAAGGGTTCTTTGTTTCTGACATGAGACAGATACAGTCTGTATCAGATACTAAAGGAACAGGCTCATTTTTTTTTGTTGTCAGTCAGCCTTTCTAGAATTTTGACATCTGTGTTTCAATGTCTTTTTTTTAAAAGTTTGGTTTTTATGATTGTTGGATTTAATTAAGCAGTAAATCATCAACTTTTGTTTCTTTCCAGGTTACTTTGATGATAATGAATAAACAGGCTTGTTTTGTCTCTGAGAAAATAGGGTCTGGCCTGAATGTTTGAATTGCTTCATTATAAATGAAAATAAGCTTAAGAATTTCCTGAGCACTGTTCTCAGTAGCAGGATTTTTAAGAAGAGGAACCTTGTCCATTCTGTCAGGCTAAGATGATTGTAAAAAGCTATGGACATTTTACTGATAAGATTTAGTCCTCAAATGTATTTTTGCAGTGTACACTTTGTAATGTTTACCAAAAACTTCAAGTTAAAGCAAAACCTTCAATTTTTAAGGCTTTCTGTGTAGAAAATACTTTGTGGCGAGGTGAGAAACTGAATTTTCAGTGTGTATTATTTTCCAGAAAATGCTCCTGGTTTAGTTGCAGAGACTCTGAACAGCCTGAGAAGGAAGGCATGTGTTTGTGTCACTGTGCAATTAAAACTACAGTGGAAAGTGATTGTATATAAAAGTATGATGTCTGCTTCTGTAGGTAGGCTGTGATACACCAAATAAATCCACAAATTAACAGGAAGGCTGCTTTGATACCATGGAGGGGCGCTGGTTGCAGCCGTGCAGCAGAGGTGCTGTGTTAATTGCAGTGACTTGGCTGCTTCTGAGAGCTGCTGGGACAGCATGGTACCTGAGAACTGACATTGCCAGCCTGGGCTTTCCCCATTAAACCCACTAAAACACTGAGAATGTGCTCTGGGTTGGAGGCTCCTCTATGGCATGGTGGTTTATAGCCCCTGCTGAGTTTGTTCTGCTGAGTTTAATGGTTTATTAGGTGGAGGTAAGTTTTCCTTTTAGCAAGGTGGACGTGAACTACTTTATTTCTTTGTGTCAATCCTACAACTTGAACCATAACATTTTCTTCTCTGTTGTCTTAGCTGTAAAGGATCCTACAGCTGTAGAAAGAGCAAATTTATTAAACATGGCTAAGCTGAGTATCAAAGGACTCATTGAATCAGCCTTGAGCTTTGGGCGCACTCTGGATTCTGACTACCCACCTTTGCAGCAGTTCTTTGTTGTCATGGAGCACTGCCTGAAGCATGGCCTGAAAGGTGTGGAAATTGGTCTAGCTGCATATTTCTCATCTCAAACATGCCATTTTTCTTCCTTTCTTTCTGGAAGTACATTAAAAAAAAGTGTAATGTTGCATAAAAAAAAGTAAATGGCCACCTTTTATAATGAATAGTGTAATTATTAATTCTTCACCACATATATTTCCACATTTACCAACTTGTCCTTTTGTGCAGCATCTGTTGTAAGTGGTCCAAGGTTTACCAACTGCATGTATGTATGTAGTGTATATTTTTAGCTGGACATCCTTTTTATATTATTTTTTTCTAGCATATCAATTTTATATTCACAGTAAAGGAAGTTTGCTTTGGGTACTGGTGAGCTGACCAGTGTCTCATTTAAGAGTTATCTGGAACTCTGGACTCAGCAGTTAATCCTTTCACACACCAGATATTATAAAGGAAGCTACTGCAGTAATTTAAATTAATTCAGTTACTTGATTTTTCTTTTCATAGTAAGAAAATCCTTTCTAAGTTACAATAAAACCATCTGGGGTCCTCTGGAACTTGTGGAGAAGTTATATCCAGAAGCTGAGGAAATAGCAGCAAGTGTCAGAGATTTGCCTGGCCTTAAGTAAGTAGTATTGTTAAAATGCAGCAGGAAAATAAAAGGTATGCCTGAGAATCTGCAGGTGTCTCATGATTTCATTTGGCATTAATCAAGCCTTTGAACAGCTAGCATCTGATGTTGGGGAGAGCACAGGTGAATGGGAGGTGGGTAACAATGCAAAAAGCAGCAGGTTGTGTGTCAGTCACTCTGCAGTCTAGAGCTGCAAGCAAACATCGGTGGGTGCAGTCAGCAAAGGCTCTGTGACAAGGTGACATACCAGAGAGGAAAGAATTAGGCAGCTTTTGAGAGTTGCCTGCACAGTCCTACTCAGTTGTAAATTAATTCTCTTCCCATTCCAGTGCACTCTGCTTTTGTATTTAGCTTTATAATTGGCCGTCCATGAAATTCCAAAAGGGTTTGGTTGCCCTCACTGGTGAGTGGCAGCACAAGGGTTCTAATTTGTAGCTTTAGACCTTATCTAAAGTGCACAGGCATGTAAATTATTATTTACCCTTGTGGCAGGCCAGAGGAAGTAATAACCTTTGCCAGGTGTGTTACTCTCTTCCTATCCTAACACAACTTGTGAGGGGTTTTCTTTTTCATTCATGTGCTTAGCACTTGTAAGTATGCAAGCACTAGAAGAGGAAATTCTAAAGGTCCAGGTGTAATTTGCTGGATATTAGTGTTTGCCAGTTACATAGGTAACTTTTCATCTTCTCATCTTTTTTTGCATTGTCTTCCCAAGATAGCACTGAAGTTGCACACAATTAAAGGTAGGATTGAGTAAGGGTTGGGTAGAGCCAGAGAACAGGATTGGGAAGGGAAGCTGCTGTGGTCACTTGTGATGGGCATTTCATTCATTTTCTTGCAATTCTCCTCAACTCTTAACAAACAAATTGCAGAAAGGAGTCTCAACTGTTGCAAGCATTTTACTTCAGCAGGAAGCAGGACTTTCAAGATTATCGGGCTCTAGTGCAGTCTGTACTCCTGTTTTTCCTGGGTCTGCTCCCAAGCTCAGCTGAGTAGTTGGAAATCTTTGCTACCCCAAAGCTTGGAGTCAAAGCCTAGTCATTATGGCTTTCCACATGGTGATGCTCAACTAATAGCTTGAAATACCCCTTCAGAAACAGCAGTTGCTCCACCAGTAGACTGATAAGATGTTAGAGCATGATTTAATCAATATTTTGTTAATTTGGGGCTGTTTGTCCTCGTGGCCTTTGTTTCAGGACGCCGCTGGGCCGTGCCCGGGCCTGGCTGCGCTTGGCGCTGATGCAGAAGAAAATGGCTGATTATCTTCGCTGTTTAATCATTCAGAGAGACCTCCTCAGGTAAACAACTCACTGGAGTTTGTTTGCAGTTTATTTTCAGAGGTTTAGTCTCCTAAAAAATAATCCTGCATTCCCCCCCTGTGCACTGGGGAGGAGGTGACTTCATCCCTACCACGTGTGTGATTTCCACTGAGCTGCCTCCACTGAAGGAGGGCTCTGGCTTTGAGCTTTGCTTTCACAGTTCTTACACGGGCATTGCTCTCTTCTAGTGTAACTTCTCCTGTCTGATGGAGTCATTCAAGCACAATAAAGAAGGATGCTTCTTCATTTCAGTTTTATAAGCTGTACATATTTTTAAGACTGACTTTGTGTGTAGATAACACTGCTATGTCAGGAATTCATTTGTGTTCAGCAGCTATGGATTTTTACAGTGACAAGGCGGTTTGTTACATAGAATCTAAAATTTTATTTAAAAAGTACAAAGAGAAGAAAGTGCTGATATTCTCTTGCTCAGTGAAGTATTTGTAGTGATTTGGTGCAAAACTATGACAATATGTTAAAAACCTTTTTACCATTTCAGCCCTTTAAGTTTCTCTTTTATCCATATAATCTCTTCTTTGGGTCCTTGAATTTCAAGCATGTATTCACTAAATTCCAGGCATGTTTTTTTTCACAAAAGGTAATTCTTTTGCCATTCTTCCTTTACATTGCTTGCAGTGCTTCTTAACAACTTAAGAGTTGTCTGACTCAGTGTGGCCAAACATCCATTTCTTGCACTACCCTCTTCAACACTGGCTAATAGAAAGTATAGGGAAGAGCCTTTTCTCTTGTTGTTGGGGGTTTTTTTGGGTTTTTTTGTTTGTTTTGTTTTGGTTTTGGTTTGTTTGTTTGTTTGTTTTCTTTTAAAGTCAAAGTAAATCTTGTCACCCTCCACACAGTGTCCCAGCCATCTGGAGCCTAAGGCAGTATCTCTGTTTTTAATAGCCTCTGCACTTTGAATTTTTAAATATTTATGAGGTGAAAGTATGGGCAGGGCCAATTCATCTTTAGAGATGCTGTAGTAAGGCTCCAGTAAGAGAAAATTTAGATGTGTATGTCACTTCTGATTAATTTATTGGATGTATATAGAATGAATATACCAGTAAGCTGCAATTTTCTCTTTCACACAGTGAGTTTTATGAGTATCATGCACTGATGATGGAGGAGGAAGGAGCAGTGATTGTTGGGCTCTTAGTTGGGCTGAACGTGATAGATGCCAACCTGTGTGTGAAGGGAGAAGACCTGGATTCACAAGTAAGTCCATCCAGGTAAAGGAATGTACAGGCGGTCCATGAGAATTTCCTGTACTTTTGTTTGTGTGTTTTGTTACTTTGGAGTGGTGACTTAGAGTGGGTTAGAAATCCCACCTGAGACTGCTCAGGGTGTGATGATCCAGCTCCAGGCTCTGTGGGGCTGTTGCCTTAATCTCACTACCAGTGGGGTCAGACCTTTGAATGCAGATAATGGTAAGAGTGCAAGGGTGAAGTTTTGTGCTTTGTCCTCAAATGGGAGCTGCTGAAGCAAGGCAGAGTTCTTTCCATCTGACTTGTGTGACCCATCCTTTTCTTCTCTGGGACAAGTACAGTTCCATGATCGGTTTACCCTGCTTGGTTCATTTATTGCTGTTCTGGAACATGATAGGAATGGTACAGGCGTCTGAAACAAACACTCTCTTATGACCTCTTAAGAGGGTGACTGCTTCGATTCTGCAAGGCAAGACTTGAATTGTTCCTGCTTTGAATGGGCTTTGACTTTTAACCCTGATCTCTTCCAAGAAAATATTAACAGATTCTGTTTCAAGGCAGATGCACAGGTATTTGTACATAAATGTAAACTGTGTTGAGCCCTGACTGGTTTTTTTCAGCTTCTTTGTGGAAAAAAATCATAGTAGCTTAAGTGGTTATTACTGTGTTCATATATTTGATGAAAAAACAGCTCCTCTGGGAAAGAGAAGTTACAGCTAATTGTGTGTGTGTGCTTTTGAATCTCGTGGTTAACTTGTCCTCAGTTGTTTGTTCTGGTTACGGTGTAATGTTAGTTTCAGGCACTGATCTTGTGTAAAAGAACACATAACATTGACAGGCCTGTAATTACAGAAAACTTATCAACTTGCTCGTAGTGTTGAGAATTAAATATGTGTATTATAGAGCACAAAATCTGTTGTTAGCTACAGCTCTGTTATCACTGGGTGGCCTTGCTGCATGAGAGAGAAACTCAATTCGAGGAGGTAGTAGTGGCAGATGAGATCTGATTGCAGTGTCCCAATTTGACATTTGTAACATGTCCAGAATAATTCTGTTTGTGAAGAGTAGTATAAAGAAAGCACCTTCTCAGAGAAGCCAGAAGCAGCAGGTTTTATTGAGCAGAAAGGTAAATTTCTGAACCTGGATGGAAGTCACAGCCAGGAGCATTGTTTTGGTATGTTGACAATATGCTGCTCAGTGGTGAAATGTGTTTATGCAGCCCTAGTGAATTGAAATAAAGTAACTTTTATAGATAAAATATTTTACCTTATTTATTAGAGATGGTATTTTGCTTTAATCAGAAAAACATGTTTTTAGAAAGTATTTTGAGAAGAGAATTTTTAGAAAAGACGTGGAAAGAACAAACAGGATCCTGACAGGAGAGCACTGTATAAACCAAATAAAAATTAAACTTAGTAAAATCTTGTTTTAAATGTTCAGGTTTTTCAGCTTCTGGCTGAAACTGGATGGACCTTAAAATGCTGTAACTGAGGTTTTATCAATTGCATAAATACCTTGCTGTAAATATCAGCAGCACTTATTTGTATGATATGGAGCTGTACCTTTGCTCTCCCCTAGGTTGGGGTGATCGATTTCTCTGTGTATTTGAAGAGCGATGATGACATTGGGGGTAAAGAAAGGTATGTCCTCACAAAATACCTCCTCTTCTCTATGTTAACAAATGATTTCTTGGCTGGGGCCTGTTCTTTTAGAAATAAGTCAGGTTCCCTAAGAACGAAATGTTCTGATCCTGAGAAGAATGCCCAAGTGTGTTGTTCTGTGTTATTACTTAGCTGGAGGAATATTTGCAGTCTGAAGCAAACCTCAGCATCATCAGCTCCTGCCTCCAAGCCAGGGAGGCTTGGCAGGAGGCAGTGAAAAGGAACCTGCAGACCTTTAAGGTCTCAGCTTGGGATTTAGTCGGGCTTTCAAAGAACCAGAGTTATGGCAGAGTAAATAAGCATCCTTATCCTTCTTAGACTGTTATGTTTCATGTAGAGAAATTATTTGCAGTTAAAGCACTGGATTTTTTTTTCTGTCCCACTGATATAACATGTGTGTTGTTACCTTCATGAGTATGAGATGAAGTTGCTTCCTTTCTTTTTAAAAACACAATTGAGATGGATGTTTGCATATGTATATTTTCAGTCCATAGCTTAGTACATAATTTTGTTAATTTTATTTTGTGCTTGCTTTAGAAATGTACAGATTGCTGCAATATTGGACCAAAAGAATTATGTTGAGGAACTAAACAGGCAACTGAAGTAAGTATTACTTTGAAGTATGGATATCAGGCCAGGCATACAGGTAAATGCCTTTTATTCCACAGCTTTGTGAGAGAACTTCAGAGAAAGAGCTGCAAATTCTCCATGTTTAGACTGAAGATTTAGTGAAGTAGGAAAAGACGCTCTCCTGGAGACCTCAGTGTCAGTTTTCATGCTTTTGGACAGTCAAAATCTTTATTCTTCAAAGAAACACAAAACCAACAGGCCAAAGCTGTGAAGGTCCTCATGATTCAAAAAATCACAGGAATAAAAAAGCTTGGTCTGGATTCTGTGTTCTATTTAACAGTTTGCCAGAAGTGGTTTTGAGTGTTCTGGTGAATCCATATGATTTTATTTCTTTGCCTTGCAGAATATTTTAGTTTGTTGCTTTGATGCCTAGGACTGAAACTGAATAAACTCACTGCTTGCTAGAAGCTACTTATATGTGGTAGGCTGAGGTTCCTGTTGAAACAATTTTCAGGAAAGCAGGATTTTCCTCTTACTTTGCTGGATGGAACAAACCTAGTCCACCACTGTGCTTGTTACTGTGCAAATAGAAGAACAGTGATTTAAATTCTCTGAGTATTGTACAAAATTAAAGTCTGAGGGGCTAAAAAGTTAAAAAACCCCAACAAACCAAAACCAAACAACAGAGCCAGAAAGAACTTCTGTAGACTCTTTAGCACAGATGATCTAGATCCTTTTGGAAATGTAATAATATTTTTAAATTTTTAATGCTGGTAATCTGGATCATTGGTTACTGTAAGGTTCCTGTTGGAGTAAGGATAGTCTGCTTTGAAATGGTGTCACTGAGCAGAAACCTTCAACAGCACAGAAAAGCTGAGCACATCAAGTATGAGCAAAATGAAAGTCAAGGAGGAGAAAGGAGCTATCACAAATAAGAGCAGTGGTGTTTGTTTGATGTCATTATCCAGGTGAGCCTCTGAGTGCTCTTCTATTCTGGTTTATGCACAGAATTTCCTGTCGATCAGTGATTCAGCAACTCTCCTATTTTATTTCAGTTCAGTTTTTTTGTGTTTAGACATCCTAAAATGCATTAATCTCTCTGCCCTGCTGTTCCAAATGAACTGGCAACTACTGAGCACACCACAGAGAAATAAGTGAAAAAGTAAATGGTGTTACAGAAAAGGTTTTCTGTTTCCCTGTGTGTGAAGAGCAGCCTAAAAAAAAGGTGCTTTCTGCAGAAATAGGCAATCAGGTTATGGACAAGGCCTGGATGTAGTTTGATACTATAAAAAGTAACAGAGTGATAAAAGGCAATAAAACTCTGATGAGACTCCTAAATGAAGTCAAGAAGCACCAAGAAAGAGAGAGCCTGAGGACAAATCTAAAAAAATGCAGAGAAACAAATGATTTTATAAAAGAAATGTATTTTGGAGGAAGAGAATCTGGAGCCTGAGGACAAATCTCAAAATTGTCTGCAATATGGTTGTGAGGATAAAGGAAAGGGAGAGTGCATGGGAAGTTCTGGCCAAGCAGGAGTTGAAGTGACAGAGGTGACACTGGGAATTGGAAAGCAGCATATAGATGCTCAACAAAGGAGAGTAATTTTCTTGTCTTTAGGAAAACTTGCAATAATGGAACAGACCTCACAGCTCTTAACCATTAATCACTGTACCTTGCATTAAAGCTTTTGAGCTTGGTTGAATGAGTTTTGATGTAATCTTGAAAACCATTGTTTCTTTTTCCCTTTCAGTAGCACAGTTAGCAGTCTACATGCAAGAGTTGACTCACTGGAGAAATCAAACACTAAACTGATTGAAGAGGTACTTTTTTATTTTAGTAATGTGTAGCATATTGTTTTCTCTGAAAGACAGTTTTTCTAAATATACTTAGCATTATTTTAAGCTATGGAAGCTCTGTGTAATATATTCAGATACCTTTATTTTGGCCTAAAGGAGAGGGGCAGCAGCTGCAGGGACTTGAAGTCAGTTTGCCAGGCAGCCTCTAGCATCAGTGCATCAATTCTGTAGAGCATTGCAATTTCCAACTTTGGACAAAATGAGAAGAGAATCCTCTCTCAGTGCCAGCTGTCAGTCTGATTTGTGCAGATGACTAGTCTAGAATGGATGACACCAGTTGCTACAAAGAGACAGAAAGTAGTTCACCAAGCAATTTCTGTTCCAGTCCTCAGCTTTAGCCAAAGGATTGCTTCTTGCTTGGTTACTGGATGCTTATACACAGCTTTCAGACTTGTCTTTATAGCCTTTATTTCTGGTTATCTTTGATGCTTGACTAGTTTCCAATATTTTTAGCTTTATAAGAGAGAGCACACCTTTTTTGGTTAATGAAGGGGAAAATTGAAAACTCTAAATTCAGCTGCTGAAGGGACAGCTAGTTCACTCTGGGAGTAATGTATCCAGACAGAGTGAGAGCATCTTTTCTGAGTGTTAATTCTCAGAGTATTCTGGTTCCTTTATAAGTTTTCAGCCCAACTGTCCACCTATTTTGATCCTTTGACTTATAATTCTGACATTAAGCCATGTACTGTAGGGCCCAGTTATGAAATGTCATCTTTGGTAAAAAAATATGTTTGTTGTTCATATGGGGGAGGCTTTCTTATGTAAGCTGCTCCATATGACATATTAAGATGCCCAAAAAAGAAAATGAGAACTGGATGAACTTGAAGCCAAGTGGAAAGCAGAAGTTGAGGACAAGGAAAGAGAATTGAGGGTCTTTAAGTCATAATGGAGCAATGAAAAGAAAGCATGTTCTTCACCAGCCATGAAACAGTGAAGTATTCTGAACACACTGCTGCTGTGTAATGAAAATGACTGATTATTAAAACCAGGAGATTCATGCTTTCTTTAAAAACAGCTAATCCTCTGTTTGGCAGGCAGGGAGAATAGAGCAGATGTCTTGGTATTGCATTAATCAGAAGATTTTATCCTTTATTTCTACTCTCAAAAGTGGTCACAGTGCTTTTCTTTTTTTCTATTTGTTTCTTTTCAGTTAGCAATAGCAAAAAACAATATAATTAAACTTCAGGAAGAAAACCATCAATTAAGGAGTGAAAATACTCTGATTTTAATGAAAACACAGCATCATCTGGAGGTATGATAGTTTTACCACTTTTAATATTGTAATATAACATGTTTAATCTTTGTTCAAAAGTTTGTACATCTCAACTTCAAGTAAGCTTAACTTTTCCAAATCTGAAACAACTTTTATAAGGGAAAGGGCTTATTAAATCTGTGGAGCTTTTAGGATGGCATAAGTAAATTAAAATTCTAGGACATGAGATTGTTTTACAACCATCTGCATGGGTAGTGTATTCAAGTGACACCGAAGGAGGACAGCACTGCACCAAAGGAGTACAGTACTGCAGTGTGGATATGTTTTGCTGGTTTTACTCAGTTCTCGTTATAAAGCCAATAGCCACAGAGCAGAAACAGCTCTTTCCATGTTTGTCCTGTGCTTGGAGGATGTGTTTGTAAGTTTTTCTTCATATTCCCCACAAGTGTTAGATTGTCACAGTTGAGACAGCTGCAACACACAGAGTGTCACCACACACTTTCAGAAAGCTGCCAGTGGCTGCCCTTGTTCTTCAGCCCTACCTTTTATACCCTCATGGTCATGCCCTGCACCTGTGTGCCCTCTGTTCCCTTAGTGACAGAATTTTGGTCCATGCAGTTATTAGGGTAGATAGCTTTAGGGCTTGGATTGTGTTTAGGGTGAGGAAGACTGTTGCAGTTACTATAGTGTACAGGTAGAAGTTGAGGAGGGTAAGCTTAGGGTTGTAGATGATAATGATTGCTGTTCAGCCTAGGTGGGAGATGGAGGAAAAAGCTGGGATTCCTGGCTGCTCAGCACCCCTGAGCCCTCCATGGCTCATTGCTGTCAGTGCTGCTCACCTGCTTTTCACAGCTGTACCCACTGGGGATGGGGCCACAGCCCTGCTCCCGGTCATCACAAACTGTGTGCCTACATTAAATTCATGCCATCAAGCTGCAGAATTTCTGAAGAGGGAAGCCAGAAGCTGTGTTTGTTTTCAGGCAGCCAAGGTGGATGTGGAGGCAGAGCTGCAGACGTACAAGCACTCGAGGCAGGGCCTGGATGAGATGTACAGCGAGGCGCGCCGGCAGCTCCGCGAGGAGGCTCAGCTGCGGCAGGTGGGTGCTCCTGCCCTGCCCTCTGCACAGCCCTCACTGCTCAGCAGCCCCACTTCTCTTGGGGTTAGTGCTGCCTTGCACTCACTTCAGCAGCCTTTTCTCTAAAGGGAGTTTCCACAGAGCATTAATATTTCTGTAGTAGTGTTGCTGAAGGACAGTAATTAAGCAACCACATTTTTCTTGGATAAATTTTTAGGTAAGCTTTTAGCAATACTGTATGCTCTCTATCTATGCTACATCTTCCCTGTGAAAATACAAATACTTCAGTTCTAGTTTTTAATTAATACTTGGGGAACTCTATACATGTGAAAAAACTAATCACTTGTTTTTAAAATTTTAAAAGTTTAATAGTAATAAAATGGTTATAAAAATAGTAATACAATTAGAGTAATACTAATTTGGACAATTTGAATTAGGACAATATGAGACAATAGAAACAAAGAGTAACGGATGTCCGGGTACCTTTTTCTGGGCAGCACAAGCCCGAAAAAGGATGCCGGTTAACAGAGGATTAACCCTTAAAAACAATAACCTGTTGCATATTCCTACACCCATACACCTCATCCATGATGCATGAATTCCATTCAAACACAGGATTCTGTCTGGTCAGTGTCAGCTTCTTCCTCTGAATCCTAACCGCGCCTTCGAGGTGTGAAGAAGTTCATTTCTTCTGATAAGAGGGCAGTAAATTCTTTTACTCTGAAAGATTCAGGTGTGCTGTGGCTATTTTGCTGCAAGTCCTTTCTTTACAAAAATTGGTATCCTACATAGCACAGTTTCTATTTGAACATTTTTGATAACCTAAAACTATATTTAACACAGTACTTAAGAGAATTAATACAGCATTACTTTCTAACACAACACATATAATATTCATGTCAATATTTGCAAAAAGCCAATCATAAAATACACATTTTTCACAGTACACCATTCTTATAATGTGAGTTGTCTTCTGCAAAAGTTGAGAAACCCCATTGGGCAGGTAGTGTATGAGTGTCACATTTATGGATAATTTGCAAAGGTAAAGAGGGGCAGAATTTCTGAAGTGGTAAAGTAGGTGGTGCTGCAGCACTGTTAGAGTTTCAAACCAGAAATAAATAATTCCATAATTATTTAAATCCTTTGTGTTGCATTATGTTGTGTTTTACAGGATATGGAGAATGAGCTAGTGGTTCAAGTTAGCATGAAACACGAGATAGAGCTTGCCATGAAGCTGCTGGAGAAGGATATCCATGAGAAGCAGGACACCCTCATCGGCCTGCGGCAGCAGCTTGATGAAGTTAAGGCAATTAACGTGGAAATGTACCAAAAGCTGCAGGTAAAGGGACAATCTGCTGTTAAACTGCTGGAAGGTCCACAGAGAGAGAAATGCATTATTACCATTCTGGGCAGTTGGATGCTGCTGTTCCCTGGAGTTTTGGTTTCCTTGTGCTTCTTAGGTCAGCTTGACATTTTGGAACATTACCTATGTAAACATGGTTTCATACAAAGAAGTTCTTAAGGCAGTCACTTACTGGGTTTAGGGAAGAAAAGAACATGAGGATAAGATCATGGCCTAATAATACCCTATGTGAAGTAGAGAGAGTAATAGTGTACTGTAACAAAAACATTTTTTTGGCCTGTGTTGTATTAAAAAAACAGAAGAATGTAGGCACATAGTTAGGAGAAGCCCTGACCTTCCAAAGTAGGGAAGACAAGAATATGTTAAATGGAAAAAGCTAATTACAGTTTTGGGTTTATTTTTAAATCAGTTAACAAATTAAGAAAATCTCTTAACAATTAAATGCCTTTTTTGGGAGAATATGATCTCAGTTAACAAATGCAGTTAACAAATTACCAAATACCAGTGAATTACTTATGTAAAACATGAATTTGATTTAGGGAATAAATTATGAAAACCAGCACAAGAACCCAGTCAAATCTGTGGCAGAATGAGGGGAAAAAATTAAGATGTTGCAGAGGGATAATTGAAGTGATAGACAGAGGATTCTACTTTTCAATCTGCAAATGTGAGGAAACTGGACCAGGGGATGAGAAATACAAATAGAGCTGGAGAGAAAAGTAAGAGGATGTTCTCCAGTGTTAGGATCTGGGGAGGGGTTGATTTGCAGGAGAATCTTGGTGATTTTCTGGACTAATCTATTTGCTCTTCACTGGTAAGGTTCTAATGGGCTACTTGGTCAGTGAATTTAATTTGCCTTGTGTGATTAACTAAGGAAGGAAATTAAATAGCATTAAATATTAAATTAAATATTAAATAGCATCTACACTTGCAGAGTATAAAACTACAAATTTTCTAGGCATAAGATTTTACTAACTATCCTCAAAGGTTTTTGGAAGGCAATCCTTAAAGAGAATCAAAACTTGATTTTTACCATGTGCCCCTTTAGAGACTGAAGAAAAAGCCCCCCAAGGTAATGGTGCAATTATACCAATTTCAGTTTTGACCTCTTTTGTAACACAGGTTTCTGAAGATGCTATGAAAGAAAAGAATGAAATAATTAGTCGATTAGAGGATAAGACCAATCAAATTAATGCAACTATGAAACAACTAGAACAAAGGTACAGCCCCATCTTTGTTTCTCTTTATTCACAACTCCACTCCCTTACATCTTACTGCATTCCCACAGTTGCCATTGAAATGTAATTTTCAACCAGAACATTTAAACCAAACCTTCCTGAAACTCCTGATTAGTGTTTTGCTGTTGGACTGTTTTTTCTGTTTAACAAACACACTCCCTTAAATACAAACTTAATCTTTCAGTTTTCTTCCTCTACCATTGTTCTTCTGGTCCTAGGTTTTTATGCTGATATCAAAAATCGTTCTTTCATTTGTTTCAAAATTCTGATTCCTTATTGCCTACTTTTTTCCCCCCCTGAATGAAATGCAATAGAAACTGAAGCATTAATCTTGCTTATACTTAAGCATATGCTTAATATAAACATTAATGCCTTCAAGGATCACTTGGTTGTTTGCTGAAGCTGTTATAATTGTTGTCCATTGCTTTGGAAGTGCCATTGTTTTCAATGACTTAATGAGTTTTTGCACTGAAAGGTTGAAAAGTGAAAGACTAAAATTCCAGAATATAAATTTACATTATGGTTAGACTGCATGTCCTACATAATACTAAGATGTGATTCACATGTTTTAATTTAGTGGCCTTATATGCAACATTGATATTTCTAATTGTAAAATATAACACATCCATAAGCCCTGTCATGTTGGTGTTTGACATGTCTTTTTTTTCATTTAAATCTGATTATGAAAAACATACTTATGTATTAAAAAAATTAGTGACATGAATATTCTTTTATTGACATCCTTTTTTCCTCTTTTTTCTTTTTCTTTTTATCCTTTTATCCCAATTTTTGTTTTTACTGTTTTGCTGCCTTCATCTGTCTTTGATTTTTGTCCACTGCATTCATGAAGTGACAAAGATCTGTTAACTCAAACTAGGACTATTGCAATGTCATTCGTCAAATGTGCCAGCAATGAGGCTCAGCACCAGTATAAACTTGTCAAGGATATATCATTCTGAGAGCTCCTCCTGACCTCTTGTGTTGAAATAATTGCTGATAAAATAGGACTTCAGAATTTTCCAGTTCAAACTTGAAAGTGGTATTAGAAATCCTGCACTGTAACTGATCGTAGCTGGGTTCTGGTGTGTTTTCTGAAAGAACATCACCTCTGATCTCACTTTACCCCTCCTAAACAAAAAAAAACAAACAAAAAAAGAAAAAAAAAGTAAATTACTGCACTATTATTAAGCAAATGTAAGCTAGTTTTCTAATGCTATTGAATCACTTCTTTGTCAAATTTTATTTTAAGAGGTTAGATATCTTTATTTGACTGTACATTTTTATGACACACTTCTTATTAGTGTTTTTTCTGGTTCTTTGGTACTAGGAGATTTACAAAGTAGCTCTTCTGGCTAAAACTTCCCTTGTCCCTGCTTATTCCTTTCACTTTCACTGGGGATGATGCTGCAGCTTTAGGGTAGCAGTATTTACCCCCAAAGCACGCTCTCTGTTGGGTTCTGTGGTTGTAACTAGCAGGAGTGGCAGGAGTTGGGGCTGAGCTCCCTGAGGAGGATGTGTATAAGGAAGGAGGGTGGTGCCAGCATCTCTGAGTGTGAGTGAAGGGATGCCAGCCTCTGCTAAAGCTCCTGATGTCCTGGGGTACAGCACTCTCCTGGAGTCACAGTGTGTTTGGAGCCTGATTCCTGAGGGGCTCCAGACAGACAGAGTGCTCCAGCTAATTCTGTGCCTGTGACTGCTGCCCAGCCCAGCTGCCCTGGGAGGAGGAGCAGTGAGCAGGATTTTCGTCAGGGCCCTGAGCCTGCCTAACCCGTTTGTCAGCTGAGATCTCTGCACTGGGATCAGCACTGTGCTTGTGCCCAAAGCCTTTTCCCTCCCTCCACCCCTCGTTAGGCAGCTCCTGTTCCTGCTGTGAGCTGCTGCTTGCCTGCACTGCAGGGAGAGGAGTTCAGGCTGCTCACTGCCCTTAGTGCACTCCCTGATGTTTGCTCTGAGGGCTGTAGTGGATGTTGAGTGGGAAAATGACCTTAGAGTTTTGCAGCAGAAGGGGATGTCTGTAACAGTGGGGACAGGATGCAGTCCTACAGAAAGGGTTTCTACTGCATGGTTATGTACTGGCTTATTCCTTGGTTTGGAAGCAGAAACAACCTTTAACATGAGCTGGCTACTGAAAAATAACTATCTTCAAAGAAAACCCAAACCAGAAACACAGATTAGAACAACAGGAAGACCATGGCAGAAATGGGAGCCTTGTCCACATCAATGTTATCTATGCAAACAAGTGTTTCCCACAGAATCATCTGCATGCCATGTCCAGCTGCAGCCAGCTCAGCATCTGCCTGAATCCCAGCAGTGCAGCCAGCCCTGGTGCTGGGCTGGGGATGATGCTGCAGCTTTAGGGTAGCAAGCTCCCTTTCTGCCTTGCTTGTGGAAACAGCTCTGCAGTTGATTTGGTGATTTAGGGAAGGGTTTAATGTGCTTTTGGTGTTGGTGTCTTGTGTAGCTTCAGTCAGCTTCTGCACTGGGAGGGACCTGCTCTTTCCCTGTATTCTCCTTCCCAGTGCTTGGTCTCTGTGCATTGCCATTGCAGATGTGATGGAAGCATTCTTCAGGCCCCTGGGGTACTTGAGTGAGATAGTGCACCCTTGGATAAGGTGGTTTAATTCCAGCCTTGCTCACTTGTTTACCAGCAGCTTTTGGAAACTCCCCCTGGTGCAACTTCAGCAGCAGAAGCACAAATGCAGACATATTGCTGACACATCTTCTTTTTAGCTGACACTGGCAGCTGGGAGTCACTCTGTGCTCAGGGAGCTGCTGGGAGGTGACAAGTCAACCATCTCACTGCTTTCTCACTTACCTGAGAGGCCCTTGAGGCAGTTTTGCAGAACACAGAGCATCAGGTGGGGACATTCATTGGGATTTTGCAGGCTCTATATTCTCCAGACAGGTGTAACCATGATATAGCACAAATCCCCTTTTAGTACATTTACTTTTGTTGCAGTACACCCACCACAGAGGAGCCAGAGCTGAACAAACCTGGAATTCAGAAAGAAAAGATTAAATCAAATAACAATCCCTCATTTCTTGATTAATAATTTTGATTTGTCTATAGTATGGAGCTATTTTCACCAGTGTAAGAATGCATTATTTTTAATACAGATTATTTAAATGAATTATGCTGTAGTTGAGGTAGTTCTGTAAATGTAGTGGGAGCTGTCAGGGTGTGTTTTGTTGTGTTAGGCTAGTCAGGTCTTTTGCTGTCTGATTGCAGTGCTCTGTATGCAACCTTATGCCTCAGTTGTTTTGAGCTGCTTTTGCACAACACATGCTCTGCCCTGTCTTAATGGGTGATCAGTGCAAGCCAAGGACTCTTACAGAACCAACTTGGGGGAAAAAAGCTTCAGAAATAACACATGAACATACGCTAAAAGAAAAAGAAAAGCTTCAATTCTAAAATATGTATCATGCTTTGGCACCTGTTATTCATGAGCATAAATAAAACAATTATTACTTACAGTGATACTCTCTGACTGTATGCAAACCCAGGAGCTAAGTTCTCTAGGCATTGTATGGATTTCTCATTTGAGTTTGTGAGTTTTCCCCAAACTTTGTTTTTATTTAGAAATGTTTCTATTTCCCCATTTTTCTTTTATTTGTCTTCTTCACCCTCTACACCCTAGTTCTAGCTTCAGTTTTACCCAAAGTTGATTTGAATTACACCAGATTGCAGCAAGCAGAGAAGGCTCAAATGGAGGCTGAGGCTGAGGATGAGAAACTTAAACAGGAATATGTGAATAAATCTGAAAGCCTGCAGAACGAATTCTCCCAGAAGGAGAAACAGCTGTGAGTATTTCTTCCCTGTTTGGAAAAATGCATGGCAGTAAACATTCTGCATTTGCAATATGTCCTCTGTCCTAGTGCAGCCTGCTTGTTGTTAAATGGTTTTGAACAGAATGCAAATACTAAAGATCTTTGTGTCAGGTACTGGCAAGACAGAAGAAAATATGTCATTCCAAGGAAGCCAAGCTGGCTTTGGGTGCCTCTAAAATGACATACAGCTTGAAAGGAAGGGGAGAAACAGCATTACTTCTTGGCTAAAAGTGCCAACTTAACTCAGGAGGAAATTATCCTAAGTGGGGGAAAATATGTAGTGGAGTAGTGGTCAAACACACTTTGAACAAAGCCCACAGGTATGGAGTAGTGTAAACTTAAACAGAAATAGCACAAGACTAGTTAGATTGACCCAGCTTACGGATGAGGTAGAAGTGGTTTAACTACCACTGCACAGGAAATAACAAGTGAAAATCCAGTGGAGTCATAAAAGTTAAAAGCTAATTTAAAAGCCAGCCCTCTGTCTTTCTCCTGTTACATCCTTCAGTACTAATTTAAATCAGTACATAAAGTTAGAAGGTCCCTGTAAGGACAGGTGCTTTCTCTCTTTGGGAAATAAAACATCAGTTATTGAAGTAAATCTTTGGCACAAAGATTGGGGCTTAAAAATTAGTGATTTCCAACCCAGTTATTAGCCCTCCGCTGCCTCTCTCAGAACTCTGAATTTCAATCCACTTGTTCAACTGTTGTGACAAATGTTCACTTTACTACCACAGTCACCTCTGCAGATTTGGGCAAAAGAACAGTTCACACCCCAGCCTTAGAATTCTGCAATTCTGAAACCTCCAGGTCATGTTCACTTCTTTCCCAGCCAGATGCTGAGGTAGTGTCCCAAAATGTAAGTCTTTCCTTTAAAAGTGAGTTTTCTTTTAAAACAGGAAAATTAATGTGGAGGTAGGTTTCCCATCAAAAGACCTTGCATGAATACTCTCAGATTTTTTTTCCTCTTTTCCTGTGTTGACAGAGTTTAAATCTAGAAGGTTGAGCAGTGTGCTTCCACCCCCAGAACATTCTAAACACGAAGTCTTCCATGAAACCAAGAGTAAAATTCCAGCTGGAATGGCTCTTCTGTCAGAGTAGCCCTAACTCCTTTAGCTGGAGTTCAGTTAAGCCAATAGAATCTGTATCCCTGTTTATGCTGAACCTCAACTGTGTAGAAAACTCAATAAAAATATTAATTTAAATTCCTTCCTCCTTTATTCTCAATTCTGTTCAAAATGCCATAAACCTTAGTCTAAAATAGAAGATTCACATCTAAGGGTGTAAAATGAAATAACTTTTATGGTATCAGAGATACCTGCAATGATTGTCTGCATCACCAGTGACACTGTGGCTGGTTGGTTTGGTTTATTTTAGAAACAAGCTGTATAAAGTTAAGGGGTTTTGCCTTATGCTTGTTTTAAAAATACTTCAGAATTTTGTGGTTAGTCTTCTCTTATTTATTTCAAAGGTCAGCTTTTCAAAATTATGCCATACTCCTGGTCCTTTAAATAAACTTACTTTGAAAAGCATTTTCTAAATGACAGTGCTTTGTTTATTTCACTGGTACCTAAAATATCATAGTATATCGACACATTATTTCTGTTTTAGAAAACATGTAACTTAATTGTTATGGTAATAGTCTATTGCTCCCAGAAATAAACTCAGTTTTGTTTTCAAAAGTGATACTGTTGTGCACAGTGATTTTTGTTTTGTTTTCCCTGTTCTAGGCTTCAGCTGGAAACAGACTTGAAGATAGAAAAGGAGTGGCGGCAAACCCTGGAGGATGATCTTCAGAAGGAAAAGGAAACTGTATCTCATCTGAGAACAGAGACCCAGGAAATAGTTACCCTTAAGAAAGTAAATTCTGCAGCAAATTTTGACTAAAAATTTAGAAATTGACTGCATGGTATTGACTTAGACACGGTATTGTAACGAATTTCTGCAAATATATGGGAAAGATTACATTAATGTGTTCTGACAAATAGAATGAGGAAGAAATGGGCTTTTTATTCCCCATTTAGTCCTCAGATCAGAGCTCAGTACTTTGGATAAGGAGAAATGAAATCCTTGCTTTCCCTTCTCAGTTGTGTTGGGGGCTCTCTCCTCACTGTAGGCTGGACCTGTGGTTCTCTGTGCTCCTGGCCTCTCCATCACTCAGGTTTATTTTCCAGGGTTTATTTCCAGTCACTCAGGGTTATTTTCTCCCTGCAGTGGGCTATAGAAGCAGAAATGTTTATTTATCTCTTGGGATCTGAGAGAGTTTTCTCCTGAGCAGTTGCTGTTCAGGCTGGGTTTGGAGGGAGTGTGAGGATCACTCATGCACTTGGCTTTCTCAGTAGGAGCAGCTTCCTAGGCAGTAGGGCAGGCACAATTTGAGAATAATTTGTTTATTCATTTTATTTTGTTTGTTTTGTTTTAAGGAGTTCCTTAAACTTCAGGAGAAGAACAAGCAGCTGAAAAGCACATGTGAGGACCAAGAAGCTGCTCTCCAAGAACTGGCATTCAAGCTGAGCGAGTAATTTTATTTTTCATGATCACTTTTACATATTACTTTTGTCATATCCACTTGAATGAAGGAAAATAGTGGGACAGTGGTAATGCATATTAGACAGTATATGACAATATTTTTATTATTTTGATAACTAACCACCTGGGAGAAGTCAATGTATCTAGTTAGGTCAGGCCTGGTAATTTTTACTTGTGGCTGGTGGGGTGGTTGTAAGCTCCTGGGTAATGACAGTGCTGTGAACAGAAAATCCAAAACAAAACAGTTTGAACAAAACAGTTTGAAGGGCATTAGGCTCTGTTCTGCAGGAGAACAGTTGCCTGGTTTGCCCGCTGGGGCATTCCCAGAGGAGCCCCAAGGAAAAGGTAACAGCTCTGGCTGCAGCAGGGCAGGGCTGCTCTCCTGAGCCCCAGCCTGACACCAAGCCCCACACAGCTGCTCACTCACCTCCCCAGCACTGGCATCAGGGGGAGAACTGGAAAAGCAGAAACTGGAAAACTCATTACGAGTTGAGATAAAGGCAGTTTACTAGAGAAAAGAAAAGCCACACATGGAAGCAAAGCAAAACAATGAATTAATTCACAGCTTCCCATGGTTGTGCTGGTGTTCAACCACCCCCAGGAGAGCAGGGCCCATCACATGGAATGGTGCCTTGGGAAGGGAAAACTCCATCACTCCAAACCTTGCAGTGCCCCCACCCTAGACACTGAGTGTGCTGAGCAGCTGCATAGTCTGGGACACCCCTTTGATCCCTGGGGTCCCTGTCCTGGCTGTGTCCCCTCACTTCCAGCATCCCCAGGAAAGGCCTTGGCTCTGTGTGAGCCCTGCCCAGCTCCAACAGCAACATCCCAGTGTTATCAACCTGTGCTCAGCACAAACCCAAAACCCTGGGAGGGAATGAACCCCAGCCCAGGCAGAAGCAGCCCAGGCTCAGGGGAGGGAAGGGGATGCCTGGCAGGCAGCACCCTCCTGACTGTTCCACGGTGTTAAGGCTTCATTTAATGATCTCTGTCTCCTCAGCAGTCTGCTGGGATTTCTGTGGCCTTTGCTGCCCTGTAGGATAACTTTGTGTGTGTCTCCTGTGACCCAGATCTCAGTGGGTTGGCAGTGGTTGTGGGGAGGCTGCTTCTTCCAGAATGACATAATGTGGTCTTCTACTCTCGTTCAGAGGACTTGGCTTAAAATTTAAGTACCTAAAGCAGCTTTTTAAGTTGTTGGAACATAACCAACCATGTAGAAGTTTGAAGTAGCATTATCTTATTCCTTAGATCAAAGCTGAAAATAGAAGATATAAAAGAAGCTAACAAGGCATTGCAGGTCAGTAGCATTTTGAGAAAAGAAACTTTTCTGAAAGTGTTCTTTTTGAAATCTTTCATAAGCATGAGAATACTTCTGTCCTACAGCAACTACTCTAGAGAGACTCACTGTATGATTTCCTCCAGTGGGAGAGAACCACATATGTTGTAACTTCCTGGAAAAAATCCATTTGCTTTTGCTTTTTCCTTGTTTGATGCACAGCTGTGCATTTTGGCCCTTTTCTTGCAGTGGCACACACCCTTCTGTCATTTACAGAGTGTATCTGGGACAGAATGTGAAGCCAGCTGAGCTTCAACTGCATAGTACTTCTCAATGATCAATAAATATTTGATCATCCTAAGAAACAAGTGAACTTGTAGCACCAAAGCTGATAAAATATGATGTGTAAAGTCAGCAGGTTTGGGACTTTGTTAAAGACAGCATAGAGCACTTGAGAGCAGAGATTCTGTCTGCCCAGGTTTGATCATCTGGTGTGTCACTTGGCACATTGCTGCACCCCAGGTAAAATGACAGGAATGGTTGAGCAGACTTCTGGGTTTATTAAAGAAGGAAATTGACAATTCTTGACACTGTCCTGGGTGGTTTTTTTTGCTTCCCTGCATTTTGAGGGCTGTTCCATGTGCTGAGCAGGGACATTGGCTTCACTTGGAGGCTTGGATGCCTTTGTGCTCTCCCTGCTGAGCCACTGCCCAGCTTTAGCACCTCAAGCACGTTCTCTCTGCACCTCTGCTCTGTCTTTTTTGCAGTGTTTTGGAGCAGTCCTGTGCTGTTCTAGAGTGTCTTTGTGACATTACAGTGCTCCCAGGGCACTGAGCATTCAGGCAGTCAATGTTCTGCTCTTGATTTGTCTTCTCCCCTGGAGCCCAAAGTTTAAATTCATCAGATAAATATAATTGTGGTAATTTTTTCTCCAGGGCCAGGTTTGGTTGAAGGACAAAGAAGCCACTCATTGCAAGCTGTGTGAAAAGGAATTTTCACTTTCCAAAAGGAAGGTAAAACTTTAACAAGATTTCTCCCAATGTATTGTGTATTATTTACAAGTATTATGTAATTGTTATTACAAGGATGATGTAAGTAATAATTGTCTTTGAGGTGTGGCATGAAATGTCAATGATCAGGTAAAAGCAGAGGTATTTTTGAGATATTTTTCTAGTTCTTTGATGCATGCAATGCAGCTGGGCCCTAATTTCAAAAGAAACAGTGTCATAGTGGAGTTCACAGAGCAACTTGGTTAAAAATTATTTAACTACTTTGTTGAATTGTTATCTCAAACTCTTATCAGCTCTGGCACTGTTAGAATTTGACATGTGTAGAAGTCTTTTTATGGCATTTTTTATATACTAGAGTAAGAAAACAGGAGTTTGTAATTTTAAAGTAAAATGTGATGTTAATTTCCAAACTTTACTAATTTGTGCAGGAAGTTTCCTTTATCTTTTTATGTTAAATCTCAATTAGCTACCTGACAGAGGCATCCACTGTTTCAGATATCATTATATCATTGCTCATGCTGTATTTTTCTCTAGCAGAATACATGCTTAATCCACAGTTTGAATGAAATCTTTAGCACATACATATATATATATGTAAGTCTAGAAAGACCATGTGTCTGTCTGTGGTGCAATCCTAGACAAACATCATTTGTGTAGGATTGCATCACAGTTTGGGATGTAGGTCCCTTTTCTTTTGCAGACTGGCTCCAAGAAGGAGTCAGGAATTACATTTTGGATTGTGCTGTGTGTATTGTCTGTTGGTATCCAATTACCAAGTACATTTCCATTGTAAATTTAAATTTTTCATCTTCTGCCTGTGCTTTAGCATCACTGTAGGAACTGTGGGGAGATCTTCTGCAATGCCTGCTCTGACAATGAGCTGCCTCTGCCCTCCTCACCAAAGCCTGTGCGGGTCTGTGACTCCTGCCATGCCATTCTGATACAGAGGTGCTCTTCCAACGTGCCATAAGAGATTTATTCATTCTGCTGTTCAGCTCATCCTGTAGAAACCACCTCACCAACTAAAGAATGTAAACAGCATTTCTAGACTTTGAGGTAAGCTGTGTGGAGCTGCAATTTCAAGGTACTGTGGACGAGTTACTTCTCTGCTTCCTCTTGAAACAAATAGAGACAATGGGACCCAAATGTAGAAAATGCACATCTAAAAAGAAAAAAAACCCAGAAGGGTATGTTGGTCTGCCAAATGGCTCAGCAGCTTTTTTGGGAGGAAGCAGGGCAGTTTATACAGGAGACTCAGTGTTAATGTGTATTGGATGAATATTTCAGTTGTTAAGATGATCTGGAGGAAGGTGATACTCCTACAGGCTGATGTGCCACAAGTCCAACCTAATCCTGTGCCTGTGATAGGCTGTTGGGAAGCAAAACCCTGCAGTAGCTGGTTTTAAATTGTACTGGAAAAAAGCATGGCAATTAATGCAGGGGTCTGAGAAGTTGTTGCCAAATACTGTGTGCTCGTTTACCTCTGCATTAGCAGGAGTTGGTACATCCCAGAATATCCCAGAACATGGCACTGCAGCTGCTCTGTGCAGTCCCAGGGTGAGGGAGCTGTGCTCAGCCAGGGCACAGGATTTGGTACATGCCAGAACATGCCAGAACATGGCACTGCAGCTGCTCTGTGCAGTCCCAGGGTGAGGGAGCTGTGCTCAGCCAGGGCACAGGATTTGGTACATGCCAGAACATGCCAGAACATGGCACTGCAGCTGCTCTGTGCAGTCCCAGGGTGAGGGAGCTGTGCTCAGCCAGGGCACAGGATTTGGTACATGCCAGAACATGCCAGAACATGGCACTGCAGCTGCTCTGTGCAGTCCCAGGGTGAGGGGAGCTGTGCTCAGCCAGGGCACAGGATTTGGTACATGCCAGAACATGCCAGAACATGGCACTGCAGCTGCTCTGTGCAGTCCCAGGGTGAGGGAGCTGTGCTCAGCCAGGGCACAGGATTTGGTACATGCCAGAACATGCCAGAACATGGCACTGCAGCTGCTCTGTGCAGTCCCAGGGTGAGGGGAGCTGTGCTCAGCCAGGGCACAAACAGTGCTCGGGGCACTTCCTGGAGGAAGGTGTGTTTTGCTGATCTGTTCACATGAACTATTAATTTGATATATCTGTGTTTCCACTGAAAGAGAGCTGTTCAGCACAGGCCTCTTCTCTGACATTGTCTGTAACCTTGAACCAGTCTCTGCAGCGTTTTCATGCAAGTCATGCTCTCCAGCTCGTATGTGGAGTCACTGCATAGCTCTAGAAACCACCTAGGAAGGCTGGGATGAAATGCTGGGGATCACATCCTTTCTGTGCTGCACAGGGAGATTCTTCCTTATTTTGTCACCATCTTTCTCAAACCTTCAGAGCTGGTTCCTAAACTTCATTTTTTTGCAGAGCACTTCTTAGCCTTCCTGAGTCTACTCACTCTTGTCACTGATGGTAACTTTTGAATGTAAGATCCTTGTTCTTTCCATAGGCAAATAGAAATAATATCCTTTGATGAACTGCCCTCACTTCCACTCGCTGCACTGCACCCTCCTCTCTTTAGCCACTCCTGCCCTGGGCTCCAGCCCTGGATCCTCCACGATTTCCAGCCTTGTAGTTCCTTCAGCCTGGGCTTGGAGAGCACTACTGGCAGCAAAGGGAGGCTGCAAACAGGTCTTTTAGCTGTCCTTGCACCTTGTTTAGCTTGGCTTTGTCTCTGAGGATAGGGATTTAGTGAATATCCCAAAAGCTAACATAGCTATTCTTTTTAACACCTCAGTGTAGTTGCTTATGTAGCTTTTGTAAAGAAAATTGTTTTTAAAACGACCTGATGTAACTTTTTGTAAAATACCACACAAATACTTGTAAATCTGTAAATAACTTTTGGAAAAAAATAAATTTAAGTTATCTGAGAATAATGTCACTTAATTTAAATTTGTAATTCAGAGTATTTTACTTTATTAAGTTCAAGTTGCTTAGAAAGCCTTTGCCTGTACTGGGGAGTGGGGTACCCTGCCAAAGACACAATCAGGTGCTGCTCATGTGCTTCCTGAGGGTATTTCCAGGTGGACTTTTGTGGAGCAGGCAGGGAGGCAGCTGGGTTTGATGCAGGATAGAGATGGTAGGATAAAGCTAATCTGTATTGCTTTAATAAATAACTTGTGAATAGTGATGCAACTAAACAGAAATAATTTAAAATAGGCAGTCTTTTAAAACAAGAATATAGTGCATTTCCATAACATGCAATGAATTAATTTATTACTTAACTGCCATCTTTTCCTCCCCTCTGTGCTGTCCTGTTTGCATAGGAAAAGTGTGTAATGTTCAGATTGCTGTTCCTGACTGCAGGTAAGACTTGTGCCTTGAACAAAATGGATGCTGGATGTTCTATATGGTTTCCTTGGCATCAAACTGCATACCTGGCCTGCTTTTAAGGTTTTTGGACACTGCTGTGACCGATTCTGTCTTTCTGTAAAACCCTACTCTTGATCCTAAATCCTTCTCACACTGAGAAGAGCACAGGAAGAGCTGTGGGATACCCACAAGAACCTGGCACTGTCAGACAGGATCAGAGCAGCATTATATTCCTTTAGGGAAATGAAGCCGCAAAACCTTGCTGCTCTGGGGGCGTTAGCCAGCCCCAGAGTCAGTCCCTGCTCCTCGTGCCCTTGTGCAGGGCTCCGGCAGGGTCAGTGCCCGTGTGTGCTCCGCCTGCCCGGGGGCCATGGCAGCCCCGACGTGCCCGGTGCTGCCCCGCAGGAGCCGGGGCGGCAATGCCCTGAGCCCTGGGAGCGGGCACAGCTCTGCTCACGGCTCTGGGAACGGCTCCTCTGCCGTTCCGGGCTGCTGCTGGGAGCCGAGGGTCAGGGCTGAGGCTGCTCTCGTTGTGGTGCAGGGACGGGACGGGCACACGGGACTCGTGTCCTACATGCTGCAGTTGCTCTGCCCGGGGCTGCAGTGAGCGCAGATTGCCCCAAGCACAGCCCAGCCCGGGCAGGTGTCAGCTCCTCCTCCCCCAAGATGGAGCCCCAGCTGTTCCCAGGGGAGGAGGCGCTGCAGAGCTGCGGGATTTTGCTCTGTCGTGCCCACGCTAACGAGCTCCTGCGAGTGCACCTTTCCTCCACCTCACCCTAAAGTATTTCTGCAATTGAATTATCTCTGGTGCTGCCACTGCCACTTGGGAAACACCTCAGCTTCCCTGGCAACAGACCAAGAACCCCCTAATTCTGCAGAGCTACAATGGTTAAGGACTCATTTTCCCTCCCCTTCCTAGCCAACGCTGCCCCAGTGCTGGGAAAGCTCCCTGTGCCAGTTACTGCCCTTTGCAGCTCTTCCACTCCCTCTGCCACCCAGACACAGTCTCTGGTGAAATAAACTCCATTCTCCTCTCTCCCACAAGAAGACATTTATTACAGATATAACACAGTACTAGCAAAACAGGTGACAGACTTGCAATACCCAAGATCACATTTGACATTTTAAGGGAAGCATTAAGGACAAAGCAGTTAATTTGGGAGATCACACTGGCTCAGAAGAATAAATACCTTTTTCCATTACACATCAGGTATGTTAAGTGTCTTCAAACAATAAGTTTCTTACATATCTTACATGTCACAAATGCACAAAAAGTTTTATCACCGTGTTTGGGTTGTGTGTTACTGAAAAGGTATTGGGCCTATAGATACTTTAGAGATCTTGGCTTCCAATGAGCTCCTATGTAGAATGGCTTTGCAAACTTTGAACAAATACAGACAAATCGGCTCTCTGTAGTGAAAAAATGCTGAACCGTGTTTAAATACAATAAATTCAAGAAAGAAAAGAAGTAACTTGCTTCCAAATCCCCCACTCTTCCTAAAAGCATGTTTGTGAAAAAGATCAGAAGAAGCATCAAATGAACTAGTATTTGACCTACGTGGTGTTAGCTCCAAGCACTGCTGTGTGTGTTAGGCTGGCAGATTACACGTGTGAAAGGCAGGCTCTGAACCCTGCAGCAAGGTGGAAACCAACGTGGCTCTGGGTGCTGTGGAGGCACAAAGGGGGCTGCTCCTTCACAGCTGGGCATTTGCTGGGGGTGCTGGCAGCAGGAGGAAGAAGCCAGAACAGTGACTGAGCCTGCACAGCTTTCTGCTGTGCTGCAGTTATTACATACAACTTACCAAAAGGGTTTAGGAAAGTAATTACCAAATAAACTAACCTATTCATCTACCCTTCTCCCCTTAAACAAGTGAATGTTTTAATTTGTTCACTAGACCAAGATTACATAGAACTGAATCAGTGTTCATAGGAGTTACAGTACAACCACCTTTATGGAACCATAGTACAACATTTTAAACCGACTGTAGTCTGGAATATGTAATACATCCTTAGGAGTAACTAGTATAAAAAGTATCAACATCAGTGGTTTGAATATAAAAATTTATTTAAAGTCAGAGTATGCAACAAATAAAACCTACAGAAAACAGATTTTCCCATCACAATCTGTTGCTTACCAAATAATATTGTGAAAACACATTCCTTCAGTCATTATAAAGTTCTTAAAATACAAAAGAAATTAAATTTTGTAAGAAAGTCTAGTAGACCAGAGACTGTTTCTTCCAAGATGTTTTGCAGAAGCAAGGCTATCCTTCAATACATCCCACGCCATCCTCCTCCACCCATACTGCCTTGCCCATAGTATCCTCCACTATTTCCACTGCCACGACCTGCAAACAATTGACACAAGGTCACACACACATACCTCAAAGGAAGAAAAAATGGGATGGGTGACACAGAACAACTGGTGAAGGTGACAGCATACACCATCAATGCTCCAGCATTACCACTCTTAACCAGTGTCTGTAGCACAATGTGCAAAGGCTCCAGAGATGGAGTTTCAGAAAACCACTGCCGCTCTTTCCCTTCTCCCAGCCCAAAGCCCAGCACCCCTGCCCCCCCCAGTCATTCACACACTCCCAGGACATTTAGAGGAGAACTTGTACTCACTGTATCCACCCAGGCCATCAGGGGTTCCATATCCACCGCTGTAATTGCTGCCCATTCCCATTCTACCAACAGAGCCGTACCCTTGATCTGCAAAGCCACAAGTGCAACGTTACAAGCCTGGAACTCATCAGACTTGGCACAGCATCAGCTGAATGTGCAATTGATGCATACCCATTCCATCTCTGCCATAGCCTCCCATTCCAGAGCCACCTCCAGCAGTGGAATTCAGAAACAGCTCAATATACCGATGCTCTGGAAGAAGCAAAAAAGCCTCAGTTTGTATTCTGTTTTCCAGACCAGAAGCAGAGGTACAAAGGAACCCCCCACCCCCCTTACAGGCAGCAGGCCACTAACAAGCGAGTTTGCAATGTGGAAAACTGGGAAAACCTCAGGATGAATGTGCTGCTCCCAGCCGTGCCACGCAGCAGCCAGGGAACACGACACTCACGCATGTGATTCTTATCCTTGGACATGGCAGCTACTGCATCCTCATGTGTCACAAACTCCACATCTGCCTCTCCTGTAGCTCTTCCATCTGCTCCAATGTCAATGTGAACTCTTATAGGGTTCAATGGTGAGAAAAACTAGGGAAAAAACAAATTAAAAAACCAATCGTGTTAATGCAGAGCTCAAGCCAGTACTTTTTTTTTTCCATTTGCATGGTTAGTGGTGCACTGCTTTAATTCAATGTCATCCTAGCACACAGATTAAACTTCGTATTTCTCAAGTAGCACTTGGTGGTTGTGGGACATCCAGCGTCAGGTCAACCTACGTTTACAACCCATTGTTACTACACAGCTTGGAGAGCTGCAGCTACACAGCCCGAGGAGCTTTCTTTGAATGCACAGATACAAACAACTCCTGCCCACACACTCTGCTCTGAGCAACACAGTTACATGTGATGGCATCCTGGACAAGAAAATCATCAGTTGGTTTCCATTTGGCTCTGCCCCTCCAGATTTCTCAAAGCAAGGACATATTCATGGAATTCAAGAAAAGCTGCCTGTCAATAGCACTGCTCTGCCTCACTGCCCCAGACCTAAGCCTGACTTTTGGCCCTTGCTGTCACGGAATATTTACCCTAAATGGAACAATCAAACTGGCACAAGAGAATACACCTCCATTTAAGTAAACCAACCCACCCACAAAAGCCAACAAGCAAAAGCTTAAGAATGGAGCTCTGCAAATGCAATACATAGGTGCCACTGGCAAGACAGCCTCTCTCCAAAGGTGTGCTATGTTTAAACTAGGCCTTGTATCCCAAGAAAACCTTTTCCCCAACAACACATCTGCACTGACTCAAGAATGCATTCCCAAGATCCTGCAGATGCACCTCTACCTGCCACTGTGATCTCTTACAAAAGGGATCTTACAGTCCTCTCTAAGCCAACACAGCCTGCCCACCCTGCCTCTCCTGAAATAAAGTCTCAGGAAGGCCAACAAACAAATATGCAAACTAAGCAATTTAAGTTTCACGCCTTCTGTCATTTTCACAAATCAGGTAAGCTTAAAAAAATCCTAGAGGCCTTAAAATGAGGATACTGATTACAGCAACTGTTGTCTCTGCAATCCATCTTTTATGGAAACGAAAGAGCAGAGAGTGCAGGGATTAACGTTAAATATAGCTTTGCTGACTTCTCTGGTAATCCCACCTCATACAGTAGCTTTATAAAAGCTGGTTAACTTTGTGCAGATGTAGCAGTGACTGGTTTGAGAAGGCTCCCCCAGTTTGGGCTGGGACAGCCAGGGACATGCACGCTGCTGGCATGAGAAGCCCTTTCCCCCGTGGTACTTACGTTAGCAATATCGTTTTCCGTGGCTCGGAAAGGCAGCCCTCTCATGTGAACAAAATGACCTCCACCATGGAACCCCGACCCTGCATCTCCAGCTCCATAGCCATGGCCTCCCATGCCTATTGGAAAACCCAAACCAAAAAAACCCACACACCTCTAAGATCATGAAAAGCCAAAAGTCATCACTACTCTTTTTCTGAAAGCACTAAAATCTACCAGTGAATGCATGGTGTTTACACTTCCCATGTATCAGCCCAAACCTTATCCAGAAGCCCTGCTAAGCAATCTTATTTACCTTTTCGTATGACTCCCCAGGCCCCTCCCCTTTTTAAACAGCCTTCTTTACCAAATGGCAGAATCTATTATCTCTGTCTTGGAAATACTGTGTCCTGCAACTAAGTAGCAGGGAAACCTTTTCAGACAAACTATGAATTTCTTTTACCTCTCCCATCCCTCATCCTGTCGTCATAGCCGTCGTTTCCGTAGCCATAGTTATTATAGCCACCATAATCATCAAAGCCACCATATCCTGTGCAGTGGAGAGAAGGAGAGGAGCCATCACATCACTGCCCACAGTTCACACAGCAATGCACACACAACACTCAATTCTGCAGTCTCTGGGCAGCCAGCCCTTTGCAAACAGCCTCTGCAGACTGTCAAACCTGGATTTCTGAACATGGTGCAAAAGTACATTTGTTTTTATATAACACAGACTGAAACATGCAAATAGAAAGATCTGATTCTAATGAAAATAGCTCCCTTATTATTAACATTCGTCTTAAATACTCAGCCACATGTTTTGATACAAGTTTTTTTCAGATAAATAAATCCAACCTAGTGGGCATTACAGCTACTGCCATTTCTTATTTCTTGACAAGTATGTCAGAAACATGAAACTGCCAAGAGAACCTGTGTTCATTAGATGAACATACCACCGTCATATCCACCACCTCCTCGACGCATTCTGTCATACATACTTCCACGCCCAGCTCCATAATAACCCCCTCTTCCTCCTAATGGTCTATCATATGGTCCAGGTCGCTGTTGTCCCATCATTCTTCTTGGCATGTCAGAGAATCCTCTGATTTCGCTCTTACTACTTTTGAAGATTTCAATGTATCTAGTAAGAGAGGATTTTCAAGGTACCAGTAAGAACACAGGCAGAAGCAGTCTGAATTTTACAAAAGGCCATACTACATTTTCTAGAGCCAAACGTACAATCCAATAGCAGTGACTAGAAATACCATACAACTTAAGTTTCTCCTCAAAACTGTAAGAATCTTAAGTGTATTTTAAAAAACCCACTTTAGAGTGGCAAAAATTACTATGTGAACATTCTAGCTCTACAAATTAAGCTTAAAGATATCTTTCCAGTATGAGAAACATACTGTTGAAAAACAATGGCTATAGCAGCATTTATCACAAATTACCCTATACAGCACGATTGAAACAGTTTTCTGAGTTTAGCAAACTACCCAGTGCAATACTGTCTCCCCCACCCCCCAAATCTACTGTAATTCCCAAGTTAACTTAGGATCAGTTATAAAAATTCTTAAAAACAGCCAATTCCCCAATGGTCCCCAACCCCCCAAAAGCATTACTGACCCACAACCCCCAAAAAAGAAAGATTTAACACCATCCCAAACTCTCCATCCCCACCTGTGCCCTATTCTTTCCTTGTGTTTCCCCAGAGCATTTTCTGCTATCTCCTTTGAAGCAAACTGCACGAAGGCCTCCCCTGTGCTTCTCCCCTGGTAGTCCAGCGTCAATGTTATCCCATTTGGCACGATTTCCAACCCTTTAACCCAAGGACAAATAACCCCGTCAAGGGGAACAGTGTTAAAGGCTGAAACATTCCCATCTGTAGCAAATACTTAAAGCATATCTAAACAACAACAACGAAAAAGAAAACCACCTCGTTTCCCCCATCACCCAACAATACAAGCCCATGATCTTTGCATTAAACATTTATGGATTTAGCCGTACTTTTCTGTTTAGACTATACAAAAATGCAACCACCTAAGTTACACGAAGAAAATATAGCTACCAATCAAGCAATTTAACTGATCCAAATGCTAACATTCAGGTCACCCCCCTGTGCAAGGCTATGTTTCCCACCTCGACAAAATCAGGTACATTTTGTGTTCTACTATATCTACGGTCATTTGTGCATCATTTACAGGCATAAATCTTAATTAAGGTAAATTTATTTAACACAATCCCTCCCCATCCACCCCATTAACAGCTATTAAACATGTACAAAACACTGTGTAAAACATACAAAAAACTCTAAAGAAACCCACTACACTTCGACTATACTGGAGGTACCTTGGAAAAACTGAACAATCTCTTCTTTACTGCACCCAAATGGGAGGCCTCGGAGTCGTACCACTGTTCCGTCATTGGTTGTATCATTGGGCCCATTGTGTTTTCCACTCCAGTCCATCTTTTATTTAATTTAAATCCTAAAAAAAAAAAAAAAAATCCCAACAAAACAGAAATAAAAAAACCCCTGAGTTTCCGTCCGTGCCTGCCTAACTCCCGCCCTAAAAAAGAAATCTGTTAAGATTTAATTTTGAAAACATGATGGAACATGAGCTTTATTTCTGTATTTATTTGAAACCGGGCATCCAAGCACAAGCCAGCGGGATGTAATCCCGCCACCGCGGGGACTGACCCCCGCCACCGGGGCTGCTGTGCTGCGCTGGAGCACCGCGTGGCCGGCGGGCAGCACGTGGGCAGCACGGCACATAAAGCTCGGCATTTACTCCGAGCACGCCGCACATCCGCTCCGTAAAACCCCGTGCGCTTTGTTTTTTCGGTTGTTTTCTCTTGAAGCGCAACAGCTGAGGAAGGGGCTGGAGGCACCAGGCCTTTCTTTGTCTGCCCTCAGCCGGGGGCGGCGCGGGCGTGTGCGTGACTGGGCCGTGTGCGGGGGGGCACCGCCGCCGTCCCACAAAGGGAGCCGCCATCGCCGCCTCGGCAGGCGCGGAGCCGCCGCGATCCCGCCTCCCGCCGCCCTCCCGACACCGCGGCCCTGACCCCCGCCCGCTCCCCGCCGCCATTTACCGCGCCTCCCCGGGGCGCCCGCCACTCGCCTGCCCCGCTCCCACCACGCCCTCCTCCGCGCCCCCTTGCCCACCTCTAGCCTCGGAGGTGCTGCGCTGTGCCGCCCGCCCGGCCCGTGCCCCCTCAGCGCCGCAGGAACCCCCACCCGCCGCTCTCCCGGGGCTGCTGCCGCCGCCGCCCTCGGCTCCACCGCTCAAAATGGCGGCCGCGATCGGGAACGAGGCTCCGCACCGCCTCCCCCTCCCCCGCCCACGGGCGCGCGCCGGGCCCGACCCGGCCCCGGCCGGGCCCCGAGCCCCCGCCGGCGGCACCTCCGCCCGCCAAGCCCCCAGGGCGGGCCCCGCCGCCGCTCGCCCGGCCCGCTCGCCCTCTCCGCTCACCGCGAGCCTCTCGCGCACCCCTTGCCGTGCCCTGGCAGCCACTCGCGCCAGGCAGGACGCGTCTCTCGCTCTGTGCCGAGCCGTCCGGCGGGCCCACAGCTGCACAGCGCCCACGGACAGCGGTGCGTCCGGGCCGCGCGACTATCGCGATACCCGCGCCGCGCGCCGCCTCACACCCGCCTGGGCGTCTCCCGCGCACGCGCCGCTCACGGGGGGACAGAGAGGGGGATGGTGGACGGGAGCGACTGCGCATGCGGGGTATGAGAGGGGGCGTTCCGCCTTTGCCTCTCGCCGCCTCCTCTGCTGAGGGGCCGCCCAGGCGCGTGCGCACTCCTCCCTCCGTCACGCGGCCGCCGCCGCTCGTTTTGGCGCCAAGCGGGAGCGCGCGCGGCCAGGGGCGGGGGCGGGGCGCGCGCGTGTGCCCGGGCATCCCGTCACGGCGCCGCCATCGCCTCGCGCCCGCGCTGATGGCGGCGGCTGCGGCCATGCTCTGGACCGGCCATGCGGTCGTGCTCTGGAGCTTGTGTCTCGCGCAGCGTGTCCCTCTCCTTTGGCGCAGCTTTGGGAGGCAGTGAGGATGAGGAAGGCTGCCCGCTGTGGGCGCACGCCATGGCTGCTGCCCACGTCTCCTCAGCAGAGCTGCCGAGCCGGGCAGGATCCCGCCTCCCTCAGTGCGGAGCACACCGGGCCGGGCGCTCTGGGGAAAGGGCGCGCTGAGGCGTTCAGGGAGGTTAAAACGTGTGGTTTAATTCAATGAATCAGTGCGGAGCGCCAGGGGCCTAGGAAGGAGTCTCAATCTGTGTCGGCGTTGGGAAGTGACGGGATGGGGCCGCTGGCTCCGCCTGCCGTCAGCAGAACTTTAACTTGGAGCTCTGCTGCTCTGGGTGAAAGAGGTTAGAGAGTACCTGGCAGGGCACAGCGTGCGGCTAAGCAGGTGCACACGACAATGCAGATTCCCATTTTTACGGTTGATGCATTTACAAACCGGCCATTTTCTGGAAATCCTGCGGCAGTTTGTCTGCTTGAAAATGTAAGTTTAAAAAACCCCAACTGTTTTTTGAGGTACTGCAATGACATTTGCCGTTCTGTACTTGGCCTGAGCACTCAGCACTGCATTAAACTTTGCTTGCTTTCTTTCTTTCTTTACTCGAGACTTCTGTGTTCCAGACTTGTTTGCTGTGGCACAAGAATACAGAGAAATAAGCACAGGGGTGCTCTGTTTTTTTCATCAAAACGATGTCATACAAGACAACATCTGAACTTTTTGTGGGCTGTTAAAAATATTTTGTTAAGGAACAAACTAGATTTGTTTTGAGTTAAGAGAAATGGCTTAATTTCTTCAAGAACAATTCAGAATAAAAGTTCTGAAGAACTAAGAAGGAGTCAGAGTGAACTCTGAAAAATAATGCTGTAAAACTGAATCAGTGCTCAGTAGAAGGATTATACTGTGGGGTTTGATTTTGGTGTGGGTTTTCTCCCTTTTTTTCCCTTGAATTTTTCCTCTTTCTCTGGAAAGAAAAAGAGCAGGTACAGACCTCGACGTGAGTCTTTCACCATTAGTGTGTTGGGTTCAGCTTTAGCCAAGTTTAAATAAACAACCAGTTTTTATTGCTTCAGTGGTGCATGGTAGTTTTGGTGCAGTTGACAGTAGTTATCCTCCTCATCAGGGTGTTGTGAACAGTTGGTGCTAATTGGTACCAATTTCTAACAAAAAATAATTATTAAGATGGATCAGAAATTTACAGGCCTTGTATCATTTGCATAGTGACTCCTGATAAAAATTGTAAATATGAAAATATACGTAGAGTAGCCAGTGGTAACAGCTCGTAATGCCAACATGAATCCTTTCTAGAGTTCCTAAGTCTGTCAGAATCTCATGTAACATTGCCTCCTTACCAGGTCAGCCAAAGCTATGACTGGGAGCATCTTTCTTCGGGGGTATTTTTGGCCCCATAAATCTAAATACTCTCAAAATGATCTCTGTATTAAAATTATGAGCTTCTATTTGCATTTTTAATATTAATTTTACTTTATTACATCAAGATATCATGAAGCTACCTTACTTGCATGACTTTGGGATGCAGATGTTTAAATTTTTCTCCAGCTCCTGGAAGTAAAGGCTTTAGTGTGACAGCTGAAGCCAAGACCCTAATTCAGCATTTTATTCTAAGATTGAGGGAAGTGCGATGCAGCCATGCAAAACAACTGTTCTCTGCTCCCTCCAGAGTCTCAGCAGATGCTTCACAGAAAAAATCAGGAGAAAAGCAATGGCAAAACCAGTCCTCTCTGTGTTTCAGAGGTGCCAGAGGATGGCAGTGTTTCAATAAAGTTCCGTGTCATTAAAAAAAAAGTTATTCTAATGACATTTTTACTGGTCTTCGTTCGGGTCTAGGATCTTTGCAGTCACTGACAGAACTCTTCCTGGGATAAAGGGAATGTAACTGTCCTGTAAAATGTGAGAATGTTGTTTAATTGTACAGAATTCAGTCTGCAAGTGCAGCTCTAGTGGACTAATCAGTCACTGGTTTGTAGGTGTAGTGTGGGATTTTGGCTGAAAAGGGTTAGTTGTTGAAGGAAGTAATTCAAGTTTAAAGGGCACATTTTTATCTCAGAGGCTGAACCTGACCAGGTCCCTACAGTACTTTGTTTCACTTGAGTTTCAGTATTTTAAAGATTAGATTCTCAAACCTGGCCAGTCAGCATAACTGTGGGGAAAGAGCAGTGGAACATGGGCCAAGGAGAATGTTATACAATCCCTGGGCTTGGGTATCTTGGGATCAATGTCCACTGGCGTAAATCACAGGCACTTTGTGAGCTCCAGCTGTTTAATTTCTTTTTTTTTTTCCCCAATTTGTCTCTTCTCAGCTCCTACCAAGAGAGTGAATTGTCCCACTTCAAGTTTTTTTTACTCTCAGAGATTATTGTGAATTAAAACTGAGTCCATGTTTTATTGTAATGGAAAATTGAGTGTCTGTATTTGACAGAAAGTTTGATTCTGCATTTTTTGGCCTGCTCTGACTGGATTTGTTATGTTTTCCCTAGGACCTGGATGAAGATTTGCACCAAAAAATTGCAACAGAAATGAACCTTTCAGAAACTGCTTTCATCAGAAAACTGAAACCTGGAGATGACTTTACCAAAAGTTAGTGGTTCTGCTTACAAGAAAACATCAGACAAATGCAGAATTCATTCAGACTCACTGTGTGGATTAATTTTCCGCTGAATCAGTTTGCTGAATCTGCTCACTTGGCAGCTGTGTGGTGGCCTGAGCCAAGGGGCTCATCCACTGGTCTGGACTTAGATTCCAGGTTAAGGAGTCACGTTTGTCATCTTTGCTTGATGGATTGTTCAGGGAGAAGGAATTTGTACAGTCTCTGTAATTAAAAATATTAAGGATAGTAGTAACTACAATTGCTTTCTCCTGTTAATAAATTGGAATTTATTTTAGGGTTAGACTAATTGCTTGGAGCAAGTTACAGTACTTTGCCAATATGTTTAACATGCTTATTTTCAATCACCCATCTCTACTGGCGTACAAAATGCCAGCTCCTCTGTCATTACAGTGCTTTTGGTACTAACGGGCTGTTTGTGGCCTCAGCCCCACACAGCTGCCCAAGGGGTGCACAGTTCTTTCAGAGGAACTTGGTCACTCAGCCACCCCTGAGCCTGTGTGCGCTGAGGGCTGGTGGGAGTGAGCCAGGAACATCAGAATGTCATTTGTCATCTGCCTCTGGAACATCAGTTGCTGTAGTAAGGGCTCCTGGAGACAGCGTGCCTTTCTGCAGGCCTTCATGATCAGTATGTTTAATTTAGTGTTAATTAAAGAAAAAACCAAACCAGTCAATGGTTATTTTAGGGACGTGTGAATTTCTGGGAGTGCTCAATGTCCTCTCAGTCCAAGTGTGGCTGTGTCTGGAGTGTCCAGGCAGCCACTCTGGCTCACGTTTGTCTCCCCTCAGGCATGTGCCTGAACCCTCCCTGTCCTGCCCCCAGGCACAGCTCCCACACGGAGCAGGGCATGAGCTCCCGGCTGGGCTGGGCCAGCCCCCACAACACTTCAGCTTCCTCCACAGGGTTTATTTGGGTTTTGTTTGTTCGTGTGGCAGGGGACTGACTTTAATGCGTGAACTTTCCATAATGGCAATGACAAGACTGGTTTGGATTTAAAAAAATTAATTTTCACTTCTTGTTGTGTTTGTATGGTAATTATTCACTTGAAATGCAGGTGCAAAAGTTACAGGAAACAAAGTAGCATATATGTGTGTTACAAATTTTTTAAACAGCAAATAGAAATATGATTTCTAGTGAAATGAAGGGTTAGTAGACATTAGAGGCTTTACCAGACTTAACTGGTGGTTTAAGCAAAATAATTCATAACTGAGCTAACTCCAGTACAGGTTCTCTTATACCAACAAAACCATCTATGGCCTCTAAATGGTAACCTGGCTTCAGGTGATACAGATCATGACTCTGCCTCTGTAGGATTTCATAACACACACAGACACGGAGGCTTTGTCTTGTAAATAGTACCTGTCCAGGACAAAGGAAAATCTGTGCAGCATGCAGAGGTTGTTGACCTGATTCAAAAGGGATAGCTATTCTGAAAAATCAGTGCAAGATGGGTACCTAGAAGTGTGTTTACGACCAAAACTGATTGTAACATGTGTTTTGATTAACTAAAACATCACCACTCTATATATATTGAGATAAAATTAAGATATAGACTTCTTCCACTTAATAAACTTTATTTTTCCAAGGTTCCTGCTTTGGGCTTAGATGGTTCACCCCAGCCAGTGAAGTTCCTCTCTGTGGTCATGCTACTCTTGCATCAGCTGCTGTGTTATTTCATGTACAAAGTAGGTTTACAACCTATGTATTTCTATAGTTTTTTAGAGCATTTACTTCTAATTACCTCTCTGTTTTTTAAGACAAGGGCAATTAAACATTCAGAACATCTGTAGAACACAACTGGAGATAGCCTGGGTATTGGCTTTACTTCTGCTCTGTAGTTACAAGGCTGTAGTGGGACTCCCATGCCCTGCTATTACTCTGGTTTATGAAAAGTGCTAAATATGCAAATGTCATCTGGGAGAGGTAGAGCAGGATTTGATGAATAGGGAATATTGCTCTTTCTGTTAAAAGGGCATTCCCATTCATTCTAGGCAAATGCAGGAATGATTCCCTGACAATTGCTGTGTTTATTAGCCTCAGCAGATTTATTGAGTTAGTTGGGAATTTTGCCCAGAATACAGTGTTGCTCTAGATATATTTGAGCTGCATAATTAACTTTTTCTGAATATACTGGGTTACTTCCAGGGCAATGATAATTTAGATTAAAATTCTTATGTTTGATATTAAAATTCTAATGTTTGATATTAAAATTCTACTGTTTGATAATGTTGCAATGTTCTCTCTCTAGAAAATACAAACTCAGTTCTCACGTTTGTGACACTGAGTGGGGAATTAAAAGCTAGACAAGTGAAAGATCATATTGTCCTGGACTTGCCGCTTTACACAGCCTACCCTCAGGTTAGTCAAAATTTTATTCACAATAGGCTTTCAAGGAAAGTATGTGTTTGTATGTGTATGTCAGTACATGTGTCTGTCTGTACTTGCATAGATACATATGTATAAATTGCATTTTTTACAGTGTGTGTATTTTTTTTTTCAGGAACTTAAGGAAGTAAAAGAATTAATAAAGGTAAAAGAAGAATCCATCAGTTGTCTTAGAAAAACATTTATAATAGCTTTGCTTATTTTTATGTATTAAAATGGTTAAAAAATGGTGACAAGGCACTGCTCAATGTGCTCCTGAACTGGAAACACCAAACTTCAAAGCTCTCAGTAATGAGTCAGTGAGTCAGGGAGTGGAATTCTCCAAAGTGCTGCAGCTGAACCTGTGTCTCCTATTTCCATTGACCAAAATGTCAATATTTATTTCAACGGCATTTTCAGCCTTTTGTGTGCATAAGAGGGCAGTCTATGTCCTTGCCCTCCTCTAGGTCCTGGATTTCTTCCCAAATTGACATACATGGAGCTTGTAACTCCCCCATATCCATTTAAACACTTGGTGCATTTGCTTTTCTTGCTTGCATGTGCTTGAGGGTTGCATGGTAGACCTTGCATAAGCCCTCTTCTAGCAGGGAAGGTGCTCTACAGAAATGCTAAGGGAATAACATTTGATGTTCAAGTGGTGATGGTTTTTTCTGTCTCCGCATTTCCCGCAGGCAGCTGTCGGTGACATGATTGTTCAAGACATTCGTTATTCTCCCGACACAAAGAAGCTCCTGGTCCGCCTCAGTGATACCTATGACAGGTATATTGCACTATTTAATTGTTTTAATCAAGAATGCAGACACTGAGCTGGCCTGTTTATTCCTTACATACTAGGCTCTTTTATCTAGTTTTAAATCAGGTGGAGATTAGAAACCTCTGATTTAAATTTCTGTGTAAAGTGGTTAATTATCTTTTAACATGAGAATATTGAAGCTGCAAAGCTGAGTAGGATCATTCTGAAATCTGTCTTCAAGAGAAGGAGGTGTAGGAAACAGTTTTTAGTGATTTTTCCCATCCATCTAAGTCTAAAGATGGTCCGGTGACCTGTTGGGAAGTTGGGAGTCCTGCTTCAGTTCAGGGCACATTGGCAGAATGCCAGGGATTCTTCCTTCCCTGGGACTGTAATCTACTTACACATGCTTAACAGCACCATAAGTAGCTTTAGAGAGAAAATTCCAATTCAAATTATTCCAAAGCGTTTGTCAATCTCATCTGAATTTCATTGTTAATTCAGGTATGATTTAGGCATATACTGCTGAAACATAACTTTTTAATCAGGCCATATTACTATAATTACAAACTTGAAGTTTGGCCTAACTAATGGTTAAAGTCTGGGGTACTGGGAAAAAGAAATATTCTCAGCTGAGTACTTATAATTTCACTCTTTCAGACTGTTTTGTAGGGAGGTATCAGGCAGTTGTGGACTGCTTTAGAATGCCATGAAGACCTGAATGATGTTAGTTATTTGCCTGCTCTGAAAGGAGGTGGAGCACTTGGTACATCTATAGTGAGGCAATAATTCTTTCAATGATTAAAATGGTGAAATGTTGAAACAAGGTGATTTTTTTTTTGTGACCAATATTTCAGGATGCTCTGTTTTCAGAGATAAATAGGAAATGCATGGCTTGACGTTTTTTCTCTGCTCATTCAGAGTGCATGAGGTGCCAGGTGATTTTTCTGTCAAATACCATTGTGAGGACAATGCTGGGGATCTAATCTCCTCTAATATGTTAGGGCTGGTTTTGAATTGTAGGGAAATGATTCTATAGCTTTATTTTTTCTTTTCAGTACTTATGTTCATGTAAAATGAATTATGGGCTATTAAATTTTCAAAATTATATTAAAGGTCTGTGTTGGAAAACTTGAAAGTGAATGCACAACACTTTTTGTCAGCTGAAAAGACAGGAAAATTGAAAGGACTCATACTCACTGTTAAGGGAAATTCCAGTGGAAAAGGCCATGATTTTTACTCCAGATATTTTGCACCTTGGGTTGGAGTTCTGGAAGACCCTGTTACAGGTATGTGTTTGTATGATAAGCAGCTCATACTTTTTGTTTCAGTTCAATTAAAAGGTTCTTATTCAGATTCATTAATCTGTTTTTGTACTTTGGAGTCTCTTATAAATTACTGGTTTATATGGATAGCAGGAGTGCTCATTAAACTAAAAACTTTTATGACTGAGGGCAACTCATTCAGAAAAAATCAAATCAGCTTCTTACTGTCATTAGGCCAGATATTCTTGTGTCTTTTTCAGGTCTTTTCCCTCAAGTATTACAATTAGATAAAAGTGAGAGTCTAGCTCATTACTGGATGAGTGTTGCAGTGGAAATTAATATCCTCTTCTGTTGGTGTTCTTTTTTTGTGGTGCTTTGGATTTTTGTTTGGGCTCTTTTCCAATGCATTTCAGCGGACATCTTCCCTGGTTTATGACACTGCTGCTGTTCTCAGGCCTGTGGGAGCTCAGCTGGCTGCTCAGGGCAGCAGGGCATGTTCCTGCCTGTTCTCTGATGTTGCACTCAGTGTGTTGGATTGCTGCAGGATGCTGTTCTTTGCTTCCATTTCATTATTAGTCAGCTGAGAATTGTAGCTAATGGTGATGCCCTCACCTAGCAAGATTTCTTTTGAAGCTAGAGGATGTGGAAGTAATACTGCTTTACCATAAATGGAAATTATAAAGCCTTAAGAGTCTGCACAGCAGACAGAACTTAGGTTTTTTTACCCTAAACACACGTGGCATTTGATTTATGGTATTTACATTTTGACTATGCTTACTCTGTAAAGTAGTGATTATAATTTAATTCTGTACTTTGTTTTCCAATTTCTTTTAAGGATCTGCTCATGCTGTTTTAAGCAGCTACTGGTCAGAGCAGCTGGGGAAGAAAGAAATGCTTGGTAAGAGAAACTGTTTTATTGCAAAGTTGTCCATTTGTGCAAATCTACTCACTAGAAAAGAAAAGGTTGTATTACTACTGCAATCCAAACTGTAGCAATAACTCCTTATCCATAACTTCCTCAAGATGAATAGAATATTAAGAAATATTTTGTGTGTGAGGTAATCTTTTAGAAGAGACTTTCTTTCCTGTCCACCACCATGACACATCATGCCCCAGGGTGTTTGAAGTGTTGGTTTTTGGATAACTCTCTGCTGTCAGTTTTTGATCTTGGCTTTGGGATTTTACTTCTCATGACCTTTCATCATACCTGAAGCTTGGGGAAGCTCAGGGGATGTTTATGTGTTTGGTTCAATCAATGAGATATGCTTATTAGATCACATCTTTGTTACTAAGCAAGAAACCTAAGAACGTGGTGGAAAGAAACCAAGAGAAGCTGTGAACATATACCAGTGCTGTATGAGGGGTGTTGGGTGACTCCTTGCTTCTCCTGTTTCTGGTGCTTTGCCAGAGAACAGAAGGCAAGCAATACAAAATACCCCCATCCCCTACCTGGTTCCACAAGAGGGGACAGGGGGCAATTCTGCACACAAGCCTTTGGTCACATTTAGTCTAGAGCAGAGGTTGGATACTTGATCTAATAAGGTTCTTTGTCCATTAAAGTAAACACTTTTCCAGACAAACAGCTAGCCTGAATGTAAGCCTTTCTGTATTGGGTCAAGTGAATCTCAGAATGGATTTTCTTGAGGATGGTAAGTCTTTAAAGGCTCCACCATGAACAGGGCCTTCTCCATCATGGACCAAAGGAAAGATTTAACGTTCTGTGCCAACGATCTTGTATTTGCATTTCCACCACAAAATATCTGTGATAGTTTAAGCAATGTTGGGGGGAGGTGGGGGGAAATCTCAGCATATTTTCTGAAGATGAAAAACTGTCTTCAGTAATGTGTCCTTATGGACTGGCTGTTCCTCAGAGGCTTTTGACATTTTTGGATGTTAATGTGGGACTCCCCATAGCATCTGTAGACACTGTTTCCTTAAGTACTCAGATAGGCTGGAAATCTGTCTGTACTTATAATTGACACTTTCTACCTGTTTTGCATTTTCATGTATTTTGTATGTACTGTCCCTATTCTGATTTTGGAGAAACTAGCTCAAGCCAGGGCAATTGATACTGTAATCAGCTTCTCTAATGTGTTCAGCACAAAAAAGTCCTATCTGTCCACAAGATAGGTTTGTGTTGTTTGGGTTTTTTTTTCATTTGTATTTCATGCATATATGTCCCCAAACTTCTTCTGTGTTAGAAATCATGCAAAACTGTTTTAAATGGGACAAGTTAATTTGATGTATGTTTATGAGAAATAACTTTTCCTTACATCTGTCTGTCTGAGAGGTATCAGGTAGTACTGGGCAAATTCTACTACTAATGAGATGATTTGGAAAGATAGCTGGCATTCAAGGACATTCCATATCAGCAAGTATTAATAAATAAGAGCATCTTTGCACTTTTTAGAAATCTCTGTGGTGTCTTCTGCAATATCCGATACTTTTTATTGCAAGATTAAAGGAAGATTTTCTTCCATAGAATGAAGGATCTATTAGTTCCCAAATAGATTACACATAAAGTAATATAAAAATGTGGAACATGAAATCTATTGTCAGATCTCTCTGGCTATTGAGGCCTTCAGGAGGAGGTCAGCTGCAGCTCTGCTGAAGCATCAGACTTAATTTCCTGTGTTTGGGTTCTCTTCCAACTTTTTTTAGACTAAATTCTCAAACAGCAACCACTCCCACCAACTACAAAGAGAATTTCCCAGTAGTTTACAAGTTTACAAGAAATATTTTATGATCTTTTCTTGAAGCTGGGTCCATGTCCTTGAATTTAAGCTGCTTGTTTAGTCAGGGCTTTGTACCAGTCCTTGCTTTTCTTGCACTTGAGGAGTCTCTGCAATGTATAAAATGATAATATCTCAGATTTATAGACTTCCACAGGTGCCAGTGAATGCAGTGTATAACAACTGTCTGTGTATCCAGCCCTTCACACTGTTGTCTTATTTCTAAGGTAACATTTATAAATCCTGCATAAAGAATTCCATACAACCAAACCAATTAGAGAGGACTTCCCAAATTATTGTGATGACAAGGGCTTACCCAGGACAGATTTTATCTCAGTTTAACCTAGGGCAATCTTGCTATACCAGTTTTACTTGGGACAACTGTATTTTTTGTGGGGAAATTTGTTTCTTTTTGCTGCATTTAACTTCTCTGATTCCTTCTGGTACAGAACAGGTTTATAGCATTTTAGGGTTGTTTTTTGGAGGGCAGAAACGAAACAAAAATTGCCACCAACATTACCAACAACAACAAAACACTTAAAGAGACAGAAGAGGTTGCTTTGTTAAGGTACAATGAATCTACCTGTATTTAAGTTTTTGCTGTTTGAATTCTCATGAAGTCAAGAGTTTTCATTGCAGTTTTCATCTTCTGCAAGTAATCTCAACAGACAGATTGACAACATCAGATTTATGCACGAGTGTTACATTTCTTCAAAGGAGAGGTGTTTCCCTCCATCAATCACCAGATTTGTCCACGTTTTTTCTTAGGATAAAAAAAAGTCTTGGAGATCTTTGCTTGCGTTAAGGAACAAATGCTTCTTTCAGCATTCCTCTATAGGGTTTAGAAATTCAAACAAAATACTAGTGATTTCTTAAGTATTATTACAAGAGTGTCACTTCTTCCTGAGCTGATGCCATTCTGATGGCATTAGGAAGAAAATCCAATATTCCTTTAATTGGTTAAGCAGAGGTCATTGAGCTCCATCTAGGCTGGTAAGAAGCTCCAGAACAAGAGGATAATGTTTGTACAAGGCCGCCAGCTGCTGTTTGAGGGGGGGTTTGCTGTTTGCAGGGGGTGTGATACTGTGGTATCACCGGCCTCGTGGCTGCTCCCAAACTTTCCTGTGTGTCAGGTTAACCACAGAGGAGCCCAGGGCACGGTGAGTTCAGCTGGTAGATGCTGTTTGTACAGTTGCACATACTTGTTTTCATAGCAGATATGTATAAAATCTATGTATAGTGTGAAGTACTCCTGGTAAATACAGCCGTGGAATGGGTGTGCAACAGCTTTATGGTCTAAAAGGGAAGTGCACTTCAGAGATGCCTGAATGCCTCCAGAGGCACTGCTGTTAAACCTCTAGGTACTGAAATGTTCCATACAGGCCTGTTTACTACTGGACATAGCATGAAATATCAGTGCTTTTGTGTGAGAGAAGGAATAGATCAAGTATTATTTTCATATAAGCTTGTTGAAAAATTTCTTTTGTGAGTTATTTTTTTGTTTTTCTTCTACTTCCAAAAAAGAAAAGTAAAATAAAATGGACCAATGTCAAAACAATCTCAGCAATCCTGACATGAAAGAGCTAAGAGTTTGGACATTTAAAGAAGAAAAAAACAAACCAACCTTTGAAGAATTGAAACAATTAATCTCCTTTATTTCAGTCTGCTATTGTGGAAGACCTTAGTGTGTCTCCACACCTGGCAATAACAATTGATCAATTTTATCTGGCCCGGGTCTTTTAAGAGTCTAAAATATTCACTTCAATTACTACTTGAAGCATTACTCCATTCACAGGTGGTGTTCTGACAAGTTAAAAACAACCCATGGCTCTATAAATGGAAAAGAACAGAAAGTATCAATCTCAGTCTCTAAATAGCTCCTGTTTCCACTCTTTCAGAGTGCTTGCTTTGTCTGGGAATTTAATCTCCTGATCAAAGGGCTTTCTTAGCAGCAGTGCCTGAGGAATGGTTTCAAAGCATACAGCATATATGGCATCAGACAGCCTGTGCTCTGTTGGGATCTGAATACAGTCTCTACCCAATTTATAAATTGTGGGTTTGAGAGGAAAAATGTGCCCCTTAGCTTTGGACAACTTCTGGAGCAGTTGGAAATTCATTGAGTAGGAGGACTGAACATTGTTGCCTCTTCACCCATTTAGAGCCTTTCACAAGAGCAACACCTGCTTGAAACTTTCCTAAATACCATCTGAGCCAGACCCTTTTCAAGTCATGCAACTAGAATGAGACTGCAGAAACGAGTTGGAGACTCCACATGCTAGGTGGACATCATCCCACCTGTGTATGGCTCAACAGTCCAGACAAAAGCTGAATTCTCTAAGCAATTACAAGCAGAAGGCTGTTTCTACTTCAGGTTTACCCAGTTGTATTAAATTATATCTTCAAGATTCTGTAAATCAATATCTGCTGCATCCTGTGTAAGAATTTGGTGTCAGTTTCCGACAGCTGAAGCAGCATCTACATTTCTTTGTAGACTTTTGCCACTGCCTTTGTGAGCTTATTACCTTTTAGCCAGGCACATTCTTTGAATGAAGTATCAACTTCTGGTGTTCAGTACCAGTAAAATGGTCATTCATTCTCATGTAGATAACGCTTGGTGTTCTTTTTCTTCCTTCAAAAACTGTATCCCATGAAGGGAGAATTCAAAACTTCTTAGATACATGGAAGAAACTAAATTTGCTACAACAGAGCAAACTACCCCTCACTGCTTGTATGAAGTAGCAGTTTTGTCAGGCTCAATGGAAAAGGTCTGGTTGGAAATCCATCAACCTCAGCTGACCTTCATCCATGAAGGCAATTCATCCAGGGTGTCTCTGGTGCACTGTTTGCCCTGGTGCTGCTTGTTTTCTGGAGCCAGAAGCCTCCTTTCCCCGAGTTTTCATGGATTTCTAAAGAATTTGTGACACACAGTAGTTTTTTAACTCTGGGTTCTTGTTTCTCTTTAGCGTTTCAGTGCTCCCGCCGCGGAGGAGAGCTGAAGATTTCTGTGCGCAATGATGGCAGAGTTGACATTGCTGGGCAAACTGCTGTGGTGTTAAAAGGAAACCTGACTTTCTGAAAGAACTGCCACCAGTCTCCCTCTGCTCTCACTAATCACTAATCTTGATGTTACTCTGATTATGCTGATTTTATCTCAGCTCTAGGCAGTGAATTGCCACTGTTCTCAAAATCTTTTATTACTCATTGGCCATTTAAAAAAATTGCTTGAAAGTACTCACTTCTCATCTTCAAAACCCTTGGTATTCTTCACTTCCATCTTGCCACTTCATCTGTGCACTGACCAATGAAAATGTTTGAGTACAGCTATCTTGTTTTTCTGCCTTTAAATTATTCTTCTCTTTGTTTCCAAATTCTGTGTTGAAATCCCTTACTGCTTCTTGGATTAAACTGTAAGCATCTGTTTGATAATCAAACTTTTCCCATGTAGATAATTTTTCATGAAATATGAATTAATTAAAAAATATATTTTCTTGGCTGTATATTGAAATGGCAGCCATGTTCACTAACTTACTTGAATTAAAATATGAAAAAATATAAATGGTTTAGAAACGTGCCTTGTGGTTCTCTTTTATGAACAGTATTTTTTGAAGTCAAATGGTATTGCCTTTGATCATAGCACTGCTGCTTAGTCAATACTTTTAATTAAAGGTTTAGTAGATAGATTGACCTTGTGATGCACCTAAAGCTGATTAAAATCTGAGGGGAAACTTTATTGGTTACAGTAATGTCAATTATTTTTCAAATCATGAAGATTTTCTCCTAAACTGAAAGTTTCTTCTGTAATCTACATGAAGTGTACTGCTTCAGATTTTGTCACCATGATGTGGTCTTTCACTGGATTTATTAGGAATATGGAACTTTCAGTGACTCTAGCTAAAACTGTTTTCTCTTTCAAGTCACCTCTGTCTTAAGCTTTGCTTTAGTTCTTTGCTCAGGGCGATGTGTTTTGAATTCAGAAGACCCTAATACTGTGGAAACAGTTGGATGTCATCCCGTTATAAATCATTAGGAACTTAGTTGTGCCAAGTTCCCATTTTTCCATTTATTTAGAATTTTATCAAAACTTGCTAGTTACATCTTATTTAAGTCCAAGTAGCTGGACAAGTAACAGTGTGAGAATCTTAGTTTAAATAGAAAATTCTATCTCCTGAAGCTACAAAGAACATACCAAAAATGTGATTTAAATGCACTACTCAGCTCAGGGCTAGGACAAGGAGTCTCCAAATGGAAATGCATGTTCTTCTTCTGTATTCAGTCTTCCTGGAGTTGGTGGAGCTGCAGGATGACTTACTGACATGGACTCGTGATCAGGTGCAGGTCACAGCTGTGGTGGCAGCTTTGGCCCTGGCCTCCTGTCCCACAGCTCTGGATGTTCCTGGGTTATTCCCTGTACGTCCCCTGGGTTGTTCCCTGGATGTCCCCTGGGTTGTTCCCTGGGTTGTTCCCTGGATGTTCCCTGGATGTTCCCTGGGTTGTCCCCTGGGTTGTTCTCTGGATGTTTCCTGGGTTGTTCTCTGGATTGTTCCCCAGATTGTTCCCTGGGTTGTTCCTGGCTGCAGGGGCCGTGCAACTTCTGGAGCAGCAGTGCTGCTGCTTTCATTCTTCCTGCTGGCTTAGGCAAAGACTGAATCTGGCCCATAATCAGAGAAAAAGAGGCTTCCTTAGGAGTAAAAGTGAATTAAAGAACCAGCTACTGTTCACCCATCCACATTTAACAAATAGACAGTACAATAATTTGTTTTACTCAAGAGGACTAATAATGAACAAGGCCCATACATTTCAAAGAGACTTGTTATCTAAATTTCCTGACCAAACTAATATCTTTGCTGCTTAAAGCATTTTTTATAGTTTACTACTACTTTGTCTCTATTTCTTTTCAGAATAGAAAAATCACCAGAGCTCAGGTGGGAGGCTATGCAGTAATGTGTTTGTAATCAACATGTTAGTTAATCAGCCATGATTTATTAATGATGAATTAATTATACCTGATTGTGCAGTTCTGCTGCCTAAATGGAGCTTTAAATGAGTTATTTTATTAATCATCATTGTCTAATTGCAGACATTTACAGAAAGATTGCTAATTAAACATGCAACCATATGCAAAACAAGTAAGGCTGCTGAGGGTGGCAAGAAAAAGAGCACTTATTTTCTGAGGAGCAACTTTATTCTCATGAAATATTGTGTAGCTGACCTGGTGATCCTAATTATTCACTAAGATTTATTTTAATGTACTGCACATTTCAGTTAATAGTAAAGGAAATCAGTTGTGACAAATTCTGTCTTCCCATATAAAAAAATAGGTTGTGCAAACTTAAAGTAATGCTATTTAGAACTTGTGTGGCCTTATTTCGTATCTTTTTGCAAAGGATTTGTTTAGTGTTTATGGTGCAGAGGATTTGCAGAACTGTTTTGTGCTCCTCTCTTAATTAAGACTGGTGGCATAGAGATGTGTTGAACCAAGAGCAAATTACGTGAAGGGGAATACAATTCCAAAAATTCCTGTGCACTTGAGTGTTATTTATTGTGAGAGTGTCCAACAGAAGCTTCAGGCCACTGTAAGGCTGGAGGAAATCCGTGGCTAGACCCAGCAGCCCAGACATGAACATTTAAATGCCCTTCTGCTTATTTTGCTTCTTTGGTGTGTGCCTCTGCAGAAGCACAGCTCATGTAGGGCCAGGAGGAAGGAGGCAAAACACGAAACTTTAGTGAGCAACAGAAACCATACAAATTTACTGCTATGGAAATGAATGTAGAGCTAAGAGGGATGCAAAGAAAATGGGAGTAACTCAATAAGCCATTTAACAGGTTTGCTTAAAGGAGTCATGAAAATACTTTGCATTTCTTTAGCTTTATTTAGATGAGAATATACAGAAAACATACATTAAAAGTTGTTGTTAAATTTGGAAAGTTTTACAAGAAGAGGAAATTATAAAGACTTGATAAATGTGCACACAGCAAGAGGTCATAGAAAGGAGCCATGTGTTCCATAAGGGATGGGAAGGGAAATTAGCAACAGATGAGGCAGTTATTTCTGGGAAAGGAGAAATTTCTTTGTCTCAGTATTCATCAGAGTGACAGGGAAACATGCCGGGAACAGAGGGAACCTTCCCAGAAGTTAAAAAACCCAAAACCTAAATTAAAATAAAGGGTGATGCTTGGTCAGGTAAAAATTAAATTAGTTCAATTAAAAACTGAAAAACCTGCCAATTAAGCACATTTTATTCTCACATCTATTTTTCCCCCCAAGGAGTAAATCTGTCTTGAAATTAATTAAGAGACTTAAACAAAAACACAGAACTAGGGATTTTTCTCAATTGCTGAGTCACTGTCCTTTTATTTCCTGAAGTTTACTGCAAACCATAAAAAAATTTCTGAAGAATAGGAAAGTGGAAGAGCAAAACCCAGGATATGACCAGATAGTCAATGGTATGTAGGGCTTTTTTCCCTAGGAAGTTGGTTTTAGACTAAGATTTAGATTTAATGTCTAAAGCAGAATAGAAAAAAAAATTCTAACTCTGTTGGTTTCTTTGTGTACTTTGACTTGGGTTTTGCCTCACTGATTGGCAAAGAAGGATATTCCTTGGGTTTTAATGCTGTGATTCATATAAGGCCAAAGTTTATTCACTTTGCAGTGTTCTGTGACTTTTTTGGTGATGCACCCAAACCAGGAAACTGCTTCCCTCTATGTCATTTTTGTCCTGGTAAGAGTTACAGGTGGGTAAAGTACCTTAGGGTAACCCAAGGAAAATTGTGCAGAACATTTGTAGGATTGTGAAGAGGCAGAGGTGGTAAGGAGGAGCAGGGGTGTAATGCCTCAGTGGAGACTGCAATGTGGGCACCTTTCAAACCTTGCAAACCAGTTTGGATGGTGTGGGAGTCAGGCTGGGAGATGCTAGGCCTGACAAGGGATAATGGGGATTACAGTGGAGCTGGAGCAGGGTGTGAGGTGCAGCAAAGCCAGGAACCTGAGTTTGCCTTCAAATATTCTTTACTGACCTTTGCTGTGCTTTGGGGCCAAACCAAAGAGGACTGACCAGAGTGCCCATCTTACCAAGGTAGGAAATTCCAACTGGAATTCTTGCAATTTTTTCTGTTTCAGAAAGCTTCCTCTCTCTATAATTAGTTATGGCTGTAAACAAAAATAAATTAGAATCTTTACAACTAGAATAATTTCAGTCACCCTTATTTGGAAAGAAATAGCTCAGTCCTGAACAATATAATTCTGTTTTAAGAACAGACTTTTGGGCTTTATTGTGTTTACATGTAGCAGCTTTCTAAATATGTATCTGGTTGACTTCCATACTTAACATCACAGCCTCTTTTCTTAACTATCTTTTTAAGGGTTATGGGCATTAAAACTTTCAGAAGCCTTTCAGCAGTCAGTTAATAGCAAAAATGAACAAAGTACCCTCTTAATAATAAACTGCAGGCACTTTTTAATAAAGTTACAATTTCAGCAGAAAAAAAATGTAGATTAAAAGGAAACACCTGCTCCTGTAAATTACTATGCTGCAGGTACCAACCCAGGAGACTCTGCAGATGGTTCTGTGTTTGCAAACCTGACCTCAGCACCCCTTCATCAATCTCCCACTGATTGATTCTCTCCAGAGCAGAACACACCATATCCCAAGGTACTAAAAGACACCTTTGAATTAAATTAGTTCCAGACAGAATACCAGTTAATTGGTATTTCTTTTTCATTTTGGAAGTTCTTAACAAAGGGTTTGGTTGTCTTATCAAGCACTAGCACTGACTGAAGAACAGCACAGCCAGTTCCAGGAAGAGCTCCAAAGGGAACTGTATTTAGAACATGGTCTTTGCTGCATTCCTGACTGATTGGGAATGTGGATTACGTTGTGTTATGCCCAAGGATTTTGAGATGGGCCAAAACAAAGTGGCATCTTGATCCTTAGAAGAGTACAATATGAATTCATTGCTTCTGTTAGGCTTTCCTGCCAGCCAAGGAAAAGCAGGAGATATCTTAAGTTCTGTGTGTTTTTTTCCTCTCCTCAGTTGTTTTCAGGCATCTTGTTCTTTTAGTGAGAGCTGACACTGACTATGGCATCTTTTCTTAACTAGGAGAAATCTTCTTACATGGTTCTAACTGGGCTTGTGCTAAGGCCCTGTGCAATTTATTGAAACTTTTTTGCTTTGGGGGAGAAAACATTAACACCCTGTGATAAATAGGTATGATTTGTGCTGATAAAATTGAAAGAGTAATCAGTATTGGTACCGTAATTAATATTTGGGAATAGGTAAAATGGTTAAAAGTTGTAATGTTAAAAGAAGAGAGGGAGAGGAGGGACTCCACCCCCCCGGCAGATGTTCACAAGGACAGGAGGAAGAAACTGAAGACACAGATGCTAAAAATGAACAAGAACCTGGTTGGGTCCCAGAAAAATGCTAATTATAAGGGATTTATTGCTTCGATATGTAGATGCAGCGATATGTGCTCTTGGCTTACATTGTACTGGCTTGGTGTTCATGTGTAACCCAAAGGTGAATTAAAGGACATCGAGGAAGACTACGAAATCTTCATCAGACGACCCCCAAAGACTTGTGTGACCACCGAACTGAGTGGTGGCACATGCGCAGTAAAGGTGTTAATGAGGGTGGAGATAGGCAGATGACGAACCGGAACTGGAGAATATGGTATTAACACATGGCATATAAGGGGGGGATCTTCACTTGGCAAGCTCGTACGCGAGGTGGCACGGGTCCAAAAGCCCTGCACTCTGTACCCCGCGGTTATCCTTTGCTTATGCGCTATTGTTAGAACCAAATTATCCCTTCTTTATATATTTTCTAAATTATTTAATTAAAATTGCTGCTATCTCAAATATTGTTTGGTTTTTTTATGAGGGGATAATTGGGCAAACATAACACCCTGTCTGGAAAACAGCCTTGCTGGAAAAAGCAGAGACAAGCTCATGTCTCCTGTCCAGTCATCCACACATGCTCCTGTTTTGTCACCCTAGTGTTTGACTTTACAAGCGTCCCTAATTCTTCAAACTGATAGCACTTGCATCAGAGGCACATTTTTCAGTGAGTCTGAATTATACAAGTGTAATTATGACTGTGCTCAGACTGGTTTTTTTTCTAAATTGTAAGGAAAAAAAAACTAATACATATCTTTTTGCTTCTCAATTATAAGTAAATAAGCTGCAAGAGAAATAGAGCTGCCTTCCTGCATTTTTTGCAGGAATTAAAGTCCATGAGTAGTTGATGACATAAACCATGATGTATGCAATTAAATAAGAATGATTGTGTAATTTATTTTGTATGGAAAGGAGGAAACTTGTATAACAGCAATGGCTGAAAATATTTCCGTAAAAAATTCTTAGAACTCTTAATTTAAAATTTCCACTGTGATAATAATTAAGGTCCACTAAGACCTTAATTTAAGACCACTAAGACTAATAATTTACTTTCCCATCCTCAAGGTTGTAGAATTCAGAAGAAAACTCCACTGAAATCTGATAGAATGCTGACTTTCAAGACTCTTGAAATCCTGAAATAATAAGGAATTAAGAGAAACAATTAGCTTTATGGGAGAAAAAAGCAAACACCAAGCTTTTAGATATCAAATGCTCAGTCCTTTTGATGTGTCCATGGAGTGCAGTGAGATTTTTGCTCTCCTAGCCTTGGCTTATCACTTTATTCTGTGGTACTGATGGGAAACATTGTCCTTTGTGCATTGTGAGCCAGCATTAACTGTTAGCAGTCACATTAAGTGTTTCTTTATTCACAACTGCCTTTCCTGGTAGCTTTTAGAATACCCTGTCACATCCAATTCCTGGGAGCTCACAAATGTGACACTTGGGAGAGCTGAAAATCTAAAACATCAAATGTTACCGTGTGCCTAACTAGAACATCTTAATCTTTTAGAGATGCCTTTCTTTGCTGGGGAAACCTCTGTGGCGTCCTGCTGTCCGTGCAGACAAAAGAGCAGATGTGGAGTATGAGAGTGTGCGTGGGCACTCAGCTGTCTGGGCAGGGGGCACACCCAGAGAGCTCCAAGAGATCCTCCTTCATTTGGAGAGCAGTAATTGCAACATCAGCCCTAAGTATAAACCTTCACTTAAAGTGACTGAGGGTTACTTCATTTGCATAGCAGTTAAATTATAAAGATCTAATGGTAAAGTACAATAAAATTGAAGTTATATATATATATATAGATTGTATATATTATATGTGTGTATATATATATATATACACACACACACACACCAATTTGTTTTAAGGTTTCCTTTTCTTCCACTTATGTACTAGACCCTTGCCATTTTTGAGTAAGTTTCAAGTTTCAGCAGATAAAGATAACCTTACTGTAAAGGTTTTTTTAAAAAAAGCAAGTAAAACTGGGTTTGTGGAAAATACAAAGATTGACCCCATGTCCTCCCAGATGAGGTGAATGCTCTGCTTTCCTGAACAAGTCACTTTGTAGTTCACAGCATTATGCACTGGTCCTGGACAACCAAATCTTATTTTGCCTTTGGGTACTGGATCAGTCCTGAGCTGCAGCAGGATTACAGGAACACATGAAGTTAAGCATGAATAGAAAATTAGTATACAGAACATCAAATTAGAATTCTCATTTTCTTTCATAATGGGATTTTTGTGACACTTTTCATCACTTAACCTTCTGAAACATTGTTATGGAATATTTATGTGACAATTCTTACATATTTCTAAAAGAAAAGAAACTGAGTCTGCAGCAGTGTATTTTAAAATATATATACCCTTATGGACATACAATATTTAAAATGCCATGAGAGTGGATTTTTGATTTACATAACTGAATACATGAAATCTGAGCTATATATATCAAAAGCATTTGACCCATTATTTAAATAATTTAACTGGTTAGATATATATTATTCTGCATTTAAATAATTTAACTGATTCTATATATCCTATAGAATATATAGAATATAGAACATTGTATTTTATAGATACATATTTAAATAGGAGTGCCTAGAAGAAGGCACTTAGCTGAGAAAACGGAATTGAAAACATTTTACTAGATCTGTTATTAACTGAGAGAATTCTTCTCTCTTATTGTTATGAAGCAACACTTGACAGTTCAGATCCTTGAAAATGTTACTGAAAATGCTGTCACTTCTTATTTGTACCTATTTCCTTGGTGGTTATATTTACTTTTTGTATTTCTTCAGTGCAAAAGTGAAAGTTAAGAAAGCTTCCAAACAAATATGTGGACTGCATGGCTCTTACCCTAGAAATGCTCCTCTGGAAACTGATAGGAAGTACATTTATGTAACAGTTTTGCAAATATATAAAGTGAAGGATAATCGACAAAAGTCTCGTTTGTGTAACAGCTTTGACCCATTAGGGGCTTTTAAATCATGCATCACTGACTTCAGGGTTGCTGTTGTCAAGCTACTTACAGATCCTAGTTAAATCAGGCATTTCGTATTTTTGCCCTCATTCGCTTTTGTTTACCAGCAGGAGACAAAATATTTAATTAGTTTTGGGGCATTTATAATCTCCTCTGGGCCAGCTCCAGCCACAAAGCTGGACGCCACTCCTGAGTTAATTCCAGCCAGGCTGGCCCCTCCACTACAACATATGGGTAACCTCTGAGCCTTTAGCAAAAGTTGCAACTGAACTCTGAGAGGGGCGGGACCTCCCCGCTGGGAAAATCCTGCCACAAAGCAGAAAGGGGCCAGCGTCACCAGGGCAGGTCAAGGCGACACTTAGACCAAACAGCATCTGGCAAACTGTGCCAAGTAGAAATCAATGAGAAGCAGGGCACTGGCTAGTAATTTTATGCCTGTTTACACAGGAAAATAACTCCTTCTAAAGTGAAAAATGATTTTATAAAAAGCATCCTTTGGCATCACATTGTCCATTGTTCCTTCTTGTATTTTTAATAGTCAATAAACTATGGCACAATCTACACACAGTTTTGTTTTGAGCAAGCAACATTAACTGTAGCATTAATTATGTTTTTGGGAGATGAGGAGTTTTGATAGTCTTCTTCCTAATTGGCTAGGAACCAGCTGTATAACTGTAATTAATTTCCAAGGTACATTACATTCTCTTCTCCATGTTACAACAGTCAGTCAGAGGGCTGGAGAAGAAATAAAACAGACAGTTCCTAATCTTAGGGACTGTGTGTTCCTGCTACTGCAAACTGTTGCAGCTCAGTCCACTCGAAACCTTCCCATGTTTTATTATTGTCACTTTCTATTCCTGCCTGTATCTCTGCTTATAGCTCATCTTGTGGCCCTTGTTTTTCCCCATTGCCTTTTATCACTTTTCTCTTATCCCTGAAATTCCAGGTGATCCTGTCTAATATTGTGAGCAGACTGCCATTAAATTCAGTGAGATGACTTCGGGCTGAATATTAGATCTACTCAGGCCTTCAGAGGTTCATGGCATTAGACAGTGTACTTTATCCCACACAGAGCTTCTTCCTTGTGTACTTTTCTGCTTCTCAAAAAGGAGACCCTTCTCTATTGGCTTTTGGTTTTTGTCTACTTGTCAGGAAGTATTTCTGTTTCAGACAATTTCAACCCTCATTTTCATCATTAAACTGCCTTATATTGTTCTGTACATTCATTATTTCTATAGTTGGAGTGAAGCAGGTTACAGGTTTCCAGTCACAAGTCACAGTGTCCCAGGAGTGGATTGCAGCACTCCTTTCCACATCTCCTTGGGTTTTGTGGCAACAGGTGCAGGAAGATGTCAGCTTCAGTCTGAGCTCTTTATGCCTCTTGATAGAGAACAGACAGTAGAGAGTGACTTTTCACTATAGGAAAGAATTGAGAAAATCAATGTTTTTGGTGGAAGGAATAAAAAGCTGAATGTTCAGAGTGGCTGTCATTGGTCCTGACCCATGGACAGTTGTCATGTGAGGGGAAAAAACCTCACTAGAAGTGAGATGGACTAACTGTTCATGTCTGGGGAGAAAAATGGTACTTTCACTCAGGAACTGCTTTTTTTTCCACAGTTACAAATTATGCAGAGAATTTTTAATAAAATAGGATGTAATTCAGTAATAAAATGCTGCAAATTTTTTCCTACTTTTGAAGTACACCAAACTCCTTGTTTGACCAAAATCTGCATGTGCAAGCAGGTTTTTTGTTTGCTTGATTTTAAGAAAGATTTTTTTCTGATGAGGTATTTGGGAAACTCAGTGGGAGCACGTTCTTACACGCCTCTCCTTTGATACCATGACACACCTTTTATATCTCCCTTTCTCTGCTCCTCTTTTTCGTCTCAGGAGTAAACAGAAAGCTCCACTCCTGTAACAGCTCTCTCTGCCACAGGCTGGGATGAAGTCACTTCATTGCCAATCCTGAAGTCTGTAGATACTGTATGAACAGGTTTAGTTCTCCTGTGTATCAGGAATACAATCCCCAGAGATTAAGAGAAAGAGGGTTGTCAGAAAATAAAAAGGGATTGCTTTTTCACACCTTGATATTCGATGATCTTCAACAGGGGAGAGTCTTCTAGGGAATTAATTTTGTTCCATGCTGAATTTCCATACTTTCTCTCAGCATAGTTACCCAGTCAATTTCTATTTTTAAGACTTTTTGTAGGCTTTCTACTCAATTCCAAAGAAAAAGAATTAAAGGCTAACTTGTGAATGGTCTGGGTTTTTTTTTTTTTTTAAATGTAGAGCAAATGAAATTGAGGGGGTTTTTTAACAATGATTGCAATAATGTTAGTGTATTTCTTGTGCTTCTGATGTCATAGCAAATAGGTAATTTAAGAGTAACTTAGTACAGTGTAAGAAAGATTGTTTTTTCACAAGGTTGGCATGGGGAACTGACTGAGTCTAAGGCCTCTCATGCTGGTGTTTGGCAGGAAGCAGCTCCTAGGGACAGGAAAGCCTTAACACAACCTGATCCAGCAAAAGGCTGACCTGTCAGCACGTAAAATGCAATAACAAGTCATACTTCTGCTTGAGGCTGTCTGACCATGTCTGTTGATTAAGGAAGAACACAGCTGATTTCCTATTAAAAGATTTTGGTTCATCCATTCTTTGCAGCAAGCTTGGGATGTTGTTTCATTTGTAACAGCGGTGTTGCTGCAGTGTCACGCAGCCCATTAAATTCAGCTACATTTATAAAGTTCTAAAAACAAGTGCACACATCCTAGTCACACAGGCAGATTCATAAATAAAGAGTTGGGCTTTGGCTGTTGCCATCTCTGCAGAATCTGTTTGGCACAAACATCTCTGGTTTGAGGCTGAAAGGATCAACTGGAGGTTCTCCTATTTGGAGGGCAGTGGGCACAGCGGGTAAACATGGGAGTTCCCATCCCTGGAATCTCAAAGATCCCCTTGCATTTTACAGAGGTGACTGTGATGCACAGATGTGTGGAATGGGCAGGGTGATAATTGGATGAGAGACACCTGAAAAAGTTAAAAAAAGGGGAGGGGGCACAGGAGAGAGGAGGACTAAGGTAAGAGCCTCAGAACTAAGAGGTGAACAACGTCTGGAGAATTGCTCTCTCCAGACTCTGCTGCTAAACCTGAGTCCTGAGTTTGTAATTCCTTCTGCTGGGAGGAAATGTGGTCAAGTCAACTGATGGAATATGTCCTGACCATCTACTTCATCTTTCTAATCCTGTGGTATCTAATCTATGCAAAGGTAGTAATAATAATAATTTACCACTTTGCTGCTGATTACCCTGTTAGAGGTTTTACAGAACAGGCTAGGACAACATCTATCAGAGATCACAGAAACAGGAATTCCTGTCTAGAATCAGGAGGATAAAGTAGTTTCCTTCCCTCATCTGGTTCATGGTGCAGTGCTTTTAGTAATTCTCAAGCTATATAGTAATGGAAGGTCATCACTGGAAGACTTGTCTTGTTGAAATTGAGTATATATGAAAATAAAAGGTGCTTAAAGAAACTGAATTACATCTTAAATAAACGGGTTCTGCTCTTGCCTATGTCAGAATGCCTATGTAATGCTTAACAAGTATATTTAATATTTTAAAAAAATTTTTATTGCCCTGTGGTACTGGAGATCGCACTAATCAAGTTAATTGACATCTGAAAGATGAGCAGAGAGTCAGTGTTTACCCAGACTAGTTGGTTCAGCTGTGGAACTGCAGCAGCCAAGCTTCCTTGCACAGTTCTGCTGGAGCAGTGAGCTTTGTGCTAGGTCACTGTGTGTGCCCTGGTGTGTTGTGTCTGTAGGTTGCCTTGTGAAAAACATCAGGACAGCTTTTGCAAATTGCTGGGCACGTGCAGGTGCAGTTGACCTTGACAGATAACTGTTTTTAAGCACATGCCATGTATGTGGTACTTTGAAAATTCACTAGGTTTGTAATGCATCAGAGCTTTTCTGCTGCTCTAGTGGTTCAGTGGGTTACCATATCATTCTAGGTGGAAACTTCTTTCATGATCTATTGTGTGTGCATACAAAGGTACATAATGTAACCAAATTCAATACATAATGTTGGTGAGAAACAGTTAAATGTTCAAAACGTGTTCCTCTGGTAACATGGTAAAAGGACTCCTTTCTCCTTGTTGGCTTTTTAAGAGGTTTCTGACCTCCTGTTTCAAAAGTATGCTTTCAAACAAAGTTATGTTGAGAGGGTGTTCTGTGCAGGATCACTGGGGAAAGCTCTGCTTTTTGAGCCTCAGCTGAGGGAGGTGAGAAGGACAACGTGGAACAGAAGAGAAATGGGTGAATTTCAGTGGTACTGGAGGGTGGTGTGGCAGGTAGAGCCTGCAGTGCAGCTGGGACAGCTCCTTGGCTGTTAGAAAGAAGAGCTCAGCCCAGAGAGGCTGAGGAGGAAAGTGAACTGTTCTTTATAGGAAAAGGTGTCTAGTGCCAGCGTGGGAAGCCCCAGGTGAAATGACTCCAACTCCTGCTGCAGCGGTAGGTTGTTATTCCATTTCCAGCATTAGTTACTGAGTGTCCCTGCAGGACACAGCATTCTCTAGTAAATGGTTGGGTTTGGATACTTCTGTAGCTGTCACAGGAAAAAACAACACAAATAACCAAGGCAGGAGAAGGAGTGATTCTGCACACCATGGATTTCTAGCCTGTCTTGTGAGCTGAGTCAAATGTTACAAGAAATTGGGCCCTCAAGGATGGCCATATTTTGGTAGTTACCCACCTGCTCTTAATTAGGCAGCATACAGCTTGCCATTCTTTCTGCTTTGCTCAGGGTAAACTGCAGTGGTGACGAGTCTTGAGGCTTTTAGAAAAGATCTACCTGAGAGGAAATAGTTCTGGCTAGAAGGGAGAGGTAAGATTCTTCTTTTGATACATTGCTTGTGTATGTTTTTATAAATACTCTTAGAGAAAGTAGGGAGGAATTAGACTTTAACCAGAAATATTGCTTTCATTTAATTTTAAATTTAGTATCCGCTCCCAGTCAATCTCCAGTAAAAGTAATCAGATTGTGTTTTCCATAGTAGTACAGGTGAAAGACATTTATCTCTTAGTGGGTGCTGCACTAATTGCATCTGAGTTTTTAACTTGGATACCTAGCAGACAATTTTGAGTGGGTTTATGTATGTAGTCATAAATCCTGAAACTACCTAATTTCTTTAATGGATTGAAACTCTCCTTTATTTTCCAAATATTGATGGTGACTTGAAGTTGCTAAAATAATCTGGTTTATGACTGAAATAGCATTCTTATCTGTCTCTTGTTTTTCTCTGAGGGAAACATCAGATTTTGGTTAATGATACTAGTTTAGAATTAAAATATGACTCAGGAATAATGCTTCAAGGATGATGAAGTAGCACTAAATTGGTACCTGCACAGTTAAAGAATCACAGATTGAATTTTGAGCACTGGGTAGACATAGAACTTCTTTCTGGTGATTCTGGTGTTTTTCTGGCTTGAGATTATCTAATGAGGAAAAAAAAAGTAAATGGGAATTTTTTGAGAAATGGTTGATGTACAAAACCCACAAAACTAATATAAGCTAGGATTTAAGAAAAGGTTTTAGCACCACAGCAGTTTATCACATCAGGACATAGTAGCAGCTTTAAAGAATATATAATAAAATATTGATAATAATTTAAATAATATTTCAAATAGTAATATAAATGAGGAATTGTTAAAAGTAAGGGGAGGAGAGAGTACAATTACATAAGGGCTAATTGAGATAAGCTGAAATATAGAGGAAATCAAACTGAGTGAAGGAAACCTGTGAAAATTCCAACTGATACCTTTTCTCTTATTCACTGAGTGATATAGCAGATTATTTTTTAGTTTGAGGTAGCAATATCATAAGGCAATGCAATGGGGCTGGGCAAATGAACTAGACTGTGTGAATAAGACCTTGATGTGTTTTGTGGTTTGCTTTCATAAAGCAGGAACTTTACAAAATTTTAAGTGATGAAAACCAGGTATTTTGGTCAGCCAGCATTTTTTAGCTTTGCCTATGAGCTATAAAATCCTGTTATTAGTTCATTGTTAGTGTAAATGGATCTGGGCTCTTGTCCTGTGATTTGATAGTAAATCATTTAAGCTGAAGTTACAGCGTGTTCAGTAGGAGAGATAAATCACAGCTTCTCTCCTGAGATTACAGCAGTGTGTTAGTCAAAGCATGATGATGGTGGTGAATCAATTAGGAAGGGAGAATTAACAGTACTGCTGTGTACTGGGTTACTGTGCATTAGTGAAGGAAAATACAAAGTTTCTGAAGCGCTGTGATACATTTTGTGATATTATTGAAAATATATCACAAGTGCTGTGATATATTTTGTGATATTATTGAAAATATATTTTTAATATATTTGAAGACTTCATTGTAATTTATACTGGCAGGACATACTAAGTTAAGAGAAGAAAACTGCTGCCAAGTGAAAAAATACAGTACTCTGTTTTAAAGGGGAGCTTTTTGTATTTATGGAATGATGTTAGCAGCGCTCTTAAGATGAAGAGCAATTAACTACCTGAATTGAGTAGCAGCTATTTCATGAGAACACACGGTATTTATTAACTTAATTCTCTGGTGTTCTTTTACATGAAAAATCATTTGACATTCACTGTAAGAGACATAGAGTTTAACTAACAAACTTCTTAGGGCTAGAAGGCTGCAGGAGCACTAAAATATGCTTTAGCAATAGCATGAAGATCAGATGGGGATCTTCTTTCCTGCACATGCGGTACTTCCCATGGAGCATCCTCAGAAACAGAAATCTCACAAGGTCTAATTGCTGATCCTTTAGGGAAGACATATGTTTCTGTGGGTTTCTGCAGGGAGCTGTTCTCACACAGACAATCAGAAAGTGGCGCTTTAGAGTGGTAAAAGCTCTTTATGTTTGGAGAATAGGTCAGTGCACACACACAGCCAAGTCGAATATTTCTAATGAAACATGACCAAGTTGCACTTCTTTAAAAATTGAAGAAGTGGCATACATTTTGATAATGGAATAATGGAGGCTCCCTACCCCAACTATCATCTCTGCTCATGATCATTAGGATGGGGAATATTAAGAGCAGAGCAACTGGGCGTAACAGCCGACGTCCAACATCTGTCATGCTGGAGTCCATTAGTGTTCAATTGCATCCTATTGTTTTTGGATTATTCAACCTCATTTCATTGTCATTGCTTTTGCTAGGGATTAATCAGCTGTTTACAACTACACCATGTTTTGGAGTCATAATGAAAACAATTGAGCTATAGTTCTAAATAAATATACAGTATTCAGTCTCTAATGAAAAAAGTTACTAATTTATGAATGCTGGTAACAATTTAATTAAGTTTGAAATCAATACAGATAATAAATCATTGTGTGGCAGGGTTTTTTTTTCCTTTTGTGTACATTATAAAAAGATCATGTGATATTTCCTTGTGAGTTTATGTACTTGTAATTTTAGTACAATACAAGTACAGTAAAAAAAGATGTAATTATGAGGCATGGGTGTGTGTATATTGTGGCTCCTCTGGCATTACAGTTGTAGCAGAATTGATCCCTTGCTGCCTGCAAGCAGATTTGTTTTTCACGTCCTCTTTTATTCTTGTCACTTATTTAGAGATATAGTACTAAAATGCACCTTTAATTCGTGTCAAATACACATACATACTTTAATAGGGTGTATTAAAAAGGGCAGTTTTCAGGTGATTCATATACTTACATGTTTTTGTGTATAACTGTCATAACCCATCTAAATATTTTTGCAATTATTAGATAAATCTATTGCTACATTTTAACTGTTGAAATATATTTAAATTATTTTAATGACTTTGAGTTTGCTGACAGGCAAACATATAATCCCCTTTTTTTTTAAGATACTACTCTGGTGGCAATGTTGTGTACTTTATAAAATATTAAAATTGTGAATGCTGGAGGTTTTCTAGTGATTTGAGTTTACTTATTTTGGTACCATAGGTGCGAAACAGTTCTATTCTCGGCCATGTATCTTTCAGCTCTTTCTCCTGTTTGATTAATGCAGTTATTCTTCTATCCTCAACACTTAGCCAGAATTTTCACAGGTTTTAATGTACAAATACTACAATGCACAGAGATTTTTTCCCCCCCTGAGTTGCAACAGATTATCCATTGAAAGGGTCTTTTGCTTAACTGCCCAGAGTCTTGTGGGGCCAGCCAGACACTACTCCAGATGGCAAGTTGTTAGGGCTGGACAGAATGGCTTTGGAAGACTTCTCACCAGATGAAGGCTGTAATGTTGGGATTTTACTGTTTGGCTTTTTCCCCCTGTAGTTCCCAGGGTGGGAAGGTGCTGGGATGGCAGCAGCGTGCCGCCCGCCCACCTGCCACCACCTGTTCAGCTCTTGTGTTCCTATAAAGCCTCGTCCTGGCCGCTGCACACCATCCCTGCTGGCCAGCAGAGCCAAGGAAAGAGAGATCTCTGAGGGAGTCACCGCTTCAGAGCACAGCCACCACCATCAAAGTCCCCTCCTCAACTGAGCCAGGACTGTTCTCCCTTGAAACTGCCATTTGGAGTTGTTGTGCCTTTAATCCAGTAAGAGCTTCTTGGATTCAACGGACCGTTTTCTTCATTAACGGACATTTTGAGAATGGAGATTTCATTGTTTCCTCTCTCTCTCTGAGATTAAAGAAATTAAAAGAATGAAAGCATAAGACATAAAAAATGCTTAATTCTTTCTTTCAACGATAAGAAACAATTTTCAGACGTTTCCAGAAGAACCACAAGAACTTTTATTTTATTATATTTATTTTTTTAGAAGGCAAGAAAAATACTCCATCACTGATATTGGGAAACAGATTGAAGTGGCACGAGGGTTAATCCATGAGTGCTTTCCTTACCACTCTTTAGAAGGGGAATTTTTGCTGGGTGGTCTTTGTGTGTGTGCAAGTGAAGCTGCACCAGCTATGAAGACCTGTAAAGGCAGTCCCCTGGAGAACGGGACGGGCTGTGTGGTGAGGGGCAGCTCGGAGAGGATGGAGAACGGGACGGGCTGTGTGGTGAGGGGCAGCTCGGAGAGGATGGAGAACGCTGCCAAGAGGAGGCTGGCTGCCAACGCCCGCGAGAGGCGCCGCATGCAGGGGCTCAACACGGCCTTCGACCGCCTGAGGAAGGTGGTGCCGCAGTGGGGGCAGGACAAGAAACTGTCCAAGTACGAGACCCTGCAGATGGCTCTGAGCTACATCATGGCTCTGACCAGGATTCTTGCCGAGGCTGAGAGGTTCAGCAGCGAGCGAGAGTGGCTCAGCCTGCACTGTGAGCACTTCCATGGTGACAGCTACCACCACTACCCGGCACAGAAACCCGCGGCTGACAGCGATCCGTACGCACACAGGGTGTTCAGCTACCACCCCGAGCACTTCCAGATAGCTAACTAGAGCTTCTTGCCAGCTAACAGTGGGCAGCAAGCCAGATGTGTAATTTAACGATTAGCAAGAGTTAATCTGCTTGACTAAGGTAATATTGGCATTATAATAGCTCATTCTTGTTTGCATCTTATAGTCATTTGACAAAATAAATTTGCTCTCAGAACATAAAGTCAAAAGGCATTTAAGATTAATCAATTTATTTAATGCTGGTGGAAATTATACTTTTAATCTGAAGTATTTCTGGCAATTGTTTCCTAGTTTATCTAGTGTATTTAATGCTTTAATTAAAGAAGTTTTTGGTGTCTTTTTTTACTGTGATGAATCATGACAGTATTTCTACAGATCATGGGACAAGTTGACCCGTGGTGTAACTGAATGGAATAGCACCAGAAATGGACCTCATTCCATGTTTTTCTTTAAATGTCAGCTTTAAAGTTGTTCTTTAGTGTCTTTTTTGCATAAATGGTTCACATGGAAAAAGTTTTATAACGTATTGGAGTTCTAGTCCTCAGAGAACTAACTTTCTTAAACTTTGTAAGTTTGACATATGGGTTCCAAAGTTGTGTAGGTTTGCTTTAATCCAATTTACGGTGTCTCTTGTATGCTCGAAAAAGAGCTGGTTTCAAGTCATGGAAAGAATGTTTTATTTTCAATGGTTGTAAAAACACGTGTGATTGTATACTATAAATGAGAATGCTTGTGTGAAAATAATCTAAGCTTCTAGATTTTTGTAGTCTTTAAATGATGGGATTTTATTTTTTAATCTTATGTTATCTGGAAACAATAACAGATTTTGTAAATCTTAAATAAAGTGTTTTATATACTATGTCCTCACCAAATATCTGAAATTCCTACCCTAGGAATTACATACTAGTGGATTTTCTACCCCAAATGTTTCACTACTTCTGTCACAATCCTAGCAATTTAATGTGCTGAAGAAACAACCAGCAAATGATATTATTTTCCCAGTTACAGTAAGGAGTGTATTTTATGTACGAATTTGGGGAAGAATTTATGGAGCATTTTTGTAGAGCAGTTGAGTTCATTTCAGCCCTGGTGATGTGCTGAATGGCCTTTTGTTTACTTGCTGCTTTCACTTGTGGGGGATAGAGGGGTCTGGGGAGAAAAGGCAGAAGAGGAAAGGAGGTTGGGAAGATGAAAACACGAGAGGGAGGCTGGCTGGGGAAGCAGATGTGTTTGCAGCAGGGTGCAGAGGCTGTATCTCAGCTGTCAGTGCTGGTGTGGTGGCAGCAGAGTGTGGAGCTGAAGGAGGGTGCTGCTGCTGCTCCTGAAGGGAGAGTGCAGAGAAAAGCCCTCCCTTTCGTTACCCCTGAGAGGGAAGGGGAAAACCAGCTGCTGCCCTGTCACAGACACTTTTTATGAAAAATCCTTTCCTTAGGATTCTTTCTCCTAAGAAGCTGAGAGTTCTCAGGAACAAAATGCAAACAATGGTTATCTGCTGCTGTGGAATGCAACAGGTGCATCTGGGATTGGTCTCGTGTGGTTGTTTCTAATTAATGGCCAATCACAGCCCAGCTGGCTCAGACTCTCTGTCCGAAACACAAGCTTTTGTTATCATTCCATTCCCTTTCTATTCTTAGCCAGCCTTCTGATGAAATCCTTTCTTCTATTCTTTTAGTATAGTTTTAATGAAATATCTATCATAAAAAGCCTTCTGAAACATGGAGTCAGATCCTCGTCTCTTCCCTCATCCTCAGACCCCTGTGAACACCATCACACTGCCCTCAACAGCTGGTGATGCATTTCCAGCAGGGAAGGCTGGTGGGCTCCCTGCTGGCTGCTGCCATGTCTTATATTTTAGGATTCTTTCAAATGACAAAAGAATAGCTTTGATAGGAGTTATTTTCGACAATTAAGCAGCTTTCAGAGAAGAACAAAGGCATGAATAGGAACTAAGCCGTGTTTGGGGGAGAGGGGCTGTGCTGCAGGAGCAGGGCAGAGCCCTGCCCTCCCTGTGCCTGTCCTCACTCCTGCCTTTCCTGCCCTGCCAGCTGGATGCTCTCTGCCATGGACGATGGATTTCAGGCTGCCTTAAACACACTGTGCATTCTGAGCAACCGTCTCCTTTAAACACTGGCATTCAGGAATGGGTTTTTAATGTGTATTTAGCCTCTTTAAAGGTAATGAATAGTGTTAATTATTAAAATGTAGGCCTTTGCTTTGTGTGAATTACATTAGATCTTTATCAGCAAGCTGAAAGTGGATTCACCCTCAGATATGAAGTCATGTTACTCAGACAGTAGAATTAATTGTTGTCCATCATATAGTCAAGTTAATACTGTGTGAATATTACTTACCATTAAGTGGCAAGTTTATTTATGTAATAACAATGAATACAATTCTTAATTAAATGATGTGCTCTCTTACCCTAATCTATTAGCTGTAAACTTCAGGCAGACATTGTCTCACCTGCCCTGCTAACAGCAGTGGGTTTTCCGTACTGAAACAGGAATTGGGTGCAAATCAGTAATGTGATTAAATGATGTAGAAAGCTTGGATTAGTGAGAGATTGCCTAAAGCTGAGGTGGGAAGGGGAACACAGTGCAAAAGGATAAATGGTGCAATAGGGTGCAAGAACACAACTGGTACTTCTATGCTACTGACATACGATTTGTTTTTGTGGGACATGACATTGCAGTCATTCAGGTAAAAGTACTTAATAGCTGTTTCTCTTCCAATTTTGTTTCTTCTATGCAGCATTGTACTTTATGCTGCATTTGATGGTATAGTTAAAAAAGTAATGGATTTGTGTACAGGGAAGGATTAAATGGTAATAAACTCTCATAAAGAGGAACAAATCAACACAAACCATAAAATATACAGATATTTTGTTTGCTCATGTTACCAAAAGTTATTAAGAATTGAAACTGAAGTCCTGCAAAGCACTTCAGTGCAGTATGTAGGTAGTGAGCACTTATAAATCAGGTGATGGTATCAATCTCTGCTTCTGACCAGTATGGTTAAGGTTATAATCCCCTGTAATCCCCATCTCTTAGATTTTGTTGTGCTAATGGGACATGAATGTTTATTGATACCTTTATTTATAATTAGAAATACTGCTGCTGGGAAATTTGTGATTTTATCTAATGCTGTACTGGTTTTGTTTCTTGGGAGGGTGCAGTGTTGAAGTTGGGATTTTCAGTTTGTTGTAGTAGTAGAGGCAGCAGAGTAAATTCTGTGCAGTGCACAGACAGCTGTCTGTCTATTGATTATCTGTCAAAGCCTTTGGGGGAGTGAGTTGAGGTGATGGGAGAGTTTGATCATTAAAAATTCTGTCTGAGTGCAGTTTGAAAAGCAGATAATATCCATGCTGGTTGGGACTTCTCAAACACAACAACTATTCAGTAACTCATTGATTTGTTTTAATAGCTTTCCTTTACAAATACTTCAGTGACATTTGTGAAATGTAAACTTGACAGTTTGACTTGGGTTTGATTATTGCTCCCAAATATTTGTTCCCCACTGACTTTTTGATGCTGGCCAGGTAATGGCTCTGAGCCATCTTCTGTACTGGACTTTGCTGGTGTGGGCATTTCATGCCCCCTCCCCTTAAATAATTATGGCTTCTATTAGGCCTCCAAATAAGCCAAAGCTTAGATACTCAGAGCTTGGTGTATTCTTAGAGGCTGAGTTTTGCCTGCTCATAAATCTTTGTCTGAACAGTGCAGTGCAAACCTGAAATACTTTTGTTTGTAGTATCAGTAGTACACCAGGTCCAATTATCACTGTAATTGTTGAACCACGTTATTGGGGGAGCTTTGGGGATGACAAATGCTTGCTTCATTTAATGTGTCTTGCGTATTGTACAGGTATGTGTTTCACTATTGGAACTCAGTGTGAAATTCTAATGAACTATTTGTGGGAAATTAGCCTCTATTTTTCTGAAAGGACTTTCTGCAGGGTTTCCTATTTGAAGCTACAGGTACTGTGCTTCTGTGATTCTTCAGTTATATCACCCTGTTTTGACATGCCCAGAGTTATTTTTGAGCTTGGAACTAGAGTGGCTTTTTTAACTGCAGGGACTTAGCAGTGGCTAAAAGCAGAATTAGGGTAGCACATTCCCAAAATGTGTGTTAGCAATAAAACCTCTGTGCTTTCTTCCTCATCATCAGCATGTCTTTCAACTTCCATTCATCCCAAATTTTTAGGCCTTTGTCTTCCATCTTACCATTTATGAGGTATTTAGTGCACAGTCCATCTTGTACTATACATACACACAGGGCAAGTCTCAGTTCTTGACTGGATTCTGAAATGGTGCTGCAGTGCCCATTCTTCAAAGTAAAAATGTCCCTGACCTCAGCTCTACATTTGTAAAGTCAAGGCCAGTGCAGCTTCCTCCTGGGGGGAAGCTTGAGTATCATTAGATATTTCAATATTTGGCTCACTCCCTCTGTATTGTGAAGTAAAACTTTCTGTGGGAAATCTTTGTGGAAGTCCCTCCTGTGATGGGATTCACTAGGAACAAACTTTTAAAAAGTTCTATTTCCAGGCCAAAGGAAGCTTTTGCCTTAACATAGGACCCTTACTCCTGGGATTCCAGCTATTTCAGCTAACCAATATGGAGGTGGTTCTTTGTAGTTTAGGAGTGAAATTTTTCCAGATTTTTAAAATCTGGAAATTCACAGAAGAGCTGATTTTTGCTCTAAGTATGTTCAGTTCTTCTATTTCTACAAAATATCCAGGGGAAAAAACCAAGTGCACTGAGGATGAAGACATTTTATTCATGGAAGAAGCAGACCAGTGTTTCCTCTTCACAGGTATCTTAAAAAATCATTGATTTCACTTGGTACTTGTGAACTTCCTAAAAATATTCTGTTTTAAACTTTTATTGCATGTCAAGCAAACCTGGATTCAAAACCCCTAACCAACCCCATGTATAATATTTAAATGTCTCGTCTACTGAAGAGTAGATTTTCATATTGTCTACTAGGTTTTTTTTTTCTAATTTGGAGTTCAGTTTTCATTTGTACAGAAATTAGCATGCAAAAGATACCTTACAAAATTTGCTTGAAGTGTCTGCATATGTAACTCCAAGGAATAAGTTGATTTTTGACTGGCTTCCTGCAGCCTGGGATGTATAGTAATATTTTTTTGTAAATTTTCAGATTGTCTTCAATGTTCTTCCATTCCTTTACAAAACTGTGGTTCCTGTTACTAACAGACTGTGTGATCATAAAGGATGGGCAGTTCCTGAACAGAATTCCCACTGGCATAAATGGAGAACTCCACCTAAATTCACACATGTATGGCCCAAGATTTCTTTTGATTATGCAATAAATGGCTCCTTATAGTGGACTATATATATATGTGTGTATATATATATCATGGATGTATAAAGGCATTAATAGAAGCAACTTTTGCTGCTCAGAGGAAATGATAAAATGTGAAGGAGCCACTTCAGCTCACAGAGATGCAGCTGAGCTAAAATGGTTTTAAGAACATTTCCTTTGACCTGGCAGGCACAGAAGTACATGGAAATCAGGTGGGAATGGAGAAACATGGTTACATGAGAGAGCAAAAGTGACAGGACTCATCCATTTTTGGTCCTGTTCTCTTCTGCAGCTGAGCTATGAGATCCAGCTTCCTTCAAGGCTTGGTTTGCATCTGCAGCTTATTTAAAACCCATTCCAAAATGTACTAAAGGGCCCTTACACAAAGCAGGTGCTGAGCTATGGGTGTGCAGGCGTGCAGAGGGCACAGTGAGTGTCAGTGTGGTTTGTGTGTTTGGTTTGCCCTCGCTGAGGTTTTTGCTGTTGCAGTGCTGGATGCACAGCCAGGGGCTGCAGAGGTCAGTGTTGTGTGCCAGCCCCTGAGCCTGAGGGCACAGGGAGCTGCAGCAGTGCTGCTCTGGGGACACCAAACTGGGATTCCAGGGCAGGGGGGGCCAGGGACCCAGGGACAGGCACACACTGAATAAATGCCTGAGACACCATGGAGTTCAGCTATGGCAGGCTGCAGGGAGGAGTATGTAGCCATGATATTTTCTGAAAAATCCCTTTGCCAGGATTTTTCCCCTGAGAAGCTGAGAGGGGCCTCAGAGGAAAAGAAAAACAATAATTATCTGCTGCTGTGGAATGCAACAGGTGCATCTGTGGTTGGTCCATGTTGGTTGTTTTAATTAATGGCCAATCACAGTCAGCTGATTCAGACTCTCTGAGAGTCACGAGCTTTTGTTATCATTCCTTTTCCTTTTCTTTCAAGCTTTCTGATGAAATCCTTTCTTCTATTCTTTTGTATAGTTTTAATATATAATTTTCTTTTAATATAGTATAATATACATCATAAAATAATTAATCAGCCTTCTGAAACATGGAGTCAAGATTCTCATCTCTCACTTCGTCCTGGGACCCCTGTGAACAGCACCATGATTGGTGACCCCGAGTGATGAAAATTCCACAGGAGTATGTTTTAGAACTGATGGGAACTGATACCAAGAATTGTTTAAAAAAGCAACAACTTTATTTCACAGCTACCTGCTAGAAGCATGGCTAGTATATAACTTGACAATATTTATGATTTTCTTCTAAATAATGTAGTCTGATTTCATTAATCAGCTGTCACAGCAAAGTTCTGAGAAAACTTCTGGCATTGTTGCACATTTTCACAATTATTTGAACATGTGAAAGACACAGTCTTGAATGCAACTCTGAAGCATTTATTTACGTTCAGGTGAGATGAAGGGAAATACATTACTGAACAGGCAGGTGTTTCTTTTTTCCTTTCATGTGCAGTTAAAATATACTATAAAACTGAAGTGAGCATTTTTCTTCCCAGTGAGAATGACTTTGGAAAAAAAAATTTAAAAGTATCAGCTTTAATCAAGAAGAAATATTAACTTAGAATGTTAAGGCTCAAAGTGGACATTTTTGTATTGAAAAAAATGAGGCAATTTTCAATGAATCACTTCTCCAGTATTAACAATATAAATATTTCATTCGGTTTTGTAAAGACATTTTTCAGAAAGTAGTGCTTTTAAACCTGGTAGCATTAAGAACCCAGTTCTTAAATGAATCTGTATTCCAGATTTATTGGTTGAAGTACCTACAATTGCTGTAAACAATTGGGACTGGCCGTTGTTTACATATTGAGATGCAAACTGCAGACTTTCCTTTTTGCAGTGTGTGCTCTCATCTCCTCATGTTAGCAGATGTGAGGCATTCAGAAGGGTTGCTCCACCTTCCATGTGGAAGCAAGGAACTCAATCCAGTGGTTTTAAGGCAGGAGGTCCAATGATATCAATGCAGCCCCATCTGTACTGCTGCTGCAGGCTGGGTTTGCATGAATCTGGACCAAAAGTTTAAAGCAGGAAGAAAACTTTTTGAAATCTAGAATTGCAACACAAAAGATGTCGTTTCTGCTGTAGTGTGCAATAAACTGTGCCTTTGTTTGGTTGTGCACCAAACCAGGACTAGCAGGAAATGGGAAACCAAATAAACCTACAAGATTGTGAATCAGTGAACACTTGAGAGGTTCCAAACGTGAGCATGTCTGTATCACACTTACACAGCATTGTGCTCCACATTGGGGTGGTTTCATGGGTTTTGGAAGTTAAGAACTAACAGTGCCTTCAGTGGAAGGTGTAACATGAAGTTTTGTTGCTGCAGTATCCTGCCCTGAATAAGAGAATGAAAAGCTGTGTTGTTGTGAAGTGGAACTGGTTATTCAGTGAAGAGCAGCGGGGAGCTGCCAGGTTGTTCAGGAGGGAGCAGAGTGGCTCTAGCACATCCTGTGGCAACACAGGGCTGTCCTGCTGTCCTTCCCTTCCACAGGCCTTTTCCCCTTGTCTTTTCCGCCACTTAACAGCACAAACATAATTTTGGTGTTGTTTTCTTGCAAGTTCTTCCTTGTGATGAGCAGATCAGTAGCACTTGTCCAACAGCACTGACATCCATTCCCACAGCTGCCTTTGCAGGCCCTCTGCATGGGCTCAGCACACACAGGGGGGAAATGTCCTGCAGCATTTCTTTAGGGAAGAAAATGTAACACCTGCAGACCATTTGGGACCAGAGTATGAGTTGGTTTTCATCTGAGCTACTGAAAGGAATTGAAACTGCTGACTTCTGCATTTTGTAGGGAAATGTGAGGTGTTTTGATCTTTTTGCTAGGAAATACTGTTCAGGAGAGAATATTATAGTTTGGCTAACACATTTTTGGTGATCTACCTTCAGTAGCATGACTCTCACTGAGATTTCTGGGGCCCTTCTTGAATGACTAAGGATTAATCCTTCTTACACACATCTTTGGGAAAAGTCTTTCAGCTTCTTGTCCTCCCACTTCCAAAGAACTGAATGGACATTTTAAAAGCATTTTACCACATAATGGTCAGCGTGTCAGCTCAGGTTATAATGCTGGGAGTTTGGGGACACTCCTCTGGTATTGCAGAGAAAAGGTGCAGAGAGATGGTTTGCATGTTTGCACTGTGCACTTTGTCTTTCAGTTTGCATTGAGTTTTTGGGCGTGATGTCTGAGAGAACCACTGCTCTGTCAGTAATACTGATCAGTATGATTCCAGCACTGGTAACCTGGTACTTCCAGTGGGGAGTACCAGCACTCCTCTCTTCTACCCTGTGTGAAGGGCTCTTGTAGCTGGCCTTGCCTAATGGGTTAGATTCCAGCAAAGAGGAAAAGTTTGTGCTTGCTTGAATTCTTAGTTCCTACTCAGCTGACAGGTAACTTAATCCAGGGGGGATATCTAGACAGGCAGTGGAAAATAAAATAATTTAGGAAGAATAGAGTGATTTAGGTCTGAAAAAAGCTCAGGGGGTCATCTGGTCCAACCCCTCACTGTCAGCCAGGAAAGGGGCCACAGGAGACTTCCAAGCAGGCAATCTCTTGACTAAACCTGTGCTGAGGGATAAAGCCTGATGGCCAGTATACAACCTGGAGTACTTGAGCTCAAAACCTGCTCTCTGGTTTGTGAAATGATGGGAAGAGCAGGGCTGTAGATGTGAGTTTAGTCTTTTGTGTCTTAATTTCCTACCTTTCCATTTCCCAACAGCATTGAATTAAGCAAGCAAAATCCAATAACTTTTCTTGGATTATTTTTCCAAGAGTAGTAACTAATATGAGAAACTTGAAATTTTGGGTGTAGTTTTGGAATCCTTAAGCCATTCTAAGAACCAAATGAAGGAAACAGGAGCAGTAGATTCTCTATCCTAGATCAGACCCACATTATGTCTCAGGTTCTGCATCTCATTACTGAAGTCACTTAACTCAATGCATCACTTTCAGTAGCCATGAGTTTTATTTTGTTTGCCAGGGAAGAGGTACAATGTGGGCAACATCTGCTTTCCCTTGGAAACACCTGTACCTTGTTTTAACCCTTTGGATAAGACTGGGTTTTAGCTTTCTGGTCTGTCCAGTCTGGATTGAGTTGCCTGAGATTCCTAACAAAAGTGTAAGAGTTATAATGATGGTTTTGTTTAATGGTGTTCACTCAGGGGGGAAGTAAAGCAACACAAGAAATTCACTTCCTCTAAATCCTGAGGGAATCAACAGTTAGGAACAACAGAAGCTCTATTTGTGGGAAGCTCAGTGAAAGACATTCTCTTTCTCATTCTCTGGCTATATCCAATATTCTTTTCCTCTTAACATAACTCTTCATTGTTTTATTTGCATGGGGAGTTTTTAAAGTTAAAATTTTAAATTTGAAGAATCCCCAAGCATAGTCTAAAATGAAAGTATATTAATTTTTTCCATCTCTGTGACTTTGCTCATGACTTTGTGGCATTCTGCAGCCATGTTGAAAGCAGTAAGTAAGAAGTGCTTGAAACCAATGACTAGAGAGAGGGTTAGCAGTAATTTAAAGATGCAGGAAAACATCTTAAACATTCACAGATTCTAACACCTGGGGGTATTGATGTCATTGTATAGATGCCAAATATATGTAAATCAATCATTAAGTGTTGTCACTTAACACCTTCTGTTGAACATTCAATCATTTGCCTTATTTATTACTACTGTTGGGGTTTTTTTAGCTTTTTGCATATAACTATGCAAGAAGTTGCTTAACTTCTTAACTTTTGTATATTAACAGAATTTTCTGCCTTCCACACTTGTGTCCATTTCCTAAATGGTGATGAAATTTTACCAGGTCACAATTCCTTTCCATTTGGCTATAAAATGAGCTAGATGGTAGATGAACATTAAAAATTAGGAAAAAGAGACTGATATTTAAAAGCCATGAAGTGACAAGTTTGGTATTATCCATGTTAAAGTCAGAGGATCACTGACATGGTAAAGAAAAAAGTATGAAGCACATCTGGTAAATAGTTTCAGCTTTGGGCTCAAGAGAACACGCTTCAGACAAGAGGAATTTCCATTTCCTATGTGCCTTATGCACGTGCCCTGTACCTTATTTTATGAACCCTTACACCAAGAATACACAGTTCATAGAGTACACACACACACAGATATAAATATTTAGGGTATACAGCTTTACCTACATGAAATGCTATATTTACCTAGTCTGGACTTCAAAAATTCTAGAATAGGCTGGCATAATAATCATATATAAAAATGAGTTACATCTTTTCCATTTAACTTGTGCTTTGTGATTATGTGGCATGTTTAAGTTACATTCAAAGTCTTGTTGTTTACCCTCATTCAGGATTGGTGTTACTGTAATGTCAGTGTTTTCACTGGCAGTATTCCAGCTAATCATCACCAATCCGTACCATGGCAGCTACTGTGCAGTAGCTCTAACTCAAGAAGTAAAAGTGATATTGGCTTTTAGGTGCCAAAAACTATGTTTACTATGTAATTCTTAGCAAACTACACAGTACTGAATGTATTGCACAACACTCCATACCACAATTATCCTGCATTAAAATCATATGCAAAAGTCTTGTACCATACGTTACTTGCAGCATTTGCAGCAGCACAACACTTAATTACAAACAAGTTGCTTGTAAACCTTGAGCATGGTGAGTTGTACCTCTTTTTGTTTTTATTATTTAGTTTTTCACAGTTCTGAGTATCTCCGCAGGTGCAACTGGAACGAGCGTTTGTTTTTCAAAGTTCTTCACTCTCCACCAGCTTTTGGCTGGGGGATGAGAACAGCACGGGGCTCTCTGGAGCAGGGAAGGCAGAGAAGGGGTCGAGTCCTTGGCTGCTGAGGTTGGTGTAGCGGCTGCCCCCGGGCCGCAGCTTCAGAGCCTGTGGGATCTGCCGGTGCCACTGAGCTGCAGCAACACAAACACAATGGGCTCTAGAGACCCCTGGCCTGGCTCAGAGGAGCAATGGACATCAATCCACACATCCATGTGAAAAATGCACACTGCGTGGCTCTAGGCAGATATTTACTGTATGCATTTTGTTGTATTGATTAGTAGTGCTGTATTAACATTTTAATAGATGGATAAAATATAATTATATATAAATATATAAAAATATTAAATAAATATATATTTAATAGGTATATCGTATATACATTTAATAAATGTAGTTTTGTAGTTATAAGGGAACTTTTGTGGTTGAAATAGGAACTATGTAAGTGGGATTTTTTTTTAAGAAAGGAATGAGGTACTTGCATCAGAGAGCAGCCACAGGACACCTAAATCTTTCAGAGCAAGAGAATTAATTGCTCCATTATCAGGAGAAACGAACTTCTTCCTGCCTGGCTAAGGATCGAAGATGCCTTAGGATTAGGAGGAAGAAGCTGACGCTGCCCAGACAGAATCCTGTGTTTGAATGGAATTTATGCATCATGGATGAGGTGTAGGAATATGCAACAGGCTGTTGCTTTTAAGGGTTAATCCTCTGTTAACGTGGGGCCTTTTTTGGGCTTATTTTGCCCAGAAAAAGGTACCCAGACATCCGTAACTCTTTGTTTTTATTGTCTCATATTGTCCTGAACCAAATTGTCCAAATTATTATTACTCTAATTGTATTACTATTTTCATAACCATTTTATTGCTATTAAACTTTTAAAAATTTAAAAACAAGTGATTGGCGTTTTTCACACCCATGAAGTTGCTCCCAACATCCCTGAGGAGAGCACAGCGTTGGGCTCTCTGGGTTAGGGTCTGTTCTTTCAGATGTTATCATTGGCACTGTTTGTATGTTCAGCAATTCTGTTGAAGCGTACACATAAAATTTCATCCCTGTTCAATTCAATGGCAATGTTTGCATGGATTTCACAAAGTCCAGAATTTAATGATTGAATCTTTGGAGCCTTCTCCAATGGCCTTGCCATCAGAACTAAAAACATACATGGCATGAACAAAGATGAACAAAGTGGTCAGGGCTCTGATTCTGTTCTGCCTCATCCTCTGGATGACTTTTCTTCAAGGAAGTGATTGCAATTTTTATTGCCATGTTGTAGTTACAACTACTAACATGCTTTCTAGAATTTTTTTTAAATACTGAAAGAAATGCAATCCAGAGATATATTCAGTAGTTTAAAAGTACCATTCTACATGCTCCCATATGAACAAATACTGCTAAAATTTGGTAAAAATATTATATTACATAATACCTAGTAGTCGTTATCCCTAAAGCAGTTCAGACAAGGGAAAATGATATTATCTTTGCCAATGTTTATCCATATGGGTCTGCACCCGAATTAGAGACATACTTGTCAGCAGTTAAAATGAAAGGGTATGAAAATGGAAGTCAAATTCAGGCTCCAATGCTCTGAGGTTTTTAGTGTGGGAGACAACAATCTACATGTTAAGCATTGATAGGAAATGTCTTCCCATGCCAAATTTTTAGCCTATCTGGAAATATTTTAAAAAGAGCTTCCTTTTTTCTTGCAGTGCCAAATTTGTTTCTACTTGAACTCATTATTTACTCATTATTATTATTTTTCTTTGCATGCAGAATTGCAAATATCAGACCACATGTTCAGTCTCTCGACCCCACCCATTCAAACTAGCACAAAGAAAAATGACTTCTGTCACTCACTTTGGGGTGTGAGTTGCTAATCTTAGAAAATGTGGTTGGAATTGGGAAGCATTTCTTGATTTCTGTATTTTTCCTGTTTGGGCCTTGAATACTTCATTCGAAAATTTATGTCTTTCAGCATTTAGATAACTAAGGAAATTTAAAATTTTGTCTCACCTTTCTTAAATCAGCCTCTCGCTAGCCCTCTCTTGAGCCTTCCATATTGCCCATACTACCACAAGGTGGCAGGAGGCTGACAGAGATGCACCGGTGACTCACTTCTGATAATTAGGTGGGGTTTAAAAACCAAAATGGAAATACGAATTTGAAAACATGGGCTCTTTGGTTTCAGTTCAATTAGTTTGTGGAATATAGGAATATATATATATATATAAAAAAATATAATATATATAAATAATCCAATTTGTGGAACACGCTTTCTGTCTTATTATGCTGCTTAGAGATAACAGATTAATGATGTGCTGTAGTTCTTGAGGTGGGCTGGGGCCTTCTGAGTCCTAGACAAATGTATTGGATGTAAAGTAGCCGCCATCAGTTTACACCAAGCCCCCCCAGTTAGGCTTGGCGTGCACCCCCATGCGCTGTGGAAGAAGGGATCTGCTTTCTTGTGTGCAGCTCATCGCTCCGCCAGGTCAGGGCTGTAGCGCAGACTTGTTAGAGGCAGCAGAGTTAAGGTTCAACTTGAAAATATATGCTCATGTGTCTAGGGATTCTGGGAGGTGGGAAACGGGAGTAGAGAACATCGTGCAAATCCCCTGCTTTGGCTTTCTGTCCTTACCCTCCTTTACACCATGCAGCAGGGCTGGTTTGGCCCTTTAGCTGTGTCATTAGATCCCTTCTGGGGCCTTATGGAGCTGTGACACTGATTTCTACCCATGCCAAAGCCACACTAAGAGCCAGCTGGGCCCTGCTTTCTTTCCTTCTTTCCCAGCCCATACCTACCATAGATGTCCAGTCGAGCAGTGCAGGAGACAATGCCAGCTTCGTTCTTTGCAGACAAGGTGTACCAGCCAGCATCTGCTTTCTTGGCAGGCTGGATCAGGAGGCACACGTACCCTGTTGTATCTTGGTGCATGCTGGAAAACAAGTGTTTGGGAATCAGTATTTCTCAAGAGCACATCAGCTTTCAGATTTTAAAATATGTAAATTGAATATGAAACAGAAATGTTGTCATCTCTACTCCCAAAGAGACAGCAGTCTATAGTCAACAGATTTGCTTTCAGTATGGCCTCAAACAATGATCAGGAAATCTCAGATCTGTTCTGGCTCCTCTCAGTTGTGCACAGCCATGGTGTGACTGTGGGAGCTGAGCTGTTACTCTGTATATGTCAGTATTAGCATTATTTATTGAATACTAATGAGCTAAACATGTGCAAAGCTGCTGCACAATCATACTGTATTTTTTCCTAGTTCAGAAGCTGGAACAAGAACATAAAATACCAAGAGCACTTTTACAAAGTTGTGATATTTTTCACGACAGCAACCAGAGCCAGTCCGAAACTTTCTTGGGGCACCCTTTTCCATGAGAAAATGACCAAGTGGGAAAATCAGAAAGATTTGTTTGGCTGACACTCCGAAAGAAACCTGCTTCATTGTTCCCTCCACTTCCTTTGCTCTCCAGTGATCTAAGGCTTTGTGGCTGCAATTTCCAGGAAAAACTTTCCAGCAGGATATAACAGCACTGAGACTCCTCTGCTCTCTAGGCTGAGGCTGGTCCTTTTTATCAAGCCAAGTGTTTCTCATTATAAAGGAAGAGGAGTGAGATGAGCACTTCAGAACATCTGAAGTTCCAGAATGTTCTGAAATTTGAGATTTTGTTTCCATATGAACTGGAATGAAACCAAAGGCTTGCAGGACAAGAGGACATTTTGTACTCTAATAAAAAAGGGAACATTTTACCCTTTATTCCCTGCACTACACAATTTGCCTTATGCTGGGGGGCAGGAGCTGCTGTGTGTCCTTGTTGTGCTACAAAAGCCTCTCTTGGCTTCAGGCAGGAATCAGTGAGGTGGGACAGGGACAAGAGGGACAATGCTGTCCTGAGTGTGTGCAGAGCCACTGGAGCCCTTGGGGTTTCTGCTCTCAGCTGGCTGGAATAGCAGAGCTGTCACAACCTTTATCCTCGCTCCTGGCACTGCGGGCTGGGGGAGGTTTCCCTTAGCCATTCCTCTGCTGAGCTGAAGCAAAATTTGTTTTCTAACCTTTTGTGAAACAACTGGAAATGTGGCATTTTAGGAGAGTTGTTGATTTTCCACACACTACAATGTGTGTGTGTAGAACCACAATCCCTATGAAATGGGAACATCTATATGGTGTAATCCATGAATTTGCTGATGGCAGGCTCGATTGCCTCCTCCAGATTATCTGTGAAGATATTAAACAGGACTGGGCCCAAACCATTTAGACTATAGGCTGCAGAAGGTCAGGGTTAGCTGGGGTTTTTGGAGAGTCTCTGGGTGGGGACAGGGTGACCACTGAAAGAGTTTTCTAAGAATGCTTTTCTTGTGCCTGGTGTCCATCCCTAACAGGAGTGCTGCACAGCCAGCTTGCTGCACTCAGAGCCTGTGTGCCAAGGGTGGGACTTCTTGAAGCTGATCTCAAAGATCCGGTGACTGCATCAAGTTGTCACTTGGAACCAAGTGAAATAAAATACTAAAAATCAGATAGATGCTGAAGTAGAAATCTTAAAAAAAAAAAGAAAGCACTTCATTTATCATTAATTACAGCCAAGCACATTATTTCATCAGTTTTTTTTTTTGCAAAAATTAAAAAATACTGATGCATTTGATGGCAAAAGGTGAACCTGAACTTTGTTGTATTTTTTAAGCATGGATTTACTCTTTGTTTGTGACCAACTTTGTTAAGTTTCTCTATTTAACATGATAAATTCTCTATTATCCCATGCTCTGGGGCACTGAAACTGTTCTGAATTTGAATTCATACCTTGTTGGAACTAAACTGGGAAAACATTGCTTAGAGAGAGTAAGGTGCTGAAATGCACTAAAGTACCACATCAGGGTGTCTTTGATAAGGAGATCCATACACTCTGTCAGGCCTGCAGGCTCTGTCCCCACTCTCTGAGGCAGACGCGCATTGTGCCTTTGTTCTGAACCAAGGAAACAGCCACTGTGCACCCCGCAGGGGAAGCAAGGTTTGTACAGCTTTCTGTGGGCAAAAGGAGTTGTTACCGAGCACCAGCATCTGCACTCAGCACAGAGGTGTTCATGGAATGGTTGGTCCAGGCACAGGAAATTCAGGCATGGGTGTCACAGTACCTCATCCTCTCTCTGTTGGATGGGATGGTCTCATTGTCCTTCTTCCAGTAGAATATGGGAGGTGGCATTCCCACAACTCTGCACTCTAATCTGACAGGGTAGCCTTCTGGAACACCACAGTTCTGAAGCTTCTCCAGAAACATGGGGGCTCTCTTGACTTCCTTTGCTGGAAAAAGAATTATTCAACAACAGATATTTTATTCTTTGTTTCCCTTTGAATAATATGGGAGAACACGATTAAAAAGAATTTTTTTAATAATAATTCTTGATACCAAAACAAGTTGTGAATTTTTAGTGGGATGTTGGAAGGGAAGTGAAACGCCATGATATAGCCTCTGTAAGGGAACATAAAGTAAATAATAGGCAGAACTGAAGTTCATAAAAGAATATATGCATGTTTAATGGGTCTAAACATACTACCATGGCAGAAAATTAATGCCAGATCTATAAAATTCAATATCTCACATATTTTAAGGCTTTATTAAAGAGCAATATTCAGATTAATTTTTTCCTATTTAAAAACATTTTTAAACCAATAAAATTTGGGCTGAAATCTGGAATATCTCAACTTATATATTGTGAATTCAAACCCTAAGCATTTTCTGGGGGAAGAGTGAGGGTGGGTGATAATGAGGCAGAACTCTTATAGCACACTCTTAGTAACAGGAATGCACTCATCTGAGCACCAGGTACCATCAGCTGGGGAGGGAAATATATGTATAAAAAATGCATGTCTGTGTCTACCGCTGTGGGGTTTTCCTACTCTCAGTGCATTAACTATTTATCTATAATTGTCTGTAGGAGAACAATCTAAGCTGAGTTTGAAGAAATGCATACAGATAACTTCATCACTGGGGTGAGTTTTCCAGTGCTTCTTACCTACAACAGTGAGCTCCAGGCTGAATGAATTCTGTCCTGTTCTGTTAGTGGCAAGGCAGGTGTAGGTTCCAGCATCACTCTGGGAGAGGGGGTCGATGAGCAGGGAGTGCACCCCCGTCTCTCTGACCAGCATCTTGTGCCTGCTGTCCGGGAGCACAGCTTTGCCGTTCAGGAGCCACGTCAGCTCCGGGGTGGGCAACCCGCTCACCTGGGAGACAGGGAAACAGCTCCAGACTCTGTCCAACTGGCACACACAGGTCAGGAAATTCAGAGCCAGGCCTTTTTACAAATGCCACCTGAATCATATCAAAATCTAGACCAGGAAGATTTTTTAAAAATTATTTCTTAGTTTTTGTTTGTCTGCTGACTGCTTCCAAAAGGGGGAACCCAGAAAACAAACAAGTAAAGAGATTTAAAAATACATTAAATATCTACAATTTTCTTAGTCAGAAAGGAAGAAACTCAGTTAGAAATATGAAATTAGAATATGAGATTCGCAAAGGACTCTTAATAATCTGCTAGTTTTCCTTTTTTTGGTTCTGAATAGCAATCACATTCCTTGATGTAAAATACTACAGAGTTTAAAGAGATTGAAAAAGTTCTATACAAATTACTTTGTATTTTGTAAAATTTGATGAAGAATGATATAATATTTCATAGCTGTTGAACTTGCATGCTTTAGAGCACTACAAATTAAGTGTCTTTTGAAAGATTAGACTGTATTGTGGTATTAAAAACCTTTTCAATAGGGAGCAGTACTTACTCATGTCTAAAGCACTGTTTTCCAAACAACATTTTTCAAAGCAGAGAAAGAGGGAAGTGGAACTTGTCTGAGTGAGGACTGCTCTCTCCCAGGTCTGTGCAATGCCAGACATGCTTTAAGGCTTCACAAGCTCTGCCAGGGTAGCAGAGCTAGGAATAACCAAATTCTTTGGCATCCTCCTTGTAAACTTTGCATCGTAAATTAAGTATAATGAGTCTTGCTCATCTTCAGTGCATTAACTCGTGCCTCAGAGCTTCTCCCCTCTTCAGGGTCAGTGTCAGCACTGCCACCTTTGCTGCACTGCAGGGACATAGGGGGGTTCCAGAAGAGGTTGGAGCAGATGATTCTCCTAAAGGTGTTCCATATTCACTCTGTGTACTCTAACCTCTGACAACTCTTTCATGCCAGGATTTCAATCAGTTAATTGAGATGTTTCTGCCTCTGTGCGTGCTAGGGAAGCATAAAATGAACTAGGCTCAGTTCCCTCTTTTCAGGGAGTATTAATCTTCAGTAATTCAGTCCAATACAATGGGAACATTTGTTTGAACACAAAGCAACATGCTGCATCCTCTCTTTCTCATGGTTTTGTGCTATTCTGGATTATGTTCAAGAGTCTGGTAATGGAGCAGAACTTCTGGAGTTCATAGTGGTAAAGGACACAGAGAACACATCTAGTAATTTGGACAACCTTATAAGTGAGCCTTCTGTTTCTGGGTTGTGTTTTCTGTGTTCTTCATCCCATAGAATATTTGTTCAAAAGAAATCCCTGGAATCAGCTCAGAGACAATGGCATTAAGAAATGGTTTTAAAATGAAGCATCTTTAATGCTTCATTTTTAATGCATGCATGCATTAAAGAACATGAAAACACATAGCACTACATGTACAGAGGCAGGGAAAGTGAGAGTGAACAGGAGAACCAGTTAATACCTTACAATCCAACCTGCAGAGTCTCCCTTCATGTGCCACCATGTCGCCTGGAGCCTGCAGGAAGTATGGCCTGAAAAAGCGTTCTTGGACTGCCTCTTTGTCTCCCTCTGGCACCCGGGGGCGTGTTCTGCAAAGCAAAAATCACATGGGGGTGTTTGGAAGTCAATTTTTTTTCCCTAATGCTTAAAAAAAAAAAAAAAAGGAAGAAATTGAGGAAAAGGATGGAGAGATAGCTTGAGTTACATAAGAGGGCAGAAAGAAATGGACTGATTGTAATTTAATTCTTGCATATTTTTTATTTAGAAAGATTATCCAGTTAACTATATCATGTTGTAGCCTTGGATTCCCAAGCCAGCCTTTACTTCTTTTTGCTTTTTTTTGGGCTGAGTTTCATTTTGCTAATCCATCCCTTGCCTTTAGCTCCACTACAACAAGTGAATTAAATCGTACTTAAACTTCCCTGTATTTGAGGATGCCCTTCAAAAACATAGAAGTGACCTGTTGGGAGGGAACTGCTGCTGTAATTTCCACTTTATGACTGAGAACTGAAGTTCAATGAATGCAGTGGTTATTTTGGATGCCTTCAGTAAAAACCATAAAGAAGTCTGCAGGACTTTTTTCTTTCACCTGTGAGGCTGAGTTGTGGATATTCGTCCCCGAAAAGGGACACTCTGAACCATCAGGTGTCCTGAACAACTGATCCTCCCCTGCAATTCACAATGGAAACAGAATTAATGGTTGGTTAATGGCTTATTTAATTTTAAAGTATAAATATTGAACCTTACAGCACATTAGGATTTATTTTTATAAAGTAGCTGAGCTATAGTGAGAATACCACTTCCCCAAAGCAAATGCTGTTGGCCTGCAGTGGAGGCAGGGGTTTCCCAAACTCTTCCAGGCTGTTGCAATGCATTTGGCAGTGGTGCCCGTCCCCGCTTATTTATTCATGCCACAGGTACTGTCTGCTAGTACCTTTGTACTGGCCTGCTTTAAAATGCAGCTGTATGGAAACTGAACAGAAAAATAATTTCAAAAAAGAGAAACATTTAAACAGGAAAAAGTTGCCTGATTACTGGACGTCTAAATAAACAGCTAAGCTAGCACATGGGGTCAAGGAGAATGGTGTAAGGGAATGAGACTATCTGCAGATCCATATCTTTGCATCCTGGATAAGGAATATTGTTTAGTAACAGTTCCAAATTTAATGTAACTATTTGTTTGTTCCTGCTCTATTCTTTCTGCCTGAAACATCGTGTCTGTGTTGTCAGCACATCTCAAAAGGTACCTATCAGCAACAGAGAGTGGGAAGGGGATAGAGCAGGAATTACTAACATGGGAAAAAGTCCTTAGTGCTTTTGGCTGTCTGTGTAACAGGGGAGTAGTTTCATCAGTCATCTCTACATGGTTTCCTCTCCTATGCTCTGAAGCACCTGATTTGTGATATAGTCACCACTTGATGTCAAAGCCTAATTTGGGTTCCTATTAATGTATTTTGGAAAAAGACGAAACAAGCATTTTTGTAAAAGAAAATAAAACACCTTACTTGTGGGTTCGCAGCCATAATTGTATAGTTGCCATCATCATCATTAGTAGCAGCTTCAATATGTAAAGAACATGTTCCATCTTCTTCTCTGTTCATTTTGAAATGTGTGTTTTTCTTTGAAATCTGCTTGCCATCCTTGAACCAGTAGACCTGTAGAGATCAGACACACCCCCGTGACTTAACAGGGACTAGAAAAATAACAGAAGTTGAGGGCTAGCTAATACAATTTTAGAATATTATAAACTTTGCAGGTTGAGCTCAAGAAGCTGCATATCACAGCTGGGTCTGCCAGGTTCTCTTTCCTTGGCTCTAGGCACATTACTGCTTGGATCAGGTCTAATCTCTCGGGAAGTTCTGGGGCTTGAGCAGTTCTGTGTCTCCTGGAGTGTCTCCTGGAGTCAGGTGGTTGGACCTCAAGGCCTGATGCACGCTCAGGAGCAGATACTGTGGTTTTGGAAGGTGGGGGAAATTATTCATTTGGGAGCTCTCTCCACGGAGCCATGTGCCTAGGAGGGATGAACAGAAACTGGTGGGGAGTTGGGTTTTGCTCCTTAGCAGTTCCAGTGAGAGTGACTTACCTTGGGAACAGGAATTCCAACTATTTTGCAGGTGAATGTAATAGGGAATCCTTCCATTACCCGAAAATGCTTGAGTCTCTTATCAAAGATGGGAGCAATGTATTTGCCCGTGGGGATTTCCTCGTGCTGGATTTCATCGTCTGACTCATCCACTGGCGTCCGCTCCAGGCGGAATTCGATCTCGTTCATCAGCCTCTGCTCAAAGCTGGAAATTCGGTACTCCTGCAGGGACGGGGACAGGGGACAGCTCTGAGCCACACTGCCATGGCCTGGCCCTGCAAACGCACCTGCAGAGACTCCAGGGCCTGACAGGAGGCTCACACAGTGTGCAAACTTTGAGATAAAAAATGCTCACTTAGAAATGCATGGAATAGCAGAGATATGTGGGGGTGTTCTCAGGAGTGCCAGGAAGAGGGAATAGACCAGGATCTGACTCCATGTTTCAGAAGGCTGATTTATTATTTTATGATATCTATTATATTAAAACTTCTATTCTTTTATAGTAAAAGAATAGAAGAAAGGGTTTCATCAGAAGGCTTGCAAAGAATAGAAAAGGAATGATAGCAAAAGCTTGTGACTCTCAGAGAGTCTGAGCCAGCTGACTGTGATTGGCCATTAATTAGAAACAACCACACGAGACCAATCCCAGATGCACCTGTTGCATTCCACAGCAGCAGATAACCATTGTTTGCATTTTGTTCCTGAGAACTCTCAGCTTCTCAGGAGAAAGAATCCTAAGGAAAGGATTTTTCATAAAATGTGTCTGTGACAGAGATATTGTTGAGAGACAAGTGGAGCTAGAAACAAGTTTCAAAAGATGGCCTTACAAATAAGATTAGATACTTTGGAGCAACAGAACTATGAAAGATGCATTGTAGTAGGACCTACAAGTGATAAATTTAGATTATTGGCTTTAAGGCATTTACTGCATGGTGTGGTAAAAGGTGATAGGCCAAGAAACACTTATCATGTAACTAGGAAATAGCTGGCATCTGGTGGTGGTGTTGTGAATTATAACATCTGTATTGTCTCACCCTTCTCACGAAACTGAAAATGGAATAGAAGTTTTTAAAACACCTCTCAGTTGTCCCATCTCTAGATCAAGAAAAAAAGTATTGTACACTGGGGTATTTGCAGACATTGGCACTTTTAGACTAATTCTACAAGTGAAAATAGAAAAGCCTAAGTAAAGCTAGGACGTCATGAAACTGAATTTGGTTTGCAGGCACAGATACTGCAGTGTGAGCCTGCACAGTGTAACAACACCGAATTTTTTCACAGGCAGCAAAAGAAATGAAACATGTAATTCCTCTTAAGTCCCTGTCCAAAAAAATATACTGTTGCACACCGTTGATCAAAAGAAATCATTAAAACATACCAATTTTTTGAGGATTTTGCATTCAAATATTAGTCACCTGCTAATTATAGAAATGAATGCTGTCTATTTTAGTTCATAATTAAATAAGGAAAACTATACCAACTAAAAGTGAAAATTAGGAAGAAAGGGAAAATTTTCAGAGTAATTAACATCAGATTAAACTTGGACAGGTTTCTAGCTGGTGTAACTGAGTGTAACTGAGAATGCAAAATATATTACATTAAAATTCTTGGAAGATTAAACAGATTATGCAGTAAACTCAGCAAATTCCTACATAAATGAACATTTCCAGATAGTTTGATGTGATTATGAACTTTCTCCTGATCCCCTGAATTCAATTAGAAATGTCTTATCACTTAGCTGTTTTGCATGAGGAAATCTCCTGTCTAGACCAGGAGGCATTTGACCAAATTTCTCCTGCTGTGACTTGTGAAGCCTCAGAGCAAGAGCCAGCTTCAGTCTGTGCCTCCAAACCAGTGTTTGTCCTGGGCATGTGGAGCCCTGCAGCTGCACCTGGCTGGACTTCTCAGGTAGCACACTGTGCCCACTGCACTGCCACTCACACCTGCAGGAGCTCCTTGCTCAAGTCATTACACACTGCCTTTTTGGGGGACAGCTTGTATTACCTGTAGAAGACAAATCAGTCTGCTCAGACCTAGATTTGTGCAGGTTTTAAGCCCAGAGTTTTCCTGCTTCTATTGAAAATATAGTAAATTTAATTTACTATTTAGTAAATTTCTATTTACTGTTGAAAGTAGTAAATAAAGGTGTAGCCAATCCTTAGGTATATTCAATTTGCTGAAAAAACAAGGTTCAGAAAATGCATCTTGTCTGAAATCCTATAGAAAGTTAATTAAAAACCAGCAGTTATCCCAAACCACTGGCAATTACCTCCCTGATCATTTGGCCATTCCATCTTACTGCTGATTATGCTCTTGACCAACAGTTTCCAGAGACCGGGGAGAAAAGATGGAGGCAGCAAAAAATTTTAGCTGACAAACTCTTCTGCCTTCTTCAGGAGACCAAGGAGACAGAAGTGGCCAAAAGTTTAGATATTACAGTGGAGTTTTGAGGAGACAGGAGTTTGTAAGACTTGGGGGTGAAGATGTGGCAGCCACAAAGCAGAAAAACCTGGAAATTTCTATGGATGAATAAACACCCTGGTAATGTCTGATTTTGGGACTGTAGTGGTAGATGTGTGTTTCCATCCAACATGTCTGTGTTGGGGAGGGTGCCTCAAGGTTAGCTATGGTAGGGGAAGGCAGCCAGCTTGGAGCAGGGAGGGAAGGAATTTGGTGAATGGAGCTGCTCCTCCCTGCACTGGTTCCCTTGTTCTGTGATGCTGCAGGGCTGCTCATTCCACACAGCTTCAGAGCAGTGAGGAGAGCTGCAAGGATCCAGGAGCATTGCAGGGAGCTGAGGATGCTCCAGGATCCCTTCCTTGGGGCATTGGAGTCCCTGGGGTAGCAAGGACAGCTTGGATTCAATCTGCACAGGGACTCAGGCAGTGCCATGCAGTTCTCAATGCAGCTGTGTCATTGCCCAGGGAGCTGCAAGGGGTCAGACCAGGCAACCACATCAGCAACTGCAGCTCCTGTAGAAGGAGCTGGAGGAGTAAACCCCAGGCTGTTTGTCACATGGAGCTGAGATATGTGTGCTGTCCCTGGTGGGACAGCCACTGACCCACAGAACACATAAATACTAAATGCAATACCTCCTTGCCTTGAGCCTCTCTGCTCTCTGACTGTCCTGGGAGCTCAGCTGTGCCCAGCTGTGCCCAGCAGAGCCCTGAGCTGGCTGCTCTGTGCCCGTGTGAGCCGTGCCAGGGGCTGGCAGCCAGGCCCAGCCTGGTACCAGCCCCTCCTCAGCTGGGAGCACCAAACAGCCTGGTAAAGTTTCATCTCCTCAGCTTTTCTGCTCTCATGCAGCAGCTCTCAGCAAATTGCTGCATAGATCAAATTCTCATCTCATTAAAGCCAGTGTAAAACTGGAGTTTCTCTGATTCCTCACCAACCAAATGGATCATTTTCCCATGTAGGTGGCAAGAACATGACTGATTCTAATGTTCCAAGGGAAAGTTAAGCCATTGGTGTTTACCCTTGATACTGAGAACAGCTCTGTGTCTTTTTAGGAAGGCAGAATCATGAAAGAATCTCCCTGTAAGAATGCCTCTGCTGTAGCAGAGGGAAGAAAGGGGGCTAGAAAGGCATTGCCATTGCATTTTGAAGACATCACGTTAATGTGCAGAATTAAATGCTGCAGAACAGAGTTAAATTTTGAAATATTGCAAGCTGATGGCACAGTCCAGTATTGTTTATAGACAGCTGAGTTTAGTCAGCAGTTTTTCATATGGATTTTTTTTCTAGAATCATTGCTGTCCAAAAGAAGTCATGGTACATTATGAGAAATTCATAGTTTATGGTTGCTGTAGCCATGAGGGCCTACAGATGAAACCAAATAATGCTGTTAGAGATATTTTTTCCCCTTTACTCCAAAAGTGCAGATCTGTCTTAAGTGATCTAACCAACTAACATAAATAAAACTTAGAGCAATCATTTTCAAGTTGTATGTAACGGAATTAACCTTGTGTCTGCTTTAGATCCTAAAGTTTTCTGTGAATGCAGTGATTTTTTTTTCCTGGCTGATGTGCTAAGGATATTAACTTCTTATAGACTACTTCATTAAGAAATATGAGCACTAACTCCTTTTCAAATGTCTGCTTGCAGAGGAATATACAACAGAGGAAGGAATGCATTTCATGGGACCCTTTGAAGTTAATCATGGACAGTTTTTCTCCCACATTTCTTTGCATTGACCCTGGGTTTATAGAAAGAGGCATAAAAGTAGCACTTGGTGAAAACAGAAGCATTTTGCTGCACCATCAGCACTGGGCTGTCATTGCTGGCAGCTGCTCCCTGCCCATGGCAGCCCTGAGTGTCCTTGTACAAGTGCAGGTCTCTGGCAGGGAGCTGTGCAGGCTGACTGCAGGAGTCTGACTGCTCATCTGAAGGAGTTCTATTCAAAAATACATTTTTAATTAAAGACATTGAAGTCAGGGTTCCACGGCCCCTGTTTCCTGTGTGTTGTCCTCACACTTCAGTCTTTGCTTTTCTAAACCTGTTCTGTGTGCATATTTATGCTTGTATCAATTTACAGACAAACCAACAAGACCAAGTTAACTTTGCTGTGAAAATTTGAACACCAACATTCAGAGGCTGAAGATGTTACACCAAACTTCTCATAAAGAACAGAAATCTCTGAAATAAGTGAGAACACACCTCTGTATGCAGAGAATAACCTTGGAGGTTTTTGCTTGTTTGGTAGGTTTTCTTTTAGGATTGGCAAGAACAGAAATGAGTTGTTAATATGGCTTTCTGAAGAACTGTGTTTATCACAGAAGCCATAAGCCTCTTCCTGAATGTGATTACAACAGTGGTGTAGGGCAAAGAGTTGTTGTTGTGGTTCAGACAAATATTTCATAAAGTGTCGCACAAAGAAGAAGCCCATGTAGCCACGGGGTACAATGTTAAAACTAGGCTGCAGTTCAGCAAACTGAGGAGGCTGAGGGAAGGAGTACAAAGGTTCAGGCCCTGGTTTGGAATCAAAAGTGTAGCATTGCAGCTCCTTTTTTGGCAGCTTTCCTAGAACATGAAACTTTTACAGGCAGTATTTCACACACTTGTTAGTACAGTAGCCAGATATTTAAAATTATTTTATCTACCAGCTAAAAATTCAGGCTCCTCTTCAGTGGTGTAATGCTCAGTACAAAGTGTACTTGGATATATTTCTATGGGCTGAGTAGACTGCAGCTTTGGAAACCTGGCTATTTCTGCTGCATCTAATGCACATTGTTTAGTGTGCATGGTTTGCAAAAGGGGAGTAGGCAGTGGTGCCTGTATTAATATTGTCCTAGTATAGTTTGAAGGGTAAAAGACTTAAAACTGGCCAAAGCAAAGCCAGGAAATGTGCTGAATATGTATCTGAAGTAGTTTGGTAGTGTTCTGGTGGAACTGTGTGGCAGATAGAGGAGTGAAATGCAGCTTTCCTTCTGATTGCCTTTGCTCTGCCTTGGCAACATTGCTGTAGCTGCTGCTGGGGAGCTGTACTTTGTTCTGCACAACAAACAAAATCTCCTCTCCCTGCCAGCCTTGCTGAAGGTACAGGTTCACACCATTTTGCCTCTGTGATGGATCTGTTTGGCCCCATCACCATCATTTCTGACAATCTGAGGCACAGCACCCTTCAGGGCAGGGCTGTCACCTGCATTTCACCTGTGGGAAATTGAGACCTGAAGAAGCTGAGGGACCTGTTAAGGTAACACAAAAATCTGTGACAGAGCAGAGCTGGATCATGCTCTCCTAGATCTTGTCAAGTAATTTAACTCCTGGACCTTTCTGCTACCTGGGAACATTTTTGGCAAAAAAGGGGAATTGCACAGAGTGTAGTAATTCCCATTAGATTCTAAGCACCTTTCTATATGAATATGAGTTCCAAAATCCTGCATCTGTTGTAGTTCAAATTTATCTTTAGCAGGATCTTTAGCAGGATTTTAATTTATCTTTAGCAGGATTCACTGAATCATACATTTAGTATGTGTATTCAGTGAATATACATACTAACAGTTAGTAGAAGCTTGTAGAGTCAATCTGATGTTAGGATAGTAACTCTTGGAAATTACCACAAACAGGAAGGCTAGGGGAGCTCTAGTCACACGTTGATTATCATATACTTTGTAAAAATAATTCTGTTGCCAACTTAATGCCAACACTAGACAAATTTCCCAATTTAATCCCAGTTTTGTAACTTTTACTAGATTGCCTTTTTGGCAGAATTACTCTAAATCCATGTAACAGTTTGTCTAAGAAAGTGGCATATATTGCATCTCAGCATCTGTTTCCAAGCTGTACCACTCCTTAACTTCACAGTCTAATCTAGGCTACTCTGCCTGAAATCTCCTGATCACTTTGGGCTCTCTCCTCTCCCTGTTCCCTCTCAGCACTGGGAATCAAAAGCAGCAGATCCAATGTACAGGCTTTTCCCCACTTGTCCTGTCCACGAAGAGGTGCCACTGGGGTGATGGATTTCCTGCAGATGAATTATATGGGGCACGAACCTCACGCTTACCCAAACACAAACCCATGGGCAGCATAACAAGTCATTGTCTAGCTAGACAATATTCACAGTACAGTTCAGAGCAACTGAGCAAGAAGGAAATGGAGGAGCAAGGCCATGGAGCTGCCATGTCCAATTCCCACAGAACTGCAGCTGGAGTGAGTGTGTGCACCCGTGAGGAGCTCAGCTTCCCTCCCCAGCCTGGGAGCTCTGCCAGCCAGGATCCCTGCCATGAAAACCTGTCGGTACTTTGGTATTGATTACATCTAGGTCTTGAGAAGACAGCCACAAGTGGTTGTTCCACATTCATTGCCACAGTTACAGGGAGTTTGTGTGTATATATATATATATATATATATAAATATAAATTTGTCTGGGTCAGATTCTTAAATCTCTTTTCATTTCTAGTACAGAGAGAGAAGCTTCCATGAGGAGTCTTTGTGGTCGAATTCCCATCCTTAGTCTAAAAAATTGCCTACATTTGCTGAGAGATTATGTGAAGTTTGATTTTGAGGCAGATTTTTTGCAGGGATTGAATGAAGTGTAATTTCTGTGCCCTGGGAGCAGAGTTCTGGGTGATTTGTGAACAGAGGGAACTGCCAGGAGCTGGTTGCGTGTGATCACTGCTGAGGAGTTACTGGAGTCAGGGCCTGTCTGGTGATTTGGCATCTGCATGTGGCTTTGGCTTTTAGTGATCAAAAAGCTTTTGGACAAACCCCGCTTCTCTTCTGCTCTGAAATTTCTTATCGAGTATTCTCTAGCAGAGGTAAAGATATTTATTTATATATTTATTAAAATATTCATGTGAGGGCTGTGCATAATTTTCTAAACAGCTGTAGGTTTTTTCTTTGTTCTGAAGATAAGGCAGCATCTGAGTCTTAGGTAGGACACAACCAATCAGCATTGCCACATGATGTTCTTCATAGTAAATGACACAGATGTGTGAGCATGGTTTGTAGTTCTTGTAACCAAAATGTATAAACCAAGCCCTGGTATTTAAGTCTGCTTTCCTTTATTATTGCATGGGTAATTAATTTAGTTTTGTTACTGTACAGGATTTTGAGGTTTAATGACATAATTTTTCTATTTTATATTATTTGTATAAAAATATGTTAAGGAGATAATAGCATTAATTTCTAAGTTTTGCCTGTAAAGCTGAATTTCCTCTGTTAACAGAGGAAATATTTATAGATTTATTTATTTTGGTGAAGCCTATGAATGTTTTCAAATACCAGGGGAAAAGAATCAGTTTCCATTACACATTTATATTTTTCCATTTGCCAAAATCTCCCCAAAGTCTCCTTCTTTCCTTTTCTCCCCACACATCTTTTTGTTTCTACATGACTCATTCTACCTGAAGCTTACTGAGACATTTTACTCGTAGGGCAGATGAAAGGCCCAATGGACTGGAGAGGCAGAGCTAAGGCTGCCTGTGCTCTGCTTCCATCAAGTGCTGCAGTCCCCTGACCCTCCCTGGGGTGATGACACTTGGGTGCTTGGTCTCACCGCATTTCAGTGTCAGTCTCCAAGAGAAAACTCCCAGCTTTGTTCCAATAAAACATTCTGGGGCTGGAGAGGAGTGGATGGGAATCGTCTTTGTCCTTCTTGTCCTCTTTCACTTTGCAGAAATACTGAAACATCCACTACAGCAAGGACAAGAGTGGAGGAGATTTTTGTCCTGGTTTCTGAGCAGTAGAGTGATTATCTTTTTACTTCTCTGTCTCAGTCTGTCTCAGTTCCTTTTCTCCATCACAATTCTAACAGCTTCCTGAGAGGACCCTAATCATTGAGCTGAAATGCTCTTTGAAATGTCCTGCTAGCTGGGGGCCTGTTCTTGGTGCCTGAAGTCTGAAGTTTTATTCTTGGAGCTGGAGGAGGTGGTTTTCCACCACCTAGCTCTCTTCCTAGCTTTTCTAGCTCAGGTCCCCTGTTACAGAAGCTGTTCTGAAAGGTGGAATTTACAGATTTTTCTGCTGCTGTTAAAGAATGCTGAATTATTTGAGCAGCCTGGTTCAGCACCAACTCAACACACACCCACTGGCAAGGAGTGAAGCCCTGTCCTTGTGGGAGTGCAGAGTCAGGAAATTGTCTTCAGGGCAAGGAAGACACTGAGTCAGGTCTTCCCTGTCCTGGGATTTGTCCTAACACCTTCCTGGGATTGCATAAAGCCATCAGTGCCCCTTTTGTTTGAAAGAACTGAGCAAATCTGCCTGAAGATGTTGGGGTGTAACTGAATCACATTTTTTTCAGTGCTCCTGGTTGTGACGAAATTTCACCTGGCACTAGAACTTGCTACCATCTGCAGAAATGAGGGGCATGACCATTTTTCTGGTAAAAATGACAGCTTGTTGTTGCATGTACTTGATCAAAGTTGCAGTTAGAATCTTGGCAAAGTCATATTTGTATTTCTGTCAGCACCTCCTGGTCATCATGGCTGTGGAAGCCCAGAGACTAATCTGCTCTGTCTCATGCAGCATCAGCAAAATTCCCAGCTCTGTTCTGATGCTGGATTTCTTTATTGCTGGTGATGAATGATGTACTGGATGAAACAGAAGGAGTACATCTGGATTATCAGATATCATGCTGAGTGCATAATGCTGACACTTAGGAAAATCTCATCTTGTGAGCTGAATATTTTTCATATGGAAGTCAATTTTAGATAATAAATAGAGCACCAGAATGCAAACCCCTCCTGTTCATTACTGCCCTTTATGTAGCAGTACAAGACGATGCCAGGACATTAAGGCACAGGCTTGTCATCTGCAGCACTTGTTCTGGATGATCCCTGCGTGCTCTGCAGGTACTGTAAATGGGAATGAACTCTGTTATTGAAATGTGGGGTCCCAGTACAATGCTCTAAATAAAAATACACCAGAGGACACATTTTCTGAGAAGGAATTTTTAAAATAGTATGTAGACAATACAAGGAAACCAACATTTGAGATTCTACCTGGATGCTATACTCCATTATGCAGTGATCTCTCATACAGAGGAAACTTGCATTTGTATTTATGGCAGAGTAAGTCCTGCCCTACCATTACAATAATTGATTTCATACAGATATTCTATGTGTGGAATGAAAATGTCTCCTTTTTTAATTCTGTGTTAACTGTGAGAGGAAAAAACAGGACAAAATATATGGGTGTGAATGCAGCACTCCAGCATACTATTCTCATGATGTTGATTGTTCTGTATAGTGTAAAGCAAAGGGCAAGGAAGACACTGAGTCAGGTCTTCCCTGTCCTGGGATTTGTCCTAACACCTTCCTGGGATTGCATAAAGCCATCAGTGCCCCCTTTTGTTTGAAAGAACTGAGCAAATCTGCCTGAAGATGTTGGGGTGTAACTGAATCACATTTTTTCAGTGCTCCTGGTTGTGACGAAATTTCACCTGGCACTAGAACTTGCTACCATCTGCAGAAATGAGGGGCATGACCATTTTTCTGGTAAAAATGACAGCTTGTTGTTGCATGTACTTGATCAAAGTTGCAGTTAGAATCGTGGCAAAGTCATATTTGTATTTCTGTCAGCACCTCCTGGTCATCATGGCTGTGGAAGCCCAGACTAATCTGCTCTGTCTCATGCGGCATCAGCAAAATTCCCAGCTCTGTTCTGATGCTGGATTTCTTTATTGCTGGTGATGAATGATGTACTGGATGAAACAGAAGGAGTACATCTGGATTATCAGATATCATGCTGAGTGCATAATGCTGACACTTAGGAAAATCTCATCTTGTGAGCTGAATATTTTTCATATGGAAGTCAATTTTAGATAATAAATAGAGCACCAGAATGCAAACCCCTCCTGTTCATTACTGCCCTTTATGTAGCAGTACAAGACGATGCCAGGACATTAAGGCACAGGCTTGTCATCTGCAGCACTTGTTCTGGATGATCCCTGCGTGCTCTGCAGGTACTGTAAATGGGAATGAACTCTGTTATTGAAATGTGGGGTCCCAGTACAATGCTCTAAATAAAAATACACCAGAGGACACATTTTCTGAGAAGGAATTTTTAAAATAGTATGTAGACAATACAAGGAAACCAACATTTGAGATTCTACCTGGATGCTATACTCCATTATGCAGTGATCTCTCATACAGAGGAAACTTGCATTTGTATTTATGGCAGAGTAAGTCCTGCCCTACCATTACAATAATTGATTTCATACAGATATTCTATGTGTGGAATGAAAATGTCTCCTTTTTTAATTCTGTGTTAACTGTGAGAGGAAAAAACAGGACAAAATATATGGGTGTGAATGCAGCACTCCAGCATACTATTCTCATGATGTTGATTGTTCTGTATAGTGTAAAGCAATAGGAATTTTGGAAAATGCTCTTCATCCTGGCATCTGTTGAAATAGTCCCTGCCTTCATTGAGGAGAAAACTCAGGCTTGAATTTGCTGGAGTAGGCTCTTCTCAGATGAGAAGAGTAAAATCAGAAGGGATTAAAGTTTGGAATTGAGAGGAAAATGAGGAAACCTTTATTGATTTTAGTTCATTGCAATTGGCATTCTAATTACTGTAACAATTAGAGAAGTGCCACCTTTGAACTTTCCAGTGTTTGAGGAATTTGAGAATCAAGATTTAGGTTTGGTCTCATATAGAATAGCAAATCAGTATAAGTATAAATATCTTTTGGTGTCAGCAGATAACTTTGACACTGGTAGTGATCATTGTTTCTAAAGGGGTCATTGTGCAGTAAACTCCAAAGCCTGACTGCTATCTCACAGGAGCTCTCTAAATAATTTATCTTCCTAGCATAGCAAGTACAGATTGTAACCCTTGTGATTCATCTGCAAAACCTTCTGCTTGCCAATGGTTTTACTCAAGGAGCTTTGGCAGTGTGCTGTGCCAGAAGGAAAGCTCAGCAGCAGAATTAAACCCCAGGGATTGCGCTGCAGTTGTCCTCAGAGGGGACTCCTCCGGAGCCTTGGGGCAGTTTTGCTTCTCTCTGCAGGTTCTCTGTCAGAAGGGCTGATGGATGTTGGGAAGAGTTCTTTGGATGCTAACAGATGGAGCAAACCCTGATTTCTTTGTTAGGCCTGAGCTGGTGGGACAGCTGTGGAGGGCTCCATGGCCAAGGTGGGAGAGGAATAATCACCTGCAGGCAGGGCAGCTGTCTAACAGTCCTTAGCCTGTTTGTTCAGGGTGCTTGAACCTCATTGACTCATTTCAAACCCTAAATACTATTTCATTTTTTACTTCTTCTTTAGTTTCATAGACAGGGCACAGATCCAGTGCATTTATTGATTCCAATTAAGAGTGAACTGATATTTTGTTCCTTGAACTTTGTAAAGGGTTTTTTATTTTGCTAAATTCTTATGATAAAGTTCTCGAAGAAGTCCCTGTCAATTCATATACATTTGGAAAATTGGAAATACAGGTTTAATGGTAAAAAATTGAAAGCCCATTTTAGTTCAACTGAAAGAAAAACAAAAACCTTATCCTGTTTTGTTACATTACTCTTTGTTTTAAAATAGAGTGTATGAATGTGTGTGTGCAATGAATTGAGCAACTCGTAAAGCAAAAAAGTAAAAGTCAATGTCCAGAAGCTTCCATGAAAATAAAGAAGTTTTACATTCATACCAGCCTTTGAGATGATCAGAAATGAAAAATGCTGCTCAGTCACAAAGTGAATTTTCTACAGCTGCATCCCTCATGCTTTCTGTTTAAAGTTCCAGTTTGCTATTCCAAACCAGTGCTCACATGAAAGCTCCCCCTGCAAAGTCGTGTAGCAGCTCACCCACACCAACACCTTTTTTCCACATCATCATATATGTTTTGTTCATGAGTGAAATTTGCTTTAATAACACTTGATTTTCTTACCTGCTGACCACTTTGTTGATTACCATCCTCTCTGAAATGCAGTTTTCTTTCCAGGTCCTTTACAAGTGCAACTTTGTTTTCCCGAATGGAATCTTCTGTTACCAATGGCAGAGGCTTCAGGTTTTTCTTTAATCCCTGGGTTGGGCTATTAAAAGAAAATTCTGATACTAACATGCAGCAAACAGTATAGATATATATATATATATATTTTATATATATATTGTCATATTGTCACCTGTGTGCTATGATACATCATGGTGGAACCTATTATTTATTTACTTAGGAGCCAAAGCACAATACAGGATATGATTTTTTTTTTGGTACTATCTTAATGGGGCATCTCATTCCCATGCAGTACTAAATAAAAACACACATCTTAAAGAAAGAAAGTAAAGCTACAATAAACATCTAATTTCCATTTATATTTATCCTGCAATAATGATGTCACAGTAAATGCTAAAGAAATGAGTGTAGGTGTTACCTTAGGTGTACAGTGTGTACATTTGACTGCTATCAGGCAATAATTTAAAAGTTAACACAATTTCTCATTTGTTTTTATCTCACATCTTCATTGATCATTTACTCTTTCCATGAACTTCTTTAATTTCTCTCACCCTTCTATGACACCCAACATCAACAGTTATTTTTTGTTTCTATTTTATAGGTGTGGTGTGTTTGATTTTAGTAAGGTTTGAAAACAGTTAAATTCTTAAATAACAATTTAGGAGACTGGGAGAGTGCAGGAGGCTGTCAGAGTGCTGTGCTGGAGCACAGTAGCAGGACACTACTGGGAAGTGTATAATATTCTGGTGTTTTACTAGAAGAGGTGCTGGGATCTTGATGACAGGCTCTAGGTAAAGGCATAACTGTTGATGCTTTGCAAGGCATCATCCCTGTGTAGTTGTGCAGTACTGAGCTCTCACTCCTTGTGTAGCCAGAATTGCTGTCATTGATGATGCCAAAAAGGGAAGCTGGAGCTTCAAAAGGTATTTACAGATTATCCCAGATACTGTTCAGGCTCCTTCCTGACCATTGTGCCCTACTAAGACTGTCCCATGCAGAGGTCAAGTTTTGAATCTCAGCAAAAGGAGCCCTAGCTGTGTGGGAATTCAGCTCTGGGCTGGCACCCAGGAGAGCTGAAATGCAGAAAACATATTTAACAGTCATATTTAACAATATTTAACATATTTAGCAGTCCTCTGCCTGTCAGGCACATTGTGCTGTGTGGCCATGCCTGTGCAGCAGTGAAGGAAAGCAAAGCACATGGCAGGGGTGAGGTGCCATCACTGCAGAGAGCAGCCCCTGACGTTGTGCCCAGCTCTGCAGGGCTGCAGGGCACCGTGACAGCAGCAGCTGGGTTTGCCTTGCCTTGCAGCATTGGGGAAGCACAGCAAAGGCTTGAGCTGGCCCAAAACCTTCCCCTTGACCTTAGAGCTTCATGCTGTGTGCCTGATCGGGGTGCCAGGGCTGGGAAGGGCTCCAGGCACATGCCATGGGTGATGGCAATTATGTGGCTGTGCTGGGCCACTGGGAGGCCTGGGAGTAGCAGTGCAGCACTGGTTTGAAGGCAGGATTCTTGGCACACAGAGTGGGGAATGCTATAGACACAGGGCACATTCTTCTGCTGTAATAACACTTTGGTTGATCTGGTATCAGCAGGACAGCCAGGAGATTGTGACTTGCTGATGATTACCACTACCTTGAACTGGACCATTGATAAAAGGGGAAAATATTCCTCCCTTTGTGCAGGATCTGGAGTTCTATGGGTAAATAGTTGTACCAATGTACAGGTGCTAGCCATGATAACACAGAGTACACATAGTCCACAAAAGGGAAATTTGATTCAACTTCATCAGTAGAGACTCTTAATGCCCCCACCTTGCCAATACATCATCATCCTCATTTGCTTGTATCATGGTAGCTGTTTTGTCATAGAAATCATCCTGGCTCTTAATGAAATTATTTATGTTCAAACCATTAACTCTCCTGAGATTTTCTGGGGGACTTCAAATGTTGAAAGTACTGCAACCAGAAAAATACCTTTATGGAAGTTATTTCTTAGATTCACCTGGACTAGAAAAACCCTTGCAGTATAAGGTACCTTTAAAACTTTACTTCTTGCTTACAATAGGTATGAATGTTTTTAAACACGGTGTAACCAAAGTGTCTTGGAGTGACTTATTCTGCAAGCTCTTTACTCACACTAGTAGAGTCTTATGAACCTCTGAGCCCCCACATTCTTGTATATCTGTTGGACACTCACATTTCTCCATCTTCAATTCTCTCTTTCTACAGAAGGTATTTGTCACCCTGTTCTTCTAAAGTTCTTCTAAACTTCCTGATGTTTACATTTTTATAATGGAGTTTCTCACACACTTTTCATGTAAATAATGATTGTTTTGCATTCCTTTCTGGACGAAGAGAGAATTGATGGACTGTTGGTTTGACCTGTGTGGTTGGAGAGGTGGCAATTTCATCCTCCAATCCATGGTCACTTTTGGAATTCTATAAATATCGAGGTCCAGAAATAAACTGCCCCTTTTTTGCCTTGGACATCTCAGCGTGTGAGTGTCATTCATTTCGTGTCATATTGTGACAGGTATTATCCCTTCTTTTCTGTACTGGATGTAAAGGTTGGATTAAATGCCCTGAATATCTGAATATCTCACTTTCCTATTTTACAGAAAACTTGCGTTTCAGTGACTCCCTGTCCTGGGTTGACTTTATGATGCTTTTATCCCCAGTCTGTGAGTTCTCTCCAAAATTTGCCCTGAACCAGAACACTCCCCCACTGAACAGCTGGACAGAAATACATCCTGGTTTCCTTTGAGTATTTGTCCCTGCTTCTGTGCCTGTGGTTTGTGCTACTTACGTGGCTGGGGTACTTCTGGGCAGTCCCATGGCGTTGGTGGACGGTGCAGCAGGCAGGGAAGGCAGAACAGCACTGAGGAAAGCCACTGGGTTCTGGATCCGTGCGGTCGGGGAGAGGGGAGCAGGAGCCACAGTCTGGGGCTGGAACTGTTTCACAGGAGGGAGCGTCAGTGGGGGCACCACGGGCTCCTTGGGGCTTGGGAGACACTGGTCACTTTTGCTTTTAAAGCCTCCTGAGGCCCTTGCTGGGCTTCCTGTGAAGTTCTCCATGTGGTTTGTCCTCGGGGCTGCCTGGGGGATGCTGCTGAAGGTGCCTGAGGAGCTGGCAGAGGGGCTGCCTGGCGGGGTTTGGGGTGCCAGCAGCTGCTTGGGGCGGCCGTAGCCCAAGGCTTGAGGGGCACAGGCTGAGCTCTGCTTGTACAGGACGGAGCTGGACTGCTGGTAGAGGGAAGTGGCAGAATTCACCACAGTGGTGTTGAAGGACAGCTCTCTCAGAGATGCCTGGTGCACCTGCTGTTGTTCAAGCAGGACCTGGTTGTGGAGCTGTTTTAGCTGGCTCTGATCACTGCAGTAAATAAAGAGGAACAGAATTGGTTATGAACCCCAAATGAGCCAGTTGGCTGCACTTCTGTGTATGAATTCAGAGAGAAAAATTCAATGTCCTGTGATACAGTAAGAGACAGGAAACTGCTATTTGGCCATAGCTATATGGCATATTTTCTATCATTATGAGAGAAGCATAATATTAGTTTTCTAATGAATTAACTTTTTCCTTCATGTTCCCTTCTTTGCCAGAGGCACCAAAGCTTTTTGTCCACAAATTATTTGACTGAAGATAATTCTTACATTTTAGCATGTGAAACATAAATATAAATCTTACTCAAAAGATATTTAAGGGATATCATTGTCGAAGTCACCTTAGTACCTCCTTGCTTGTGTAACTAAGAGTGAGATTTGTTGTATCATAATTTAAAGGAGTGTTTGTAAGCCAGGTTGCATTATTTACCTCCTGCTGAAGTGGTTTCTGAAACCAGCAGTTGGACTGCTAAAGCTTTGTAATAATCCACCACAGGATATGCTACCAATGGAGTTTAGGTGGTGTTGACACTCAGTGACAGGCAGGAGTGGATAATTCAGAGAGGACTTGCATTCCATGCAGCTGTTATTTTTCTAGATGCTATCTACTAGATAGTTTTTCAGGGCTTTCTTACTTTGCAATTAAGGAAAATAATTTTCCTTGTCAAGTCAAGTGGTTTATTTAGTTATTCTGTGTATGGAAATACAGCACATGGAAACAGGAGAGCTTTTTCCCTTCCAAAATCAGAAAAGACATAGAAGATATGGAAAATGATTGTGTAATAAACTATGGAATATTAAATATCTACTGATAAAAAGTGGAAAATGTGGATGTAGAGATCAAGCACAACAGCTCCTGACAAAGCAAATACATACTCAACATAATTGGTTTTAGTTAAAAGACTTTTTTTATACAATGTACCAAACAAAAATCACAGTAAAGGCAGATTGAGATAGCAATTTCAAGCTTTCATAATGGAGACTGGTAGAGTTAGTAGTTCTGTGAGCTGCTTTCTGATTTTGTGCCCTTCATGTATACATCTGCATAAAAAAGCAATTCTTTGTAACACAGCTTTTTTGGGAGGGGAAACTGAGAGAAATAAGTATTGGGTACTTAAATACTGGTTCTGCCCCCCCTAAAACTCACTGTAGTTCAGAAAGTGTGTAGGGCTGTGAACGTGGGCTTCACAATTCAAACCCTGTGCTTTGAGTTCTTCCTCTGCTACAAGGAATGTAAATTCTGTCTTCTTGTAATGTTTGTGCTATGGAACTACATCCTGGCTTGAGAGTACCAGTAAATTACTTTTTAAGAGTCCTTCCTGAGCCCTTAGGAAAGGCCTCTGCCTATTTAAGAAATTAAATGAAGATGTTTGTGTGCTTGTTGTTAAATTACGTGTGAGAGGTTGAAAAAATGCTGAAAGTACTTTTCACAATGAACTGCAGTGTGAATTCCGTACATTGCCCTCTAAGAAAACGACATTACTTCTTCAAATTTCCCCTTGAGCTCCCAGTGCACCAATCACTTTTTAGCTCAAGTGGTTTCACATTATCAAGCATTTCCAAGTATTTTATCTGTTTTGGGGGAGATGATGTTTGTGGGACATACAAGTCATGAGGCCTTTGGGATGGCAGGTCTTGCTGGTTGCCAGTCTGTACTGTGTGTAAGCCTGAATGTGTCTGCTTTGGGCAATATCTCATACCCAGAATTGAGTGAGATCTGTTTGAAGAACTACTTTTATTTGACCTGCCTAAGATCAGTGTTCTTCCCCTCTTGATTGCAGCAGACAGCATTGTGGAATTAATAACATTTCAAAGGGAAAACATTTTCCTTTTTAAATTGGAGGTCACTTTTCCTGACAAGGATATAAAAAAAAAAATCTAGTGCTTGAGAATTTGTTTTCTAAGATTATGGTTAGTTAGACCAATGCCATGTAATGTTTTTATTCTGCATTTGAGTTTTTGCTCTAGTGTAATAGTGTTGTGGTCAATAAATACTAAATATTATCAGTGATGCTCCTGAGAATTAGACTTCTGTTTACTTACAGCTTTGGTTTCGCCAGTACTGGGGGAGGTTCCTTGGATGGTGATGTTGGCTCTGGTGTTTTCACTGGCTGTCCATTTATCTTCTCTGGGAAGTGGTTGGGTCTGGTTTGGTTGGTGCTGCCAGGTCCATCCTCTGAGGAGGATTCACTCCCTTTTTCATCTTCGGGCAGCTTGAAGTGCACACGGAGCCCTGCCTTGGAGCTGGACCTGGGCTCGTTGTGGTTCACAAGGACACCTTCCAGTTTGGGTCTGGGGGCTTGGTTTGCTCCATGGCTGGAAGGGGTCTGGGGGGGAGCCTGGTGCTCAGTAGCCACAAAGTCGATGGAGCTCGTCGTGTGAAGGGCAGCAGTGTTACTGCTGTCCTCAGGTGCTGGAAGAGGAAAGGTCAAACCTTTGGGACATGTAAATGCCAGAAATCATAGTGAAATGAAAGCACAGAAGTTACAGTTCAAAAAACTCACTCTGGTGTCCTTCCAGCTGTTGCTCTGACTTGTTTGACCTTGCTTGTTTAAGAACAAATTCCCTTGGAAAAGGAATATTGTAAAGGTAGAGGGAAAAGGGACACTGCTCCAGTTTGGAAAATCAGTCGGTGGTCTTCAGCCATGTCCCCAGTGAATTATTCCCCTACATCTTTGAAATACAAACGTTGTTTTTTCCCAGAGAATTCCCACACTTTTTAGTTACGAGGAACATTGCCAGAACTTGAGCTGCATTGGAGCCAACAGCACACAGCACAAATCCCAGCCTGCTCTGCTGGGTTTACCAGGAGCAAAGGACTCAGCTGGCTCTTACCTTTGACAGTCAGACGAGCTATACTGGACACTGTGCCATATTTGTTGCTTGCAGTACAGGTGAAACTGCCAGAATCTTCTGAAAATACTTCAGCAATAACGAGAGTACAAATCTCCTCTGCAAAGCATCAGAGCAGGGTTAGCGCTTGAAGTGAGCGTGCAGTGACCAAACACCCAGAACCCTGACTACCTTTGGGGAGATTTCCTTAATGACTTCCACCTTGCTCAGTTTGTTTCTAGTTCCATCAGTATTATCAGTTTTGGCAGCCTTTGTGTGCAGCAGCTGTTATCAGCATTGTCTGCAGCAACTGGTACCCTCTGTGCTCCAGCATGCCCAATGAAAGCAAAGAACAGGTGTCAGCAGAGTGTGGAAAACATTAGAAAATGTTTTCCTAACACATGAAGTACAGACTTAAAAGAACTTAAAATTTAATTTGGAAAAATATATATGTACTCCACACTCTCAGCTCACTAAAATATAGGTGGTTTTTATCTCTGATGATTGAAAGATTAATTATAATTGACCGGGGACAATTCAAGTGGCGTCACTCTCTAATGGGGATAAATATAAACCACATACATATAGACTGTTGTTTTCAAAAGTGCAGATTTGCAGGTAAAGGGGATTGTGCTAACTGTGCCTACAGAAAGTTAACTTCTGACTTCTTTGTGAAGATGACTAAAGGGCATAAAAAATATGCTTGCAAAATTGTACTAGGAAACACTATATTCCATCTAGAAAAGTTAGTCTGGGTTTATGACATTCCTGTCTGACCAGCCTGGGCAGCAGTGCCAGCTAATAAATACCTGTCATGATGGGATTTGAAGTCTTTTGGTTTGGCTGAGTAACTGGGAGGAGGAGGGACAGTAACATCTAAAGTGATTTTAAATGTGAGCTGATAAAATTTCTTCACCTTCTCAGTGACTATTGTTCTACAGTTTTGCTATAGACTTTCCTAAAACCCTACAGGATAAATATTCTATAGGTACTTTTGCACACTTTAGGCTTGATTGTTTCATGTCATCACTAAGGAAAACCCAACAGCAACAAAGAGATTGTTTCCTATCAACTATAGGAGAATAATAGTTTATTACAGCAGTATGATAAGAGAACTAGTTTAAGGCATTATAGTATCTAGTTTATCATGCTGGGATCTGCCAACCACTGCATGCATGGAAATCCAGATTCCTTCTGAATGAGCAGCAGGTGATGAGGCTGTGACAACTGCACCCAACTGATTATCCCCTAAAAACTGCTTCACATTACTCAGCAGTGATGCCACTGCACAGTAACAGAACAGTGGCACTGCCTTCTGGCAGAAGCTCCATTTCTATATTCCTAAGTCTCAGACAGAGGCAGTTTCTTCCAAGACTCTTTTTGGGGTAAAAACGTTTCAAACAGGGCAAGGAGAATACAGAAGTTTATATTCCATAAGAATTAATATTGATTTGATAATTTTTTTTCTTTGACAATTTTCCATCTTGACAGGAGCGACTTCATATTTTTAATGGCAAAAAGCAATGAGGAGAATGAATCTGTCATGGAGAAATATCCAAAGCTATGGGGCTCCTCTGCTCCAGCCATGTGGAGTAGTCCACATTCTGCCCTGATCCTTGGTATCAGCAGGTCCAGCCACATTTATAGGAATTGCTGATACCAGGGGTGGAACACCTGATGTGCTGCTCTCACATTTCGCTGCTCGGGAGCACAGGGAATGGCTGACATGGCTGAACATCTGATGCAATGTTCCCTAACTGGTAAACTGGATAAAAATAGCTCAGCTCTACCTCATCTCCTATACTTCAGGACCTCACATGTACAGGGGACCCTCATACATTCATTTTATTAATCTTTAGCTTGTTTAAATCCTGAGGTAAAAACTGGGTCTAAGCAAAGTGGAAACATTTTCTGCAAAAGAGACGGAATTAATTCTAGTTACATGTTTGTGGAACAGTCTACAGTGAAATGTGTGCCACTAGTAGCTGTAGAACATGAGGAAAAGAAGAAATTATGTTAATTAAATAATGAAGTTTTAATATTTAGTATTTTGTGAGGTTAAACCACCACATTTAGGTAATTAAAAATTATGAACCTTTGATGATCCTCACCTGGCTCAGCCATAGATCGTGGTTCTGAAGGGAAGAAGAACAGAATTATTAGATTGAATATAGTTATTTTTACCAATATTTCTTTTTTCTTAAGCACTAAATACAAAATTTGATCTTCTAAATAAGGTGGAATACTCTTTTTGATCCAATTTTCTGTTTAAGGGGAGGTGAAGACAGCCAGGCCTTTTACTCAACAGTATGTCAAAGGCACAATTGAACAATGTGAACACTTATGAACTCTGTTGGGAACTTGGGAACAGGAAATAAATTCTCCAAGTAGCTGGGTGGGGTTTTTTTCAGTATTGGCACAATTTTATTTTGTCTTGAAGACAATTTCTGAAACTCTGACCCACGTGAAATCAAGATATGATGAACTCTTGTTTCACTTAGGTTTAGTTTAGTGTGGTATTTAAGGAATTTCTGTTGAATTTTCACAATTTTAGCATTCCAGTGACTTAGAGAAAATTGCAGATGTTCTGACTACATTTGAAAATTAAAATTACAGTTGTAATAAGAAATTCACAATGTTGCTATGTTAGCAATTTTGTTGCTTGCCTGTATTTTATTAGACACAATATTTTCACACAAGAAACATACTTTTCTGTAATATCCTAAAATCTGGAGAGTCTTCTATCAGTGTTCCTTCTCTATACCATTCAACCTTTGGGGAAGGAGCTCCTTTCACCCGACATTCAAAAACAACAAGCTGCCCCTCAGAAGCTGAAATATCCTGTAACATCTATTAGAGAAAATGAATAGACAGTCAGTAAATGTCTTAATGGTCTGGATGTAATACTGATTTCACTAAGATTTAATAAAGCCACTTAAACCTTTGAATGGCTTAGGAAAAGCATTTTTTTTCTTTTGCTTATTTATTCTTTTCCTTTTTTCTTTTTCTTTTTTTTCTTTCTTTTTTTTTTTTTTTTTGAGAGAGCTCATTTTTAGTTATCTCTCTTTACAATTATCTGACCTCTACTTTTCAAATATGTCATAGAAGAAATTACCTTTGTAAATACAGGAGCAGCAATTATAGGTCTTCCATCCAGTCCTTGCAAATAGTTAGTGGGGCTTTGAGCCTGTAGATTGCAAAACATCACAAGATGATGTTTAGGTGTGCAGACATTATTTTTTCATGTACAAGAGAAATGTGCTTTTGGAATGACATAAAAGAGGTGTTGGTGGATGAAGTCCAAAGCAAAATACCTAATGCAATGAACAGAAATTCTGTTGTGGACAGCTGCTGGTGATCTTCCTGGATGGGATAACAGCAGAAATGTTATTACTTTGCCTTACTCAGTTCATCACAGCAAGAAAAGCTTTAGCACAGGGTATTGTAACATCTTTTCTTCATACTTCAACAAGGCAAATATATGTTGTCTGCTTGGTCATAGTCTTCTTTTAAAAACCCTTAACTTAGGAAAAAGCTGTCCTACATTCAATTTGCAATAATGACTGTAGGGAAAAGGGAATAATAAGGAAATGTTATGTCAAGTCACATGTGTGGCTGCTACTATAATTCTTCTCCTTTGCCAAACCCAAACCTTTTAAAGAGTTGGGATATCAACCTGTTCATCCTACTCAGTGAAACAAAATGGGATTGTTCTCCTCCTGGGAAACTCTGTTATATAGGTTGAGTATTTAATATCGGTTTTTTAGTGCAACAGGAGTTGCCTCAGAGCAGCAGAATTAATGATTCTGTATCTCAGGAAATAGCCAAATTTACACACAGATGATGCTTTATCAGCCAACAAAATTTATAAGTAGTGATTTTTGAATTAACTATTACCCTAAAGCATCTTCTTTCAAAATGGCAATGTGTTACTTAGTTCTTTTAGTTCTTAGTTCTATTCTCATTGTAATCAAAAGTAAACGTGCATTAGCATGATACCTGTTCAGTATCATTGCTTACCACAAAACCCTGGGCTGTAAAAGGTAAAAAGCTTTGAAAAGGCACTGGAAAGTGAGAAACTCATGAACTTCTCAGTTTTAAGTAAGTATGGCTCCTCTTTCCTGCCAGGAAAGAATTCACAGCTGTGAATATGCTGCCAGTTTGCAACAAAAAGGACTCTCAATGCATGGCAATGTTAATTAGAATATGGCAATGTTAATTAGAACATGGCAATGTTGATTTCCTTTGATGTGGAAAGTAAAATGTTATGTGGCAAACAAGTTTATTTATATATAAAGTAAACACAGCAGTGAAACGATTCCGCTTAAAATAAGTTTCATTGAAAGGAAAGGATTTCAGGTGAGCTCTGTATCAGGGAGAGGAAATCCTGCTGGGCTGGAAGGTGGATGAGGCACTCTGGGATGGGAGAAGGTGACTCACGCAGCCAGATGCCCTTCCAGCCTGGGAGCTGCAGGAATGCCCCTGGATCCTGTGCAGTGTCTGAGCTGCAGGAATGCCCCTGGATCCTGTGCAGTGTCTGAGCTGCAGGAATGCCCCTGGATCCTGTGCAGTGTCTGAGCTGCAGGAATGCACCTGGATCCTGTGCAGTGTCTGAGCTGCAGGAATGCCCCTGGATCCTGTGCAGTGTCTGAGCTGCAGGAATGCACCCGGATCCTGTGCAGTGTCTGCACCCAGATCCTGTGCAGTGTCTGAGCTGCAGGAATGCACCCGGATCCTGTGCAGTGTCTGAGCTGCAGGAATGCCCCTGGATCCTGTGCAGTGTCTGAGCTAAGGGAATGGCCCTGGATCCTGTGCAGTGTCTGAGCTGCAGGAATGCACCCGGATTCCCAGTGCTGGCCGAGCCTCCTGCTCCTCCAGCCTCTCCTGCAGGCGGGGCAGGAAGGTGCCCTGCCCTTGGCCAGGTTCCCTTGGAGGCAGGGCCTCTCCTCTGTGGACTGAATGGCTGCCAGGCTCAAAGCTGGAGTTCAACAGCAAAGCAAATGCTAGAAAATTTGGGGTTCCAGTCACAAACTGTAGAAGAAAGACTTTATTAGATCTCACTTTCAGTCCTTGAAATGCACCGTGGTGTCCCCTTACCTGGTTAGCTGGTGTTGGCACAGTCTGGACCAGGACAGACACAGGCTGGACCCCAGCTGATGGTGCCTTGGAGGTTTCTTGATGCTTGGCTGCAGTTCTGACAGCAGGAGATGCTGCCTTCACAGAGGTGTTGGCTGGCTTTGGTTTGCTGTGAAATATTAACCAAGAACAAGTTCTCTAACTCGAGGCTGGAGCTGTGTGTGTCCCTCAGTCACATCTGTCTCAGTTACAGGCAACCACAGCCTCACTGCTGGGACTGAATTCCTCTTGCTCCAAGCTGATCTGTGCTCTGTAAAGCTGCATTTGCTGAGTAGCCTGCACACCTGGCCACTCTAATATCTCATACTTGCTACAATAATGGCCAGGATTAACCCAGCTGTGGCTTTACCAGCTCAGAGCAGCATGAGAAAGCAATGCTGCTTTCTCACAGGACACTGCTACTTTCCATTTTGGGAACAGTTGGGTCTCTAAGGTCATGCAAATACTGTGGTTTGCTTGGATTCAGATTCAGTAATTAATTGCTGAAAAATTAAAAAGGTACAGCTGGTCTTTTAATTCAGTTTGAGGTCCCCCCAGGAAAGTTAGCCTTCAAAACAGAGGATGCTTTACTCAGAGTGAAGGTAGAGCTGTTGTGATCACTGATTTCTCTTTTGAACTTCTTTTAGCACCTGTTCTCCTATTAACTCCCTTTAGTTACAGGTATTCAGATTGGTGTGATGACACCTGGAAGCTGAGCAGAAATGAAGACATTCTTATTACACCCAAACCTGGCCTTTCATAATGTGATCATTTGAGGATATCCTACTATGATGTCAGAGCAGCATTCTGAGAAAAAAATTGCCTCACAATTTGATGAGGTCAGTGATTTAGAGATGCCATCAAGTGATCAGGATCATGGTCAACCCTACACTGACACCTAATGAGATGAATGTGGAAAAAACAACTGCCTGTGACATTTGGCCAAGGCTGAACTGGAATGGAAAACATCACAATTCATCCCAAACTGATTAGCAGTATATCCCAAGTCTGAGACTTTCTTAACCTTAAGTTTTATAAAACCCCTAACATTTATCAAAGTCCATGAACCAGTTCCATCTGGAGTGCTTTATGACCTTGAAGTTTAAATTGCACATAACAGGATTTGCTGTCAGCCTGAGGTCTTCAGTCAAATACACTGCAAATGTCTTCTCTTTGCATTTGAAAAACCAGCATTTGCAATGAGTGTAATTCTCCTTTGTAATGAGTGATGGAAAAAACCAAGAGGGTGCATAAATCTATCTGATTAGGGCCTCTTTTATCAAGGACTGGTTGCTTTTGATGTTGAATCTGTGCATACAAAGGAGTTCAAAATAAGAGACTGATTATTTTAGTTTTCAGCTAGTCTGACTCCCTTTCTAGTTAATAGAAGGACTTTGATTCTGAAATATTTTTAACAGCGTTGGATCAGGTTCTAAATCATCAGGGGATGGATTTAATTTAGGAAAAATAAAGAAATTAATAAATAAATATTTCCCAGACTTTTAGATTACATCTGACATATATTCATTTTGAAATTAAGTAGTCTTTTATACCATCATTTCAGTTCACTCTAGTGCATGTCTATTAATTTCTTCATCTTAAATCTAAATAATCAATCGACCTGTATTCTGCCAAAAACCTTGTGTATTTTCATGTGAGAAACTGTACTACATTCTTTGTCCAAGTCAGACACTTAAATCATCATTTAAGCTGGATCTAGTCAAGTGGCTTTTGTTTTAGTAAATTAATTTTAGAATGTCAATATTTATGATAACACCTTTCCTTTTATATTAATATTTAATACTAAAATTTCAATTTTTAATCCAAAGTTGAGGACACAAAAGCAAACTAATATTTGTTCCATACTATTTGTAAAGCAAACAAGTGCACAAACAAAGTCCAACCCAACCAATCCAAACTAATCCTAAACAGAATGATAATGTCTTGGAAGCTGCAAGCTGAAATGTCTGCACTTGTGGGTTTTTTAACTGTAAGAAATTTGGGAAGTTTAATTGATTTTAAACTTACTGATCCATTTCGTCCTTGATGATTTCACCTTCAGAGTCAGAAGAAGAGATGCCTGTGAAAAATTAAAAAAGAAAATCATTTAGCAGAGGGGTTTTGAGTTTCTCTCTGAATGATACAAACCTTTATTCAGCTTTCCTGTAGATCACTCCAGGGGTATGTATTATAAAGCTGTGCCCAGACAAAAGGTCCCATTGCAGGAGAAGTGAACAGGTTCCACACTGTGCAAGGTGCAGAACTGCTGTTGGGATAAGGCACATTTGGAAGGAGGTGCAGCTGAAGTAAGGAGAGGAATATCCAAGAGGGAATGAATACCTGGGTGTTCCTTGGGTTCTTTTTCAAATGCCACTATGATTTAGTCCATATTTGTTGTGAATTGAGTAGGAGCTTTCTTCTCTCAGACACCTGATGCTATCAGATTAAAAGGAAAAAGAGAGACCTGGAACTGTAGCTGTTATTCTCCAGCTGGTGCCTTGTACCACGATGTGAAGGAGATCCTTGCTCTGTTTACTGACTGCTGTCAGTTACTGAGACATTTTGCACTTCTGATTCTGCCTTCACTGTGTTGGAATTTGCATTTTCTCTGCAGTTCCTGCCAGTGAGCATCTCCCTCAGCCATGGCTCCCATCCAGCACCCACCGAGCTGGGGAAAAGCAGACCTTGGCCCCTGCCTTGAGAGCTGGTAAATCCCTGCCAAGCACAGACATCTCCCACTGATCAGGGGCAGGGCAGATGCTGAAAAAGGATTTGTCTTTTCACTGTCAACTTAGAGTCATGGAAGGAGAATAACAGTAGATTGAAATTCATCTTTTGGGCACTGCTTTAATTTATGAATGGCCCCACTGTGCTCAGTGATGGTGCTCACAGTGCGCTTCTCTGAGAGAAAAAGAAAAAAATCCTATGTGTTTATTTTAAGTTTATAGTCATGCTAGCACAATAATGGATTCAATCTCAAATCTTACCCAAGAAAGTGTAAAAAGAAATATAATAAATAGCCCACTCTTAGGCCTACTAGGTACAGTAAAAAGCATAAGGAGAAAGAAAGGACCCCTAAACCTGCAAATATATATTCTGTTTGATTTACAGCATCTACTGGGCAAGGAGAATATAAAATTGATGGCATATTTATTTTGGTTACAAGGTCCTAAGAAAAAGTTAAGAGGAAGCTGTCCTACATTCAATTCACAATAATGACTGTAGGGAAAAGGGATTAATAAGCATTAGACACAAAGTTTAGTTTCTTACACTTCTGTAGAGTTCCACAGACAAAAATACAAGGTAGTTTCAGAATCTGAGTATTTTTAGACTTGGATCTTGCAGTGAGATATGTAAAACCTCTGGGAAGTAACACAATAAAATGTAAGGGCTGGTCCCTTGTCTGAAGAGTGCTTTGCAGGAAAATAATAATGATTTCAGTAACGATGGAAAGTGTTGACTCCTGCTATGGTTTTTTTTAGTTTAAAACTATCACAGTTAGCAAACAAGATACAATTATATCTTTATCTTGTGACCAGTTTCAACCATTTCTGCAACAGCTGTAGGATTACCTTCTATGTAAATCTCTGCAGAGGTGGAGTCAGTTCCATAGATGTTGGAAGCAAAGCACGAGTAACGCCCTGTGTCCTCCTCAAAAGCCTCAACAATGACCAGAGAGTGTCGGTCACCTGCCTGGATAATTTGGATGTCTGGTGAGTTTTCAAGCTCCTTCCCTTCACAGTACCACCTGCAAGGCAAAAAGAAATTGTTTTTCAATGCAAACAAGTTGATGACTAGGATAATAATGTTTGAAGTCTTTCTGATGGTAAAATTGGTAGGTTTAGCCTGAAGATTCTGACAGAGTACTGCAGGTGAGTATTGAATCAACAGTCATAGGAATAAAATATGGATGATTTTCATAATATTCAATAAAGAGTAAAAGAGCTCTGAATTTGGAACAATCAGAGCTCTGAATTTCTCTTGAGGTACAATCAGATCTGTGTAGTGGCTTAATGTGCAGCAAAAATCACCCAACACTAAGTTAACAAATATCCCTCAAACTTGTGTTTCTTAAGTTCATGTTAATTCAGAATGCGACTGAAATTTGTCTTTGTTTGCTCATATATTTAACACAATCTGCTTTATATAAAAGATGGCAGAAATGTATCACAAGGTAAGAGAGTTGATGTGTTACACTAGAGGTTCTTCCACACAGAAACAGCCAGGCAGACAGCTGCACCCGGAGTGCTCTTCTGCACAGTATTGCTGTGCTCCTCTTTAAATGCTGCTAGAATCTGTTGGGCCCTCTGGAGCTGTCCCACTCTCATCTCAGGCATTCCCAAGTCCCTCAGTGCTCACAAGTGTTGTTTCAATGGAAAATGCAGGAATGCACCCAAAAGGAAAGCAGCACCTTCCCACAGAGCTCTCTAGGATGTGTCACTGGCAGAAACCACCAGGAGGGAGAGCAGGACTGATGGATGCTGGTTACAAGGCACAACAGAAGCACACAAAGCAGGTGGGTCTGCAGAAATTAAATCTAGGCTTTATAAAGAAGGTGTAGTGCTGTGTATCAAGATCCAGAGTTAAATGTTTGAGATAATACTTAGAAATCCCTGTAATTATAGGTAACTAAGTAAATTTGAAAAGCCAAACTTAAGTGCATTCATCTTCACTGTAACTTTTCTTATGAAGACTGATAGATGGATAGGTAGATATAAAATGCCACTAAAGTATTTGTATTTTCTTACTGTGACTTCCTTCATTACATGTGTTTAGCTACTGCATCTTCTGCATGTGAGGGTGGGAGCTGTCATACTGGCAATATTTTTTATTCAATTGACTTTAAAAAAATTAGTAATCATTTCATCCAACTTTTATGGTAACTTGGTAAAAGAACCTGTCAACATTTGAGTGGTACTACAGAAAATAAGATTGTTGTGGAAAGGATAAGGATAGGTTTTTAAGTAAGAGGTTGTAATAATTAATATCTCCTGTCTTACACTATAAGGTACTTCAATACATTTCCATCTCAGATATTTTAGGAAAACATGAATAAATACATTTTTTGGACCACTCAGTTGCAGAACTTTTTAACAAGTTTGTGCTACAAATTAAGCATGAAGAAAACCCCAAATTAATATATTGAAAAAAATCTCTAAACAGTCCATATCAGCAGAAACCCAGAATATAACAGAAGTATAACACAGAACTGAGGAAGGAGCCTCAAGGGGTCTCTGAGGTATGGAGGAACACAGATCTAGCACTTAAATGCTGATTGTGTAGCTGAGCAGAGCAGGCCCTGTTTGTGCCCATGAGTCTGAGCCATCCAACACAGCTTTCTCACAGCACACAGGGAATTCCTGCATTTCATTCACCCCAGAGCTGCCAGGAGCTGCCTGCTGTCCATGGACACTTCCTAGGACTGCACTTTACTCCAGGCAGCTTTCAGCAGCCATTCATGCTGCCTCCCAAACCCCAGTGTTGAAGCTGCAGAGAGTGTTCTGGCACCACCCAAACCACGGAGCACCTCTGGAGGCTGCAGAGCCAGCTGTGCTCCCACAGAAGGGAGCAGTACCAGCAGCACAAATCCAGGGATGCCAGGTGAGCTGCCACATGTGGAAGGAGGAGGAAGAATCCCCTGGGTGTTGTGGCTCAGATCACAGATCCACCTAACCCAGCAAGCTCTCCTGACAGTGGCCCAGAGTGACACTGAGGGAAAAAAGCAAAATGAATTGTACATGTGTGTATATTCTATCCATGTGTGCATATTCTATCCATGTGTGTACATTCTATCCATGTGTGCATATTCTATCCATGTGTGTATATTTTATACCTGTGTGTACATTCTATACCTGTGCGTATATTCTATACACGTGTGTACATTCCCTCATTGCCCTGGAGTGTGTAACCAGTCTCTTTAACTTCTTTCCCAAGGTGTGAAGCAGCACTTAAAAATAGTTCTAAAAATGTGAAATTACTGGTCTTAAAATCATAATTTATAAACTACCTCTCCCTTTAAGGATTTCATGGTCACAGTACAATTATCATTATTTTCCAGTAGATTAGACTGTATGGTTCCTTGCTAACATTTATTTTGAAAATACTAATCTTTATTTATGTTATCTTTATTTTGAAACTATTGGTTTGCTTTCCATTCAAAATATATTTCCTTTAAAAATAATTATCTTTCTACCTTCTTCTGATCAACTTTTAGTGGTCATACTCTGTCACAGTCCTGTCAGATCCTCTAAAACAAAACTCTTCAAACAGAAGGAACAGCTACACCTATTTTAAACTTCGCCCATCATGGCTTGCCCAAATCTGGAATTTTTACCACTAATACTTGGATACAAAGGGAGTTTTTTTAACTGGTTCCCCAGAAGTGAGTATCACTTTTTTTTTTTGTTCAGTGCTGTCCTCACACAGGTAAAGACACCAGAGCTCTTAGCTGGCATCCAGAGCAGAAACCTCCCCTGCCTGGGATAGATGAACAACTCTACCAGGAGCAAGCAGAGGAAATGTTTACAGCCCCAAGGGAGAACTGTGGTAATGTGCATTACAGGGTTGATTGAAAATATCCTGTGACAATTAGTGCCATTTCAAGTTCCAGACTTGGGAATTACATAGGACTCCTGTGATACTGAAGGGAGGATTTTTAAAAATTCTGTTTACATTATGGTTTATTCTAGTCTTGTTCTCAAGAGCTCCAGTTGGTGATCACTGAAAATGGTCACATGATCAGGAGAGAAGGTTCATGCAGTTGTGTGACTACAGGCACAAATTTGGTATATGAATGTACAAGTTGCCTTTTAGGTGTGTAATTCATGTAGGCAACTGTGTACTTTGGGACATGAGTCATGGCACTTACTCATGTCTTTTTATATTCCCACCCCATGCCTCTTCCTTATATTGTAGCCTTGTTTGAGTGTGTGAGCCTTAGCAGATATCAATAAGCATGCAAGAGAATACCCATGCTCTAGAATTTGATTTCATTTCCAGCAGCACCTTTTCAGAACATTAAAATAACTTGCATAGTACAGTGATATTATATTTCTGCATCCACTTAAATGTTTCCTTACTGAAGAGGCACATCGGGCAGAACACATTACAGAAAATGCTGTGATTAATTGCCATTAAGGTAGAACTCACGGTGTTACTGATCAGCTTTTCCAATTAACCTGTTGTGTTTGTGCAGAGCTAAGTCTGTATCATACTTTTGTGAGGCACAATTTAATTTTCCTATAGGCAAATTTTAAAACACAACCTGATTTTTACACTTCTTTTATTAGTATACAAGTACCATAGACTCAAACAATGAAGTGGGACTGAGTTAATTGGATTTTTGCATTTCTTTTTTCCTTTGGTTAGTCCCAAATTTGCAGCATCAGTAATTTAAAACTTCAGGAATAAACTCCTGTTTCAAACCTGTGTTTAGTTCTCTATGCAGTGTGTTCTGTAGTCACTCTTTTCAGCATAATGTTCAAGTATTTTGAAATTAAGTTGTGAAAAGGAGGATGTTGTGTGAATGTTGTCTGGTTGTAATGCTGATAAATCAAAACCAGTGGTCTACTGTGAAGTTAAGCTTCATGGAAAACTTTGGGGTGGTATATCTACTCTTTCCTTGCTCACATTTGGCTTTATACTCTCCATGAAAACACTGTACATGGTGGCAATGAAATGTCAGCCCCAGCAGCTCTGTCCCTGAGGTACGTGCCATGGCTGGAGCAGCAGAGCTCTGCCACTGACATTTCATCCCTGCCATGGATTGCAGAGAGAGCTTCCTCATGCAAGGGAGGCTCACATTCAGCACAGGCACTGTCATCCCCCGTGCCAAATTCATCCTAGATCTTAATCCACTGACTTGACTGGTGCTGAATGTAAGAGAAGTTTGGCTGTAGACAGAGCACTAAAACAGAGAAATGCTTTCATTTGGCAGCCAGGAAGAAAAATCTTAATTAATCTTGCAGGGTTTCACAGTTTCTAAAAATCTGTGATTAGTTGCAGGTCTGGCCTCCTCAAACAAAGCAGCATAAAATGCAGCTTTTAGGCTTTGTATGCTTATGTTAAAGAATGTTTTCATGGAAACCTTATGACATACAGCCTGTTTTTAGAACATTAAATCCTCATGACACTTCCAGCATAGCTGTGTTTGCCAAACCATGCAATGTGATTCATCAGTAAAATTAACCTGAGAGTGATGTGCCAAACAGTTTGGAAAAATGTAGACACCTCTGAACTTGAGGGAAAAAGGAGCGCTCTCCTCACAGAGGGGAGTAAATGTCACACCTACCATTACTCATAGAAGGGAGAATGAGAAGGAGGTCATCAAACACCTTGGAAATACACCCTGCATTTCTCTCAAAGGTTTGTTTCTAACGCACAGTGCAGTCAGAGCAAAGCAATCAGCAGGAATTGCAGCAGTGCTCTTTAATTGCCAGCTAAGGTGGTTTGAGCTAGCTGGAGGCACACATCCTGTGGTGTCACACTGAAAAATGAGTCACTTCTCACACAAATTTCTAGATAGGTTGGCCAAATGAGCTTCCTCTTAATTGTGGGCTTGTTACATGAAGGCTGAGTTACCTTTAAAAACATTTGGCCAGGTCTTTCTGAATTCAGCCAAGAGGACTTGGCTTTCCATGTCCTGGTGTTTCAGATCAGTTCCCCAGTTCTTCCCCTGCTCCACCATCCAGTTTTCTTTCCCTCAGTGAGCCCTTGTGCTGGTTAGTTACGTACCACACCTGTAATGCTTTATCATTGCAATGGTTTGGTAATTTGATAAATGACCAAAATGGTATTTTGACCCTGATCCATCACAAATGTCATTTGCACCATCTTTTACATCAATTTGGTTTAGTACTATCTTGCTTTCAAACATGGTATCTGCCCTTCATATTTTCCAGTCCTTTCTATCCCTGTGATCAGCTTCTTTCTAAATATCCTGTCTCTAATTTCTCTCTTGTAATCCCCATTACATCAGTCTAACCATCAGACTGCTCCTAGTGTTGACTGATGAACTGCATTGCAGAGCTTGCTGAATCCTGTTCTTGTCTCACAGTGCTCTGGGTTCCCACAGTATGACTTCCACTTTGTCATTGTATCTAATACAGGCATTTTAAGGCACTTGGGATCCCTTTCTGTGGTTCAGAAATCCATTTCAAGTCAAAGGTCATTAAGCTTTCTTTTAGCAGTTGCTACCTTGCCAGTTGGTCCTTTCCTGGGACTGCTGATTTTTTTATTTCTTTTGCCTGTCTATTAAAAACCTTCTGTCCTTGCCCAGCTCCACAGACACTGAACTCACTCACCATAAACATTGGAAAACTTTTACCCTCCAAGCAAGACATTTGTCAATTCAGAGCACAGTTCTGCTCACAGTCCCACAACTGTGGCCAACAAGATGCCTCTTTCAGAAGCTTTGCACAGAAGATCAAAGATAAGCACTATTTTTGGGGAAAAAATGCTGCATTCTTCTGGTCCCCATGATTAATGGTACACAAACCCCAAAGTACATTCTGGTTTCTGGTTTCCTTGTGCTGTAGCAGTGACTAACAAGGCCACCATACTTGGAAGCATGTGAATATTTATCACTCAGTCAAGTGACAACTTTTGCACCCTCTCTTAGTGTTACTTCTGCACAGTGGTGGAGGTGAAAGACTCTTGGATGAACATGACAAAGTTTTGTTAATAAATAATTATTATCAGGAAACCCTTCAAGGAGCATTCCCAGCTTTCCCAGCTTCCCTAACATTCCCAGCTTTCTCCTTAATATAGCACATACATACACACACAAACACAAGGGAGAGAGAGTTCAGAGTTCCCCACTTGTGACTTACCTTTTGTTTTTTTTAGTTAAAATTGTGAAACTGAAAGCTGAGCCTGATCTTTTTCTTGAGCTGTAACTGTTTGGGACTAACTTTCCCTAGGGGACTTCTTTCTCCCTGTCCCTAATTTCTGTATCTGATGGATGCTTTTTCTACAGAGGTGTAGTAGTTCCTGTACTGAATGGCATTCACATAAGTAGTTTATTTAATTAATCAAAATTAACAAAATCAAATATTGAAACAGAAATTTCAACTAAAAAGCTTCAGTTTTGTTGGGGCACAAATGGACCCAAGTTACAAAGATATCCATCATCAATTTCTGTGGAATCAGTGGTTCCTGAATTGGGTGTGAAGGCATTCTGCTCATCCCTGGATATCTGTAGGATGAGCCATCACTCCTGGGTTCTCCAGTCTGCCCTTGTGAGCCTTCAGTGACTCCATAGTGTCAGCTTGTTATTCTGGGGGTTGTTAAACACCTAAACTTGGATGACATGAGCACCTTGTCACTTTTATGTATGTCAACAGCACAAACATGGCTGCTGGTATAAGGACAGTGCTGTGGCCTTCTGGAGAAACACCTGAATTGAATATTGTGTGTTGGAGTACAGTCTGTGAACAAGCAATTCGGTGTTCACCTGTTCTGAGTATGAAGAAAGCCAGACTGAGTTTGTGTACAAGTTCAGATCCATAAGAGAAGATTATTTCACTTGTTGTCTTTGCATTATAAGCTATGCATGATAAAAGGGGGGAAAATAATTTTTGACTTCCAGGGATCCTACTGACATTTTTATTATCAAAAGGATTTATCAAGACAAGTGCCTGGAGAAATAAGCAAAAGAAGTTTTCAGAGTCTTGCTTTATAATCAGAGAGTGTCCCTAATATCTAGGGGATGATATTTCCTGTTTGTTTTCTGTTGAAAAAATCCTTAATTTCTGGCACTGTTTTCTCTTTTAGTCAGACTCCTCTATGAGTTTATGGGCTGAACACAATACAACATTTGTAATGGCTCCACCAAGGGAATGCATCAAAACTGTTAATTAGAGCAGTGAGTTTAGACTGAAACATAGTAGAAATAATATTCTTCCCAAACAAGATATTTGCCACTTGCACACACCTACCATTACAGAAGTACAAAATGACAAGTGCAGAATATGTTTACCTGACTTCAGGTGCTGGGATTCCTACCACAATGCAGTCCAATTGCACTTTGGATCCTTCAGGAACTTCCCTGCTCTTCAATTTTTGAGTAAAGCGTGGTGGCTGTCCAAGGGGTTCATCAGAACATACAGATGCAGATTCTGACTCTGCTTTCAGCTCTGCACTTGTTAATTGACCGATAGATTCCAGGTTTGCTGTCTGTTGATCATCTGTTTGTTCAAAAGTTTTCTCTGCTTTGTTTTCCAAGTCTTGAGGTGTTGGAATGGAAAGCCTTTCTCTGTTTTCTGATGTGAGAGACAGGTTAGAGCTGCCTTTTTGAGCAGACTTGTTCTTAGATTCAATTTTGCTCTTGTAGTTTTTGCACGTTCGGGGTCGTATTCTTTCCGAGTTGTGAGCTTTGAAAAGTGACGAGAGCTCCTCAATGAAATCTGCTGCCTTGTTTAGGAATTCCTTTTTGGATTCTGATTCAGAAGGGACGTGGTGTTTCTTTAGATCTTGAGAGCTCCCTTTGGACCCCTTTGTATTTCTAACATGTTCCTGACAAAAGTTGGAGTGCAGGCCATTGTCTGCTGTTTTCAGAGCTGTGGGCTGGGCCATTTGTTTGTGTTTTCCCGTGGCGTTCAGCTGCTCTGGGGGGCGCTGTGAATGTGCCTGAAGCTCATCCTGTTTCGTTTCCAGTGGGTTCTGATCAATAGCTTGTCTTGCCAGGTTTACACTTTCATCAAGCTCTTCTTGGCTCAAAAAGGCAGACAGATCTGGGAGGTCATCTTGGGCAGCTACCTCATCTGAATCACCAGAAGCATTGCCATAGTGGAAATTATGAGAAACTGGCTCTGATCTGCTTCTTTCACTCTTCCCTTGGTGCTTAGTTTCTGCTAAATAGCTCTCTCTCAGAAGCTGAGATATTGAGGTTGAGGTTTCTAAACTGTCGTCTTGCATGCTGCCAACAAAAAGGACAAACAGGACCACGCCTTATCAATAGCAATTATTTTGATGGAACACAATGACAGGCTTCTGGAAAGCAGAACACAACATTTTCAAACTGCATCTGTGTGCTGAATACTTGGAAGTACTTGTAGTACTTGAGGCATAAGGATGGCCTTGTGTTAAAGGCCTCCTTCTGCACATCCTGCCAGACTGCTGCCTTTAGCCAGTAAAGTTCATCCTTCATCACTTTCTACTGTCAGTGGCCTCACATAAAATAACTGAGAGTGTGGTGTTTTCTACTCTGTTCAAGGCAAAACTTCAACTACAGAGCTATTAACTGAGTTTCAATGTCAAATCTTCGTCATTGCTGACGTGTGTTTCTTAGCTAAGAAACAATCTCACCAGATTAGATTAAGTGTTGGATATTTCAGGGACTGAAAGTTGTTGAGAATAACAGTACTTTAAAGTGAAGTAAATTTAGCTTGAAAAGCACTGAAGTAGTAAGTAAATGATCCCTCAAAATCATAAGAGGGATGTAAGGAGGAAGGAAAAAGAACTAAAATATTCCATAATGACAATTTTTCATGCATTATAGGAAGCCATAATGGTGCTAAATGTTCCACAGCTTCTTAAATCCAGCATTATTTCTAATAAGCTATTTAAAGTAAGTAGAGAACTATGTCATTATTTATTGAAAGTAAGTAGAGAACTGTGTCATTATTTGATGCAAACATAATTTGTACTACAGGGCTTTCAGAATCATGTTCTTAGGTCATCCTGATTCTGACAAACTGTACCACATGAGATGAGAGCATCAGGAAGCTCATACTTAACCTGCGTGCCTGATAAGCAGCAAAGCTGAAGCATCCCCTTTGATACTTGAACAAGTGTAACTTTGTGGGGTTCTCTCTTTTGTTTAAATGAGAGCCATGGTGAGTGCAAAGGGATTTAGACACCCTGATAACACCCTCTTCTTCTGGTGCCCTAAATAGGAAGACAAATGTGCTCTTTACCCCACTGAGAGAGCTGATTCCTCCCAGCTACTGAAACAAGCGCAGGACTGTTCCCTGGACCTTTCTCTCAGGCTCTCAGGCAGGAGTGCTCAATATCTCCCTGGATCTGTCTCTCAGGCTATGGAGTGCTCAATATCTCCCTGGATCTGTCTCTCAGGCTATGGAGGGCTCAATATCTCCCTGGATCTGTCTCTGAGGCTATGCAGGGCTCAATATCTCACTGGATCTGTCTCTGAGGCTATGGAGTGCTCAATATCTCCCTGGATCTGTCTCTCAGGCTATGGAGTGCTCAATATTTCCCTGGATCTGTCTCTGAGGCTATGGAGTGCTCAATATCTCCCTGGATCTGTCTCTCAGGCTATGGAGTGCTCAATATCTCACTGGATCTGTCTCTGAGGCTATGCAGGGCTCAATATCTCACTGGATCTGTCTCTGAGGCTATGCAGGGCTCAATATCTCCCTGGATCTGTCTCTCAGGCTATGGAGTGCTCAATATTTCCCTGGATCTGTCTCTGAGGCTATGGAGTGCTCAATATCTCCCTGGATCTGTCTCTCAGGCTATGGAGTGCTCAATATTTCCCTGGATCTGTCTCTCAGGCTATGCAGGGCTCAATATTTCCCTGGATCTGTCTCTCAGGCTATGCAGGGCTCAATATCTCCCTGGATCTGTCTCTCAGGCTGTGCAGGGCTCATTATGTCCCTCCTGCTTCATTTATGGTATGGTAAATCTTGCTGCAGTGGTTTCAGGTGTTCCTGCCCCAAGCTGTCTGGTTTATCACCCTGCAGAAGGTTCTGTTCTTGTCATCAAGAGAAGAGAGCATCCATGCCCCAGCATTGGCCGTCTCCATTCACAGCCTTGTGTAGCAGCTGAATTTATCAGGGAAGGAAAAGTTTAAAAGGTATTTCTGCTGTGAAAGGCTTTGGGCTTTTCTAGTGGGACAGTTGTCCCTGGAAAAGGAATGCTTAAGAACAAATGAATTGGTAATGTCTCATACTGCTGCAGTATTTTCTTCCTGGAATGTGAGTGCCAGCCCTTATTCCTTATTTACAAAAAGGAAGGTTTCAATTTAAACTGTTTCTATTCTTCTTCAATGAATGAACACACAGCTATCATAATCTGATGTGCATTTTGAGACCTTAAATCCCTCTGCTTGAGGCAAGTTTCTTAATACCACAATCCTCTTCCTTATGTAAATATTGGGCATTTTATATTTATTTATTTTGCTTTATTTTCATAATATTAAACAAAGAAAATAACTAAGACTACAGAGGCACCCAGTCAAAATATTGCTAAATTTGTAGCTGGAAATAAAATGCCATATAAATTGCAGGCTTTTAAGCACACCATGGAGGCCCTGCACTGAGCCAGGCTCTGTGATGCCCATTGGCATCATTGGCATTCCATTATCTGGTGCAGTGTTTCAGTGGAGCTGTGGCACACAGAGAACATGGATTTGGGAAGCCCACACGAGATAATATCATGAGCTGTTTCATGACTGGACAGAGTTTATAATTTAACCTCTTAAGAGTACAAAGAGTTCTCCATGAGGCTTAAAGTTCCTGCTCAGTGGAAACTGCTTTTGCTTGCTCAGCTTTCACTTGTTGGGCAGCTGTGCCCCCTTAGTGCAGCTGAACGTGTTTTAGGGGCTCTCTTTGCTTGTTTATGTGCTGATCACAGACTCTGTGCTCTAAAGGTCACTGCTAAAGCTACAGTTTCAGCTCCCAAGAGCTGAAATACATTCTACCACGGGGAGTTCACAGCCTGCAGGACAGACCTGTTCCATGAATGAACTGCAGCCTAGAACCTCTCCACGTGTGGCTCTGGCTGAATTAGAACATGCAGCATTTGCAGCTTTACAGGACACAGTGGGAGGCTGTGTTATGTGGCTAGAGAAGTGTGTAGTTTACAAGGTGGCAAAATTTAGCTTGCTGCATTTCCTGGCCACTCTTTCTGCAGTATTTCAGAAGGGCACATCTTCATCTCAGTATCTGTAAAGGTCATCAGAGCTGAAAAAAGATGATGCAGATCTTTAGAGGACACTGGATGCTCTAAGGAGAGAAGGAATAGTGTGATCAAAACCTGAAGTCAAATGAGCTTGAAGAACCCCTTTAATGGTTTTGTCTAAAGAGTATATGAAAATTGTCTGAGATATTCAGGGTTTCACTTGCCTCTGTTGCACAGACATAAGTGCTGTTGCATAGTGCTATGTCTGTTTCAACAGAGCTTGTTAATCACAGTGTGGCTTTTCTGCAGGAAAACATAGTAAAGCACCTGTGTGTTCAGTGTGGTTATGTGAGATTTCATTCTGGGTATATTCGACACTTTGTTCTTGCATGTCTTCTCTTCGTCTTTTGATGAACCAAAAGCATTGAAACATGAAAGAAATAATTTCTGCTAATTTGCTTAAGGAGTATTGCTGCAACATAAGGAGCTACTCTCAAAGATATGTTTAGATGTATTTAGGCAAAATAATTTTATAATTCTAGCTTGAAAAACCCCAGTGAGGAAGCCACTGTCTCATAGCAAAGGGAGGAAAACAAACAGTTCCCAGCAAAGGACCTGCAACAACTTCCTTCTTTCTGCCCTTTGGAGCAGAAGAGGTAGAAGGGAGCAGAGTTCTCCTTCTAGAGTTGGGAAGCAAGATATTAATGAGAATGAATCTGATGCCAAATTCTTATTACTTAGAGAGCCATCATTCTCTTTAGAGCTCACCCAGGGTCAGAATTTTATATCTAACTCTTCTCTATTTTCATCTTCTGTAGAAGATGACTTTTTATTCTATTTTTAGTAATGAAGTTATTGGGTTCTAGTCAAATGTGGCACTTTGAGGCAGTGCTTGTCTACTGAAGTTTTAAAATATTTGGAATTATTTTATATTTTAATTTAATGGAAGATGTTAAGTTTCAGCAAGTGTTGCTGTGGGGCAACTGGGCAATCCCATTATGGTTATTAATTCTGCCTTGCTTATGCCTTGAGAGATGTCCAGGTTGTTGTGGTTTTTTTCAAAGAACTGTGCTAACTGTATTGTAATTGCAGATGTCTCTGCTGAGCAGGTACGTGCAGATAACTGTGTGGAGCAGGCAGGAAGAAGGACAAACCAGCAAGAACACAGTAGGCAGCAATCTGTGGTGGCAATGAAAGCACCAATGATTCTGCTGACTGGAAAAGTGCCATCATGAACCTGTATCAAGGGCAGGAATTGCATGGCTGGTTACAAGTAATGTCTCTAAACTGGTCTTATTTAGGGGGGAATGGGGTGACTGCCACCAGCAGCCTGCAGTTCTCCACTCTTGACGGGCTCATTAGCACCAAACCACAGCATGAGGGCATCTTTGGCTTTCCTGGGACACCAACTGCCGTGACCTTGGGCTCCTGCTGTCCTGAAAGGCGCCAGAGGATGCCACAAACAAAACTGATTCCAGGAATTTCTTCACTCTGCTAATTCAGTTTCCATTAGGCAACTAATTGAACAAGCTCTGAGTTTCCAGGAGCCTCTGCTTATGGCAAGATTCTCTTATTAGCCAAGGGATCTTTAGGATTAAATATTCACAAAGGTAGAATAAGTTTCCACAGTTTGTTTTGGCAGTGGCTTGACCTGAAAATCCTGACATGGAAGGGAGGAAATGTGTACCACAGGGGCCTTGCATAGTGTGACACCAAACACTTTTATTTCTTCTTGTTTGAGTTTTCTTAGACTCATTCCTGAGTCACCACTGAAAGAATCTGAGTTTTTCCTACAGACACAGCACTAGTGAAATCTCAGCAAGCTTATGGGAATCCCAGATATATCTCATATATCTCCATTTTATTTGGTGATAACAGCTTCTAATGCTTGATTCCCTAAAGATAATTTTTCAAACTCCCCTTCTCTCTATCAGAATAAACAAGTTATTAATTAGCAGATTTGATGCAAAAAGCATTGGAACATCTTCTTGGTCTTTCAGAAGTTAGAAGGAGAAATTTTGGTTGTTCCTGTCTTAGCGTTTCAAGCTCCATTACTTCTATTGGGAGTGCTTTTGTGTGAAACCCCAGCAGCAGAGCAGCAAGCACACAAACCCCTGATTCTGATTGTGCTCTGCAGAGAGGCCTTTGTGCCCTTTACACAGCAGCACTCTGCATGCCCAGCACCTCAGTGTGCAAAATTTAGCAAATATTAGAGGCTCTATCTACTTCATGATTAATTTAATTGCACATAAATTGCATTTACCCATAGAGAGCTTAACATTTCCGGGGGTGTTGCAGCTGTATGACTGCAGCTGTGAAAAACAAGGTAAGAGCTGACACAAGTGCTGTGCCTTGCAGACACTGGAGGATCACAGGCACATTCTCTGGGCTTGCAGGAATTCTCACTTAGCAGTTGCCATTGTCACCCTTTCTGTACTGCCTGTTGACAAGCTGTGGCTGCTGCAAGACGGGCTGAGGCTCCAGACACAGGAAAGGTTGGGCTGGGGTGGAGGACTGGGGTTGTGTGTTTGGGGGCGTGTGTGTGAGATATTTTTAAATGGTGTTTAGAAAGCTGTGTGCAAGAGGGTGCTTTACTTTTCTGTTTTAGACACTTCAGTGGCTTTGATTTCCATTCCCTGTTATGAGTCAGATAACTAAACTCCTAGTTTCAATAATGTAATTAAATTTGGAAAATGAAGAATCTCCAGGCTTAGGAGTGTAACAACTTCTCATGGAAACAAAATCCCTCAGAAATGGGATGGGATAAATCCTCTCTCCAAGTTACTCTGCAGCAGACACTGCAGGAGCCCTGTGTGCACTTGGAGTCATGCCCTGGCCCATGACCTCACTGTACAGCATTAGACACCCTGAGCAGGAGGAAACACTCAACTCTGCTTCAAGGGAAAAGCACATTAAGAGCTCTCTAACTTTTTCAACATTTCCTTTGTGCTCTCATCTAATGAAAAGACCTTTAATTTTTCATTCTGATCACAAAAGATCTTCCTTATTTCATAATTAATATTGTCCTTTAGCACTTCTAAAATGAGAACTGAGACCCTTTATCCCATGTCCCAGGTTCTTGTTTCCTCCTCAGTGAATCTCCTTGAACTGCAAGGCAAACAATATCTTGAAGAAACAACATCTCATTGAAACAAATACATTTTCAGCTGATTTTTAAATTAAAAGTTCTGCAGGAAGACAGGTGATGGCTGTCTTTGAGGCCTGCCTGGGATGGTTCTCCATCCTCCTCTCCCAATGCCCTGTGCAGCCAGGCCTCAGATATCAGGATGAGTTCTGAGGGAACTTCAAGTGCTCTCAAAGTAGGACAAGTTTTTATTGATTCAAGTAATGTGTATAGTCCTCTTTCCTTCAAGGACTGCCCATATGAGAAAGTTTAGATGCAAGGCCAAAAGAGTTGCAGCAGAGATCCACAATTTGATGCTGAATGTACATATGGAAGTCCTCAATGAAAATATAACTAGCAGGTAACAATATTCATTTATCCTGGTTCAAACACACACATACACCACTCTGCTAGACGGCAAATCCATTTTCATGGATTGTGAGCCAAATGATCTAAACTGAGCCGTGTCTGTGGGTCCTGCTGGCAGTGTGTGGGAGTAGTGCAGAAATCCACACCTGCATGTGGCTGAGGATTTCAGCTGGGGACTGAACTCCAGCTTAGCTTTCAGTGTTCAAAGGCACTGCACAGGCTCAGCCTAGACTGAAACATCACAGCACTGCACTGGCACTGCCATGGGAATTTGCACGGCCCAAAGAGCTGAACAGAAATCTCTGTTGTCCCCTGTGTGTGAGTGGCACCAGTGCCAGGGACTCACACACGAGTGCAGGTGACTGCAGCCCTGCCAGCAAGTGCACACTGAAGAAGCAGGGCTGTGAAACCACATGGCATTTGCACATCTCTTTGGCTGGACATTTCAAATCCATGGGCTGGTTGATTTTAAAATGAGATTCAGTTTTCTACAAATGCAGGTTCCCCATGGAAAAGGGAACTTCAGTGTTAAATTAGACACAAAAGCAGTCTGGATTGTGTTTTTCTCCTCAGGTTTTTCAGTTGTGCCTTTCCTTTCTTTTCTCACAGTCTCACTATATTTCTTTCTGTCCACTGTTCCTTTTTACATTTTTTCAACAGTCTTCTCTAAGAACATTGTAACATAAAAACCTTCATATTTTAATCATATTTTTAAACTGCAATGTTTAAATGAGGTTTATATTCTACAGGAATAATTTGCCCATTCCTGTTTATGAAAACAAGCACTAATCCAGTTAAGTTTTAAACAGAAAAGTAAACTGGTTTTTTTTTTTCCCCCTCACCCTGTGGTTTAGATTACAATTGAGGTTGCATTGCCCAATTACCTTTATGGTACTGTGTACATTTTTGACAAATTATCTTAATGTTGTGTTTATGTGCAAATATGCCTAGACTACTAATTGTTATCAGCTGTGGATAGAAAAAGATTCCTTCAGTACCACAGCAAGACCTGCTGTAAAATCTCTAAAGAATGCACAGGAATTAAAACCAGCACAGATCACACAGTTCCCCTTTGTGCTTGGTACTCTGCCATGTACAAGACCTAACTCCTGAACTGACCATAAATATTCTTTGATATGTAAATATTATTCTGGTCAGCAACAGGAACTACCACGCTATTGCTGTTTAATTTTGTTAGCTGTTTCTGAAAGTAAAAAAAAATAAAGACAGAGAAAACCAAAGAAATATCCTGACCTTAGGACCCTTCAGGAGGTGTGGGAGAGGGAGAAGAGCAGAGCTGAAGTTTATGAAATTGTTCCATTAACACTTGCTGATTTTGTTTTCACTCTTAAACTCTAGAGCATCTTCACAAATGTGATCCTCACAACCGAAACAAAACTGCTGATGAAGTAATCAGTGTCTTTAGCTTGATTTCTACAATGTTCTGTTAACTTATGCTCAGGAGCTACTCTGTTCTCTTGTCAATTGTTGATGTATTATTTGGTAACTTAACATGGGCTTCTGATTACTGCTTAATGTTGCAATATATTGGGCCAAACATTTGCTACTGACAGTCAAATACTTTTCTGAGAGAGAGAAAGAGAGCAAAGGAGATAGTGAGCTCAAGGGTGAGAGCTATGCCCTTCTAGCAGGACTGTTTCTGCAGCTGTTGTGTACATTAATCCAGAGAGCAGATCTCCCTGCACTAAATATAGCCACGGGGGTCATTTTACATGACAGAATAAATAATTAAATAAATAGAAAGCATTTAACTATGGGGGTCACATTAAATTAGGCTTGATTTTGCTTAAGAAGGACTTCCAAATGATGGCATCTTGGTTTAAGGCTGAATACAAGAATGTGTATATTTCACTCCTCCATTGTTCCATGAAGGGAAGATGAGCAGGAAGAGGAGAGAGTCCCGGCAAGGAACTTTTCAGGTCATTAGAATCTTGTTGACTCTTCAGAGGAGTCAGACTGGCTCCGAGGGATTTTGAGAACCCCACCACTGCTATTCAGGTCCTTTATAATGCTGCAGAACACAGTTTCTCTTTCCCTGCAATGCACATACCTCAGCATAATCTACGTCGGTTTAAAAACGTATTTGTTCCCTGTATATGCCTTACCAGCTATAATTAGCATTCAAAAATACATGCTTATCAAACCCTTCTGCTACACTCTGCAAAATCAAAATGCAGACCAATCTGAAACTGAGGGATTACCTTTTTTAATTCCTCCAGATGTTGCTGCCCAGCGTGGCAGTGAGCGGCGCTGAGAGTTACCCAGAAGTGCGAGGTTGAAGTTAAGGAAGCGAGGGGATTCTCCGAGTCCTCAGGAACAGAAAGAGTTAGGAGTCCATCCAGTGAGGGAAGTTAACCTTGGTTATTGTGAGGATGGCTGTGAGGAGCTGGACAACCTGTCACCACCGGAGCAGCAGCATTTGTCAGTGTGCAGGTCCCAAGTTATTTTGAGCAGCGTGAACCATGTGCCCGCGGAGCATTCCACCTCATTGGACAGGGAATCCACTGCTCCCACAGCACCTTGGGCACCCACTGCCTTCTCCTCACTCACACAACAGCCCCTAGAGATGCATATGTGGGTTTTGCTGATTCATCCAAGAGCCTCTGGAGTGGCATTGGATCACTCTTGGCAGCTGCTGTACACTTCAGCCTTTTCGGATTACCCGTTATCGCTCTTTCCTTACATTTCCATCAGAACTTGAAGGTTTCAGTCACAAGGAAACCCATCAGCTGGTAACAACATGAAAGTTTTGCAACTCCAAAGGCAAACTTAGCAAACCTGTTATTTAAATAATAAAATATTCCTGACTTCTATGGAGAGTTCAGTTTAATAAACACAGTGAACGGTGCAAAAATCCTTCAGGATGACCCATAACTACAGATCCTCAAAGGGCTAGAACTTCTACATCTGTTACTGAATGCACAGAAATGAGCTGTTGGAGGGAAAGCAGTTCAAAGAGGCAGTCGAAACTAAGCTCTAAATAAAACTGAGAAAGAAACATAGGTGGGATAACTTCAACACACTTGAACCAGTACCCAGAGAAACCCTGTTACTATATAGAATTTCATTGCTTAAAACCTTGACTGGCCAAAACCTACCACACCACTTGGTAAACACAGAGATGAGATTTTCATTTCTACTCTTCCTACACATGAGCAACAAAAAGTGGCCTGTAACTTTAAACAGTTCATCATGCTGCTCAATTGCTGATATCTTATTAAAAATGCTTTTCACAATTCTGATTTTAAAAGATTACTAAAATATTATGCGTTTATGATGTGGATTTGATATATAAGCCTTTTCATAGCTAATGATGTAAGAGCTGGCCTCTTGACCTTCTCCCAGACCTCTCAAAACATTATCAAGTGAGCACCTGTGCTACAAAAGGAGTTCATCTGTGGAATGCAGTTCTTCAGAATGTTATTTTATGAGTTGTAACAGTATGGAAAGTCAGAGGGAAAGGCATTTCTTTCATGTAAAACTTCCTGATGCATTGCAGATACTTTTCTGTTATTTCCCTCTCTTTTAGTAAAACATTGTCATGGTTTAACCCCAGCTGGTAACAAAGGCCCACACAGGTGCTCACCCCCAACCCCTGGCAGGAAGGGAGAGAATTGGAAAAGTTAAAGTGAGGGAACTTAGGGACTCAGATAAAGGCAGTTTTAAAAATTAAACAAAACTTGTGCACACAAGCAAATAAAAGCAAGGATTTCACATAGAATCACAGAGTAAGCTGAGTTGGAAGGGACCCATAAAGATCATCAAATCCAACTCTTGATCCTGCTCAGGACCATGCCCAAGGGTCATGTGCCTGATAGCATTGTCCAAACCCTCCTTGAGGTCTGTCAGGCTTGGGGCTCTGACTGTTTCCCTGGGGATTCCAGTGCTTAGCCACCCTCTGGGTCATGAACCTTTTTCTAAAATCCACCCTAAACCTCCCCTGGCATAGCTTCAGGCTATTCACCCAGGTCATCACAGAGGAAAGATGGTTTCCCTGTCCCAGGTGCAGAATCCAGCACTTTCCCTGTTGAACTTCATGTGGTTGATGATTGCACAGTTCTCTAATCTGCCGAGGTCTCTCTGCAAGGTGTCCCTGCCTTCAACAGAGTCAGCAGCCACTCCCAGCTTTGTGTCATCTGTAACCTTGCTCAGTATCCCTCCCAGTCCTGTGTCCAAGTCATTTATGAGGGTGTTGAAGAACACAGGGCTGAGGATGGAGCCCTGTGGAACCCCACTAGTGACAGGTCACCAGCTGATGCCTGCCCCATTCACTGTCACCCTTTGCACCAGACCCTTGAGCCGGTTGTTCACCCATCCCATCCCATAATGTGCTTGTAGGATGGACCTTTTGTCCAGAAGGATCCTGGAAGAGACAGTAGCAAAATTTCAGCTTCAGATTTATTGAAATCCAGAAAGATTACATCAACAGGCTTCCCTTGATCAGCTGGGTGGGCTACCTTGTCCTAAAAGGAAATCAGATTTGATGAGCAGGACTTGTCTCTCATGAAGCTGTGCGGGCTCTGACCAGTGACTGCATTCTTTCAGGTGTTTTCAATGCCTCCCAGAATATCTTCTCCATGACACTGCCATGGCACTGAAGTGACATTGACAGGTTTGATTTCCAGGGTCCTCTTTCTTGCCCTTCTTGAAAACTGGGACAACATTTGCCAGCTTCCAGTTACCTGGGATTCCCAACACAGCTCATAAATCAGGGGGAGGCTTTGAGATGACATAATCAGTTCTTTGTGGATTCTTGGATGGGGCCCATCAGGTCCCATGGATTTGCAGGGATCCAACTGGAGCAGCAGATCCTGCACAGTTTCAGGGTCAGCTGGGAATTGATCATTCTCCCAGTCATGGTCCTGCAGCTCAAGGCACTGAGACCCCCTTGGTCCATCATCATGATGAAGACAGAGGCAATGAATGCGTTAAACAGTTCTGCCTTGTCCGTGTCCCTGTTTGTGAGGTGACCATCCTCATCCTGGAACGGCTGGTTTTATTTCTACACTGCCTCCTGCCACTATTATACTTGAAAAACACTCCTTTGTATTGTCCCCTAGAGTTCTCTCATCTTCAACTCTAGCTGAGCTTTGGCCTCATGAATTTTATCCCTATAGTTGCAAGCAACAAATCTGCATTATTCCCATGTCAGCTGGCCTTGCTTCTTCTGGGCATACACTTTCCTTTTTTGCCTGATTTCTGAGAGATGATTCCTGTTCAGCCAAGCTGGCCCTGGCTTCCAGCGTTTGGGAGCTGCTGCTCCTGTGCACTTTGATGTTTAAAAAGCGACCAGCACTGATCGACCCCAGCACCTGTACAAATATATTCCCAGGGGACCTTCCTTACTAACTCCCTGAACAGCCTGAAGTCTGCTCTCCTCATGCTAGGGTTGGAGTTCTGCTGGCACTTTTCCTCCTGTCAACAGAGATTTTAAACTCAATCACTTCAGGGTCACTGTGGCCAAGACAGCCCCAATCCCCACTTTGCTCACAAGATCCTCTCTGTTGACAAGCAGCAGGTCAATCAGGGGATCTTTCCAAGTCAGCTCTCTTAGGACCTGTTCCATAAAGTTGTCATCCGGGATTTTTTAGGAATTTTCTTGCCCAGGTTGTACCAGTTAATTTCTGGCAAGTAGAAGTCCCCCATAAGGACACAGGCAGTTGATTTGGAAGTGTCCCATAGATGCTCAAAGAAAAGTTTGTCAGTGTCATTGTCCTGCATAGGAGGTCTATAGGAGACTCCCACGATGACATCTGTGTTACTTGTTTGCCTCTCAATTTTACCCAGAGCCTCTCAGCTGTGCCCTTGCCTGCTGTGAGCTCCATGCATTCCACCCTTCTATTCCATACAGTGCCTCTTCTGCCCTGCCTCTCCCACCCGAAGAGCCTGTAACCATCCAACAGGGAATTCCAGGCACAAGACTCATCACACCAGGTTTCAGCCATACAATGATGTCAAGCTCTGGGACTGGGCCAAAGCCTGGAGCTGCTCCCCTTTGCTCCTGGTACTGTGTGCGTTAGTGTAGAAACATTTTAGGTGTGGTACTTTGTAGCCAACACCTTGTGAAGCAGGTTGAGGGATCTGTAAGTGCTTATTTCCTCCAGTTTTGGCACAGCATCCCATCCCTCAGTGCTGCTGAGACTGGTTATGTCCCTTTGCCTCTTCCAAGCTGGCTTAAAGCTCTGTCAATGAGCCCCCTAGCTCCTGTGCTAGAGCACCTTTTCCACTCTGATCAGTGCACCCAGTCAGGTGTCAGATCAGCTGTTGAGTAGATCTTCCCATGGTCAAAAACCCCCAAATTTTTCCACTGAGACCAGCCTCAGACCCATTAATTGGCCTGATGGATCTGCTCATTCCTATTTCATTCCCCACTTCCCATGGCTGGGCAGGTGTTCATCCATCCCCAGGAGAGCAGGGCCCCATCACGTGTGACAGCGACTGGAGAGGACAAACTCCATCACCCTGAATGTCCTCCTTCCTTCTTCTCCTCCCCCAGCTCTGTGTGCTGAGCATGGCCCCACATGGGCTGGGAAATCCCTTGGATCACTTGGGCTCAGCTCTCCTGGCTCTGTCCCCTCCCAGCCCCTCACTGGTGGGGCTGGGTGAGGGCCAGAGGAGGCCTTGGCTCTGTGTGAGCTCTGCTCAGCAATGCCCAAAACATCCCTGTGCCACCAACACCCAACACCCTGTGCAACCAGTGCCCAAAACATCCCTGTGCTACCAACACCCAACACCCTGTGCTACCAGTGTCCAAAACATCCCTGTGCCACCAACACCCAACATCCTGTGCTACCAATGCCCAAAACATCCCTGTGCTACCAGTGTCCAAAACGTTCCTGTGCTACCAATGCCCAAAACATCCCTGTGCAACCAGTGCCCAAAACATCCCTGTGCCACCAACACCCAACACCCTGTGCCACCAGTGCCCAAAACATCCCTGTGCAACCAGTGCCCAAAACATCCCTGTGCTACCAGTGCCCAAAACATCCCTGTGCTACCAATGACCAAAACATCCCTGTGCCACCAGTGCCCAAAACATCCCTGTGCTACCAGTGCCCAAAACATCCCTGTGCTACCAATGCCCAAAACATCCCTGTGCTACCAATGCCCAAAACATCCCTGTGCTACCAGTGCCCAAAACATCCCTGTGCTACCAATGACCAAAACATCCCTGTGCCACCAACACCCAACACCCTGTGCCACCAGTGCCCAAAACATCCCTGTGCTACCAATGCCCAAAACATCCCTGTGCTACCAATGCCCAAAACATCCCTGTGCTACCAGTGTCCAAAACATCCCTGTGCTACCAATGCCCAACACCCTGTGCCACCAACACTGCTTCCAGCACAAATCCAAAACACAGCTACTGTGGAAAACACCTGAACTCTACCCCAGCAAAAACCAGCACAAATATCACTGGCAGAATACCTTAGAGCATGAGTTTGTGGTGAAAATAGGGAAGGTTGTGTAGTGAAGCCAGCCCTTCTTTTGGGCACAGGTGAGACATTTTATGGGTTGGGTGATGTGTGATGTGACTTCATATTTGGAGTAGACAGCTATATATTCTTTATAGTATCTGTAACAGTAGATGTGAGCCATACAGTGCTGCAGGAGCAGGCTGTTGATACTGTACCCCGTGCTGTTGTGGTTTGGACAGTGTCTGTAGATGTTTAGGCTACAAAGTCTGCAGCCTGAAAATGAAGTTTGATGTGTCTGGTAATAATAGTAAATCTATGGGGAGTTCTGCTGAGATGCAATTATTTACCATGGAGTCTTGCTGTTGGTGTGCTGTTTGTGTATGATAAGCAAAATTATTCAAGCTAACCAAAAAAAGCACAAAACTTCCACTTTAAGACAGAGTTTAAGATGCTGGAATTGCAAAATCATTGAATAATCTGAGCAGTAAATAAGCTTAGGGTTATGTAGAAAGTACAGCATTGAGAAACCACAAAAAGTTATGAGCCTTTGCAGTGGCAGACAGACCATTGTAACAGCAGATGGTACAAGGCCAAAAATTCCAGGAACCACAAAAAGTTGGAGCCTACACAATGTGCCAGGTCTTGCAAAGCTGGCATTTTGACAGAGCAACACCGGAGAATTTCAGATTCACTAGTTTGTAAGTAACTGTCTAAAGCCCATGAAAATACTGTGTCTCCTCTGTCTGCATTTATAGAAAAAAGTGAAATCAGGTTTTTGCCTACTGAGCACTAAAAACAGCAGTTCAAAGCATGATGATCTCCAGCTTTATGTCCCTTTGTCTTTGCTGGCTGGCAGAAGAATGAGGCATAGTGTCCTAGAATAAATTACATGAGCACTATTTCTCTCCAGATCCTGGCTGTCCAAGCCCAAACTACCTTCACAAACTCAAACAAGACTCACAAGAAGTGAGTTTAAAATGGAACTTTGTACACAGCTGGTGGGCTGTTATTCTTCAGTAGGATTATCCAACTGTATTAGTCAACCTACAGATTTATCATAAATGGAAAATTCTTGATTTTCTAGATATTAGGATGAAATTAATGCTGTTCTATTAATGGCATGTCTTAGGCTGTGACCATTCTGCTGGGCAAGGATGAATGTTCACTTTGCCTTTTGCTGGAAGAGGTTGTTCCAGGGGCAGTGAATTGCTCCCTACCTGTGCAGCTTTGGGTAAGACCAGCCGTGGCTTTTCTTGAAGCATCAGTGACTGTTGCTGCTTTAATAACTACAGTTAGAGGCTGGGTAATCTGAACAGCAGTGGCAAGCCCTATTTCTCTTTTATAGAATTAATGAATAATGGTGAGGCCGTTGTTCCTTTGGTAAGAAAAGTGTTAATGGCAAATTTCTGGATGTTCCTGGAAGAGCTATTTCAAGTGATTTACAAACCTTGTGCAAGATGAGTTGGGTATTTTCTATTCATATCACTATGCAGCACATCTCTTACCATGAGTCTGCCAGGTATTGTGTAATCCTAATTTGGATTCTAATTTTAGAAGTGGAGACATGTTAGAAGGATGATAGAAATGGTACCTCTTTTCTATAGAAAGTACAAACAGTTATGTTAAAACATTCCTTGAGTGCCTATTTCTTTTGCACCAGCCCAAACCAGACTTTATCATTGCACCGGGCAGCTTCAATCCTCACTTCATCTGAGGATTGCCCAAGTGTTACCAGAGAATTTTTCAGTGTCATTCATTATTTAGATGAAATGTACTTGTGATTTATGGAGCCTGATGCTGTTTCCAATGAAATCATTCTGTCACTGTCATCAATAGGAGAGGAGTCAGACTTTTCCAGAAAGTTATAACTACAGTAATGAAAGCAATCTTCCAGTCATCCACACAGAACCACAATCTCTTGTACCCCAATATTCCATCTATTTGCTTTTCCAAATTATTCAATAGGTTAAAATATACCAGTAGTTTGCTTTGTTGCAGTAGACAAGGTACAGCTGAAAAATGTTATAGATAATCTCCAGAACATGAAGTAATTGATGTTATGGGTGGCAGTTGTAAAAGGTGATTTGTAAAATCCCTTTTCTTGTAAAGAACTTCTACTCAATTGTAAGAGCATTAGGTTCTTTAAGGTAGATTCCCTGTCTAAAAACATGGAGAACAGCATGTCCTTATTTTAAATTATGATATTTTTTTCATTGCCTATTATTAGCCATTGTACAATGTTATCTTAGAAAGATCAGCCTTTCAAAAATGCCTGTGATACTAAAGAGTTAGCAAAAAGTGTTCGCAGGCATTTCACTGTTCCTGTACAGTTAATATTTCCTTAACTTCTCCTACATTCTTCCTTTTCTAAGGGAAATTACTTTTGTTTTAATGTTGGTAATTTAACCAACATTTTACAAGCTGCCAGCATTCAGATTTTAAAGCGGATAGGTTTCCCCTATGGTTCCAATAAAGCATGCATGCTCTCTCCCTGGAAAGGCTCATGTGGCTGAGCAGGATCTCCTGGCAGTGGCCCTGCACCATGTCTGGGTGCAGGGCTTGGCTCACACCAGCCTTCCTCCCATGGTCAGCACCCTCAGACCCCAGTGATTCACAGAGCACACAGCAAATACCAACACACAGAGACTGGCAGTTGCTCAAAAAGCAAAAGTTGGATGCAACCTCTTATATCAGATTGGTTTTAGAAATAATTTAGAAATTGAGATAAAACTAATGAGAGCTCCTATCTCTACTATTCAGTGTCTTGGAGACTATGTCTGGTAATTGACAGAAACACAAGATCAGAAAACAATGATTAAAACTAATAACCAGAAACTGGGTTTGATTACTGGGTATGTGCTCTTCCATTCATGACTTTCTTTGGGCAAGTGAAGCAGGAGGAAGCTTGATTTGACACTGGTGCCAACCAACCAGCTTGATAGAAGTGTGAGATTTACAGTCAGGGCTACTGCTCCCAGCATCACCAGAAACTGTGGGATCCATTTTGACACTGTAGGATTTCACTGTCCCTATTACAAGGCATGATTTAACCAAAGAGTCCAGAGAAGGGATCTGATAATACCAGTTCTAGTGTTTTCATCTAATATGGGACACTTTGTGATATGTGAGATTTGCCTTCCTACTATGACCCCTCTCCTTCCCTATCTTCTTTTACTTCATCACTTTATTTCTTGCCTTACATGCCTTTCCTTCTCTTGTTTTTGATGGGACCCTGGTGTAGCAGACAAGGCTCATTTTCTGTCTTGTTTCAGGTCTCCAGCTGAGCCAGCCCTGCCTCAGCCTGATGCTGGTACAGGTGTGAACACCTCTCTGAGCTGACACACCAATGGACTTGGGATTTCCCTGGGATTCAGTGTAAGAGAGGGCACCAAGCCAAACACAGGCCCATCAATTTCTATTTGTTTTCCTTTTCTTTAGAACATACATCTCCAAAACATGTAATAATAATGAATTAATATCCATAATTAATACCAACTGAACATGTTGATATTAAGTAGATATGACATTTGCAGTGTCTGCCTTTGTTAACCACTTGCTGTTGTGCAGAGACAGGAGCATGAATGCTTTTGACTTGGGGTTGAGATTAACACAACAACATGTTGTGAATTGTATTTTTAAAAGTGGATTAAGAGTCAGTCCAGGGAGGCGTATTTTGTAACCACAGTCTCTATTTCCAATTACACATTTGTCAAACAGAGATTTACAGTTCACTCCCTATTCTTATCACTTAAATGGCTTCATACATTTAGAAAAGAGAGCAGAATTTAACCCAGGCTCCTTGCAAGGAAATTCCCAAACCCTGAAAGAACAGAGAGACCACTGAGAGTCTATTTGCAAGTGGTTTTAACATAAAAGAACAAAACAAAGTGTGGCAATTATTTGTGGAAACCTGATTAATGTGAGTTGCATGGTAATGAGGAAAATAAGCTCAAAGAAACTTGACTTCTGTCTGAACTAAGAACCCTATATATAAAATACAGGTATCTTCAGTATCTTTTTTCTACTCAGGGGTAGTGTCTTTCCAGTGTTGTTTGGTCTGTGTTAGAGGCCCTGAGGCCACAGCAAATTAACCCCAGAGGGCTGGGCAGGTGGCAGGAGGCTGAGGCTGCCAGTGTGGCACTGTAGATCAGGAACCTTAGGATTTTGGAGAACCCAAACCCAGAATAAAAATGGCTGGTGTTTTCAACCTGTTCTAGGCAAGCAAAGCTGTACAAAATACCAGCTCTATCAGATGTTTAATAGGACAAAACCTTCAATAATTCAGTTGTCAAAACTGTACTTCACAAGATACACCCCTAATTAGAATGTCTTAAAAATTGTTGGTAGATGAAAATGAGAGAGCATTCATGGACAGTCAACATTTAAAAAATAATTTCTTGAGACCTCTTGCTTTCCAGGCACATTCAGATGGGAGTTTCAGCATTTATCAGTAGTGGCATGACAGCCAGCTCATCTATGAACCTGCACTCATGGGATCACCTCAGCTAGGTAGATCTCAGATAAACAGCCTGGAGAGCAGCAACATGATTGCTCAGTGAGGTGGCCAGGAGAGCTGGCTGGAGAGAAGAGCTTGGTTAGGTGGATTGCATGGAAATGTGTGGCTTAGGGGCAGGAGAGCATGGTGTGATACCAGTTTGCTAAAATGTGATAGAAGCAAACTCCATGGACAGCAGAGCCTGTGTGTGGTGTATGTCAGGATGAGCTGGGGGAAGGGGACAGGAACAAGCTCCATGGACAGGAGAGCCTGTGTGCGGTGTATGGCAGGATGAGCTGGGGGAAGGGGACAGAAACAAACTCCATGGACAGCAGAGCCTGTGTGCGGTGTGTGGCAGGATGAGCTGGGGGAAGGGGACAGAAACAAACTCCATGGACAGCAGAGCCTGTGTGCGGTGTGTGGCAGGATGAGCTGGGGGAAGGGGACAGGAGCAAGCTCCATGGACAGGAGAGCCTGTGTGCGGTGTATGTCAGGATGAGCTGGGGGAAAGGGACAGAAACAAACTCCATGGACAGCAGAGCCTGTGTGCGGTGTGTGGGCAGGATGAGCTGGGGGAAGGGGACACTCCAGGACAGGAGAGCCTGTGTGCAGTGTGTGGCAGGATGAGCTGGGGGAAGGGGACAGAAACAAACTCCATGGACAGCAGAGCCTGTGTGCGGTGTGTGGCAGGATGAGCTGGGGGAAGGGGACAGAAACAAGCTCCATGGACAGGAGAGCCTGTGTGCAGTGTGTGGCAGGATGAGCTGGGGGAAGGGGACAGAAACAAGCTCCATGGACAGCAGAGCCTGTGTGCGGTGTATGTCAGGATGAGCTGGGGGAAGGGGACAGAAACAAGCTCCATGGACAGGAGAGCCTGTGTGCGGTGTGTGGCAGGATGAGCTGGGGGAAGGGACAGAAACAAACTCCATGGACAGGAGAGCCTGTGTGCGGTGTGTGGCAGGATGAGCTGGGGGAAGGGGACAGGAGCAAGCTCCATGGACAGCAGAGCCTGTGTGCGGTGTGTGGCAGTACAGGTGCAACAGGATGAGCTGAGGGAAGGGGACAGAGCTGGGCGAGCCCGGTTATATCCGCACCTCCAGGGGGGCTCTCACGGACACACGGGGGCAGCAGGAACGCGTGGCAGTCCCTGTGCCAGCACAGACATCAGGAATGGGGAATCCGGGCTGGAGCTGCTGAGCGCTCCGTGCGCAGCGACCGCCGGCTCTCCCCGCACTGACAAGGGGAGAGCCTTGGCACGGCTCGTAGGGCTTTGAAAATGTTCCTCCTCCTTCCAATTACAACGGGGTCATTTTGATATAAAAACACAGCCAGGTATGATCCCCAGAGTGCTCCCATTACATGGTTGGAGCTGCAGTGTTCCCAGCCCTCCCGTGTCACCTTTCTGTGCCCAGTCCAGATCGGTTCCCGGCCCCTCCCGGTGGCTCTGGCTCTGTCCCTGCGCTGCCTCATCTGTCTGGAACGCCTTCCCTCGGGCCACTGAGTCACCTCCCCGCTTTAAATGTCGCTTTGTAACACTCGACTGACTCTCATTATAACGTAAACTGTAGAAATGTGGGTGACGATGCGCTGCAAAATGTTATCTGTAGATGCCGATGAACCTTCAGAACACCAGGGGGGTTTAGGGATACAACTCTACTGACAAATTTGATAGATTTAATTTTAAAAAAAGATCTTTCATGTCAAAACACAAGCAAACTTTCAGAAGCAACAGAGAGGAGAATTAAAGGGAATTGTTAGTACCAGCTTCTGAGACACCATCAGTATCAGAACCATTCTGTTTAGTTGAAGAGCAAACGGCATTCAGGTAAGGTAAACTCTTACATGATCATGACCCAGAAAATTCCCTCAGAGCAACAATAGTGTGGGGCACGGGCTATTCCAACTAGCCAAGCAGATGGCTGGCTGTGCCAAAGGTGACTTTTTCACAAATATATGAGACAGAGACAGAGTGAGAATAAGTAAAAGAAAGGAGGCTATGCCTTTTATTTTAGGACCTTAAATAAGACCTCTAATTTATTTCAAATAAGTCACCTTGTAATCAGAAATATCACTGAATACTTTTCCAGGCCAGTGGTTCCCCTTATTCAGTTGACAGTCTCCAGAACCATCTAATTTCATACCAGTCAAAACATTATTTACTCAACAGAAGGAGTCAAAAGATCTATCACAGGATTTAAAATACACTGTGATCTGATAAACCATGCATATAACAAGCCAAGTTTAGATCAACTGGTACATCAGTGATATATATTAATGCCTTGTGCTATGCCACCAGTTATAGAAAGGAATTCTCTTTCTGGCTAGGGTGCCTTTGGAAATCCTTTTTTAAATGTCTCACGTTTTTCTTTTGCTTTAGTAAAGGAAGAACATTGGAAGACTTCAAACTGTGATACTTAGAAAGAAAATGCAAACATGGTAAGTGCTTTTCATTTAATCTGATTAGCAAATGCCTTTTAAAGCACAACAAAACCTTTCTGCCATGTTTAATTGGTGATGTGGGGCTGTGGAAATTCAACATTTGAATTAAATTTTAGATGTAATGTTCTTAATGTTATATCAGGACAACATAGTAAATCAAGAAAACATCTATTTTATGAAGAAATATTTACCAGTTTGGAAAGTCAAAGGATATGAAGACCAAGACTATATTTTCATTGAATAGTTAAAAAGATAAGCTTTAAATTTCATTACATTTTTGTTGAAAATCTAAGGACTTGCCTGTGTAGATCTACTTGTATATTCCCATTTGAGGTGTTTACCTTCATATTGGCCAAGAGTTAGATGTTAAAATGACTGGAGGCAGTCACCTAAATCTTTACTCACTGTTTTTTCAAAATGACACTACACATTTTGAAGGCACAGAGTTCAGAAGGTCTCAATCACAATGTTTATAACCTGTGGGTATGAAAGCTATACCTCCTGTGTGGAGTGCATTTGTTGTGCATTTTGCTGCTGAAGAGGATTTAAAGCGTTGGAGGGAATAGGGAAGTGTAAGTGGGGCTGGGGTGGAGGGGAGCAGAACTGCTGCTCTCCTGCAGTGCTGCACAGAGTTCATGTGAAATGCAAGGAGGATAAATGTGGGGTTTCTCTGACACACTCAGCTGTGGGCTCTGAGCTGGGACAGCAAAGCATCCAGCTAGTTTAACCATTGACTTGCACAGAGAAATAACAAACCCGTCTCAGGGTTTGACTTGGGGGAAAGGGAAGCAGGGAAAATGAAATGATGGCTTTGAGTGGCTGGGGCAGGTGAAGAGAAGGGACTCAGCAGGGAGAACTTCCAGAGTTTTCCCAGCTGTAATCAAGATAATGAAGTTGAAAATCCAAGATCCAATGGACAATCTGACTCCCAAAAAGAGCACTCTGAGAGCAGTCTCTTGCAGCTGTAGTGACTTTCTGTGCTCCCACCCTTGCAGTTGTGGCATGGAGGTACTGAGGAGGAAACAGGAAACAGGATTCTTTCCTGGGCTTGGAAAAACAAGGAAAGAAACTCCACACATACTGAATGCTTCCTGATCCTGAAATACTTGGTGTCTCTTTCTGAGGCACAAGAGAAAACCTTTGGATCTTTTGCAGAGATGTGAAGATGTCTCTGGTCTAGATCCTAAGATGCAGGATTTGAGGAAGCCAAAGGTTTACATCAGAAAATATTTGATGAGGAATATATTACTAGTCTCTAGCTTTATTCTATTTATGTTGAACAATATATGTCCACAGGAGTTGTAGTAGAGTCAAGCATGCTATTCGAATCTTTAATTTGTCAAAAATTAATTTTAAAAAATTTTAAATTTCTTGAAATATAGCTATAGGCATAAATTTATTTGATAATCCTTGAGCTTTTAAATTTCACTTCAAAATATGTATACTTAAAATATATTTTAAAATCCATTTAATTCCACTTGTCAAATGGTATTTCTTTTAACTTGCTGTGGGTTTTTAAGAAAACATCAGAAATCATTCTAATAACAGTATCTGTTTTGTTGTTACTTGGGCAAATAGTTCTGTATCCAGTCAAAATTAGCTGTAAAACTGCTGGTGTGGGAAGTTTCAAAAAGGAAGATTTTAAACGGTATGTGTTGTTATTAACTATCCTAAACTAAAACTTTGCCAAAAGATAACAGTGTTCATAAATTTGATTTGAAAATGTCCAGACACTTTAATCCCAAATACTGGATTCTTGAGGGGTCATTGCTGATACAACACACTGGAAATTACAACTGTTTGTAATGGCTATAAATGGAACATTTCTAGGTTCTTGCCTGTTATAATTCTGCAGGACTATTATAGTTATGAACAGACTATTTTAATGCTTGTGGTTATTATAAACACAGAAGATAACACAAACAGGTTTATAATGGTGATGAACTATTTAGAAACTCAAACTTGAACAAGAGGTCAGGGAAAATGATAAAGACCACATCATTGGCCTCTCAGAAAAGTGATTTTTAATCCTAACACTGCTTGCTACAAAGCAACCACTTGTTCATGAAACAAATAAGCATTCCTTTCCTTCATTTTATTAAAAAAAAAAAAAAGAAGTTATAATCAAAGGAATTTAATTTGTAATATTGATACTGTCTGTTAAAAAGCTGTTTTGCCTGGCTGAGTTTGCTACAAGCTAGAAGCACCTGATAGTGTTTGTATAGAATTGTTTGTATTTGCAGAGGTTATATCACATTTGGACACAATATTTTTGATAAGTCTATTGGCTAAAATATGATGTGTAACTGTTTTCTGAGGAGATTGGTGTTTCAAGCTGGGGTCTCCTGAGTCTGTGTGGTTTTGGATGTCTCCACTGGGCCATGGGGTGAACAGAAGCTGCTGGGCCTGTTGGATACTCTTGAAATCCTCTGCCTTTTCCTGAGACAGTCTCAAGAACAATCTCACTTATATCTCCAGGGTCCTGAGCTTTAAGACTCCTCTCAAATTCATTCTGTGTATTCTAGGAGTAATTTTGCTGGTCTAGAACCTTGACCAGGAGCTGAAAAGATCTCTGTACTATTTTCTATGAAAGTAAATATGTATGTGTAGAGTGGGGAGTACCCAGTGCCCTGAAATGATAATTTCTGACTGGGACCAGTGATCATATTTAGTGGTGTGCTGGTGACTTGCTGACATGAATGACAAGAAAGCCTTCATCAGGCAGACATAGGTGATGAATCACTGCTACCTCCTTCCCTGTCCAAGAAGAAGGCACAGCTAAATGCAATGGAGGCTTGGCACAAGTGGCTGCTCTACTGTTTCTGCTTCCAAAAGATATTCAGTTGCTTTGGCTTCCCTTGCAAGCTTGAAGTCCTAAATGGAAGCAGTTTGTTCTTTGCTGGTAGACCAAATAAACAAAGAAACATTATCCCAAAAACATTGACCCAAAGTCTTCTGCAGTGAAATAGGAGCATCCAAATCGCTCATACTAAAAAATCAACCACAAAATTGGCAGCACTTTGCACCACTCCAGTGTCAGTAAAAAGAAACAAAAGATTACTAACTTGTGGCAACTTTTCTTTCCTAAATAAAGTAAATATTGACTTAGGAGACCTCTGGGAACATGAGGAGTCACTGGGTTTCTCTACATAGGAATTGTGTGTAGGGAGCTGGAGTGATTCCATTTTTCAGACAGTTATGAGGATTTGCTCAGCTTATACACCTCTCCTTCTATCTCCAATTTTTTTTATTCTAATGACATGGTTGAGACTTACATTATAGGAAATTAAGAGTTACCGTCCTTCAAGGACTCCAAGCTCTGACTGCTCACATACAATTTCTGTGGAACTCCTTAAGAACATCTGCAAGAGAATTTAGTTTTCTATCTGTCCAAGACTCTTGTCACAGACCACTGGGAATATTTAATCCCCTTTATGAACAGAGAGGTCCTGTACTGTAGTTGATACAAATGTCATAGATTCACTCCCACTTTGACACATTTCAGTCCTTGCTTCACCAAATGTCTGTTGGTTGCTGACAGCACAAAAGAGATATTATAGAATCATGCCTCTGGGTTTTGGTAATACATGTGAAATCATAAATATAGTCCTGAATTAAATTATAAAAGCTGCAGAGTACTGTCCAATCATCTTTACTAAACAAAAATACCTGCGTTGCACAACAGTCCCATATTTCTGAGTGATAACTAATAGCAGAAAGAGCTGTATGTAGTTTGCATGTACCAGGCACAGTTTATGCCCCAGGGTTATTTTCTTCCCAGCTATTCTTTGCAGAGTGCTACCACAGGACTAGAGAAAACAGTGTGCACTGACAATTGTTGAGGCACAGGGCCACAGGCTGTCCCACCCAGCTGCTGGAGGGTGCTCTGCTTCCCAGAGACTGTGGGGTGCCCCTTCCCTCCCAGCAGCCGGTGCTCACATCCCTGCCATGGCAGGCTGCTTGTGCCCTCTGATATTCAAATGTTTCCTCACCGTGTCTTTTCTCTCCCCATCGGCAAGCGTTACTCCAGTCTAGGATCTTTTCCTCCATTGTTTCTGTTCCTGTACACAAACACATCCACACCCCTATCTTCCTACTGCCTGGAAGGTGGATTTTTTTTTTTTTTCAAATCCTACTCCCTGTAAAGCAAAGGACTTTAACATGCAGTAAGTGGGGTAGAGATAGAACGGAATATCAGGACAAAATCAGTCTGGCTCAACAGAAAGGGACTTTATCATGCTGTTTCTGATTTTCATATTAGCCTGTTTTTTTCTTCCACTCACAGTTGTATTCCAGTAACAACAAACTTCGTTTTGTGAATTTAATGCCAGCTCCCACCACATCCCTAAAAGAGACCATCCAGGTAATTTTCACAGTTAGTTTTCCTTCTGCTGAATCCCAATCCCCTGAGAGAACAGGTCCCTGCTCCCCACCTCTGTTTACATGAGCACCTTTCTGTCTTCATGATCAGGTCAGCCTGTGCTTGGGATAAGACATTACCCCAAACAATCCCACATGGAAATTTGCAAAGAAGCCAAAGAGTGCTCACCATGAAGTGTTGTGACCAGGCTGTGTGTGAGCCTCAGTTCTGGTCCTCCTGTGCTCTTTTGTTCTCCTCAGTGCAGGCTGCTACCTTTCTGCCTGCTCTTTAAAATAGTAAGAAGGCTAATTTTAGGGTGCTTCATCATTTTGCAAAGACACAGTGTCATGTCAGAACCAGCAGCATTTTTTTTCTGTTCCTGTACAAAACACATCCACACCCCTATCTTCCTACTGCCTGGAAGGTGGATTTTTTTTTTTTTTTTTTTGCAAATCCTACTCCCTGTAAAGCAAAGGACTTTAACATGCAGTAAGTGGGGTAGAGATAGAACGGAATATCAGGACAAAATCAGTCTGGCTCAACAGAAAGGGACTTTATCATGCTGTTTCTGATTTTCGTATTAGCCTGTTTTTTTCTTCCACTCACAGTTGTATTCCAGTAACAACAAACTTCGTTTTGTGAATTTAATGCCAGCTCCCACCACATCCCTAAAAGAGACCATCCAGGTAATTTTCACAGTTAGTTTTCCCTTCTGCTGAATCCCAATCCCCCTGAGAGAACAGGTCCCTGCTCCCCACCTCTGTTTACATGAGCACCTTTCTGTCTTCATGATCAGGTCAGCCTGTGCTTGGGATAAGACATTACCCTAAACAATCCCACATGGAAATTTGCAAAGAAGCCAAAGAGTGCTCACCATGAAGTGTTGTGACCAGGCTGTGTGTGAACCTCAGTTCTGGTCCTCTCCTGTGCTCTTTGTTCTCCTCAGTGCAGGCTGCTACCTTTCTGCCTGCTCTTTACGAAATAGTAAGAAGGCTAATTTTAGGGTGCTTCATCATGCTGCCTTGCAAAGACACAGTGTCATGTCAGAACCAGCAGCATGTGGCACCACTTGCAGCTATTTTATAAGCTGAGGTTCAGCCTGTTACCAAATCGGTCTCTGCAGGGCACAGCCCGCTCAATTATTGATATTGTGTTCCTGAAAGATTGTGTCTTAAAAATCAAAGGTCACTTTTAGCCTGACCAAAACTCCAGTTTAATGACATGGGAACTGGTGTCTCAGCATCCATCTCTTCAACCAAAAAAGCCCAAAAGATTACATGGGAATTTTCATGCTCAGTTAGCACCTGGCCTGCTGGTCTATTTATAACAGAAAATACATGCAATAGTGTGAAACATCACTTCAATAGGAAGAAAATATGCCACATGTGGGAAGGGGCTGCACTCCCAACACTCTGTGTAGGATGCTCAAAAATGTTCAGCATCTTCAGCCCCAACCTGCAGGTGCCTCAGCACTTGTGTGGCTGCTGCCATACTGCCAGGGCACAGGGGAGTCACTCAGTGCCAGCTTGTATGGGCCTGGGGACACTGGATCCACACAAGGGTTTGTGAATGCAAGAGCTTCATCCCTAACACAAAGGTCAGCTTGTTTCCTTCATTATAGACTTCATGTCCAGGGCTCATCCTCACCCTTCACTGCTTTTTCATCTTCTTTGCATTCATCATCCTATGAATAGCTCTCCTTTGGCTATTTCAGCTCTAGTTTGTGGCCTGAGAGGATGGGGGGAGTGAGGGGTTGCAGGTTTTTGGTTTTGCTTATCTTAATTTGAAAGTCTCTTCAGTTTTCCCTTCACCAGCTTCCTTTCCCAGGGATGCATTGAGTTAACCACAGAACTTGCAATGCTGTCAGTTTAGTATTTTTATAATGATTTATGTTCACAAACAGGTAAAAAACTGTTCAGTTTGTTTCAGCATGTTGCCATCAATTAATAAATGATTGGTCTTACTGGTAAGCACATTTGCATTTGAGCTAACCAGAACTGTTAGTGAGCAGGGTGGGCAGAGAGAGAGCTACAACACTGAGCTATGAGCATATAAAACACATCCTCTGTATATGTGAGCTCTCTGCATGGATACTGTGAAGAATCTAAGGATGAAATGTAAAACTGAAATGGCATAAAAGGGTCTGACCATCCCTTGTTTGTAAGCCTATTTGCATTTTAAAGCCTTTTCTTTGTCTTTATCAAGAATATTCTACACAAAGGCTTCACACAAAGGTGGGTAATTTCTCACAGCAAAATGCTGACATCTCGAATTTCACGTTATCAGCTGTTCTGGACACCCATTTCTATTTTCTGTAGTCTGTGACACATCAAAGTATAAAGCAAAGGGGTTTGAAATCCAAATTGAAGTTTATAAAGTATGTCCTGGCTGTTGCCAGGAGAAAATGGAGGCAGAGAGCAGAGTCTGTCTCTGTTACTAACTACAAAGAAAGTTTTATGCCATAATACTGTATTCTTCAAAAACATGTATATTAACTGAAAGATGTTTTCCAGTAATTGAGCATAAAGGACTTATTAGTTAACCCTAGACAGGATTCTTTTCCCATTTTTGTATTATCTCAGTGGGGGATTAACTGGGGTACAATTTAAAAACCACAATTGTGCTGACAGCTATCACCAGGCAGTAGCCAAGCATTGCTATTTTAATAATGGCGGGGGAACTGAAAATAGTTTCCTGCTTGTTGTGACCATCAATAAGAAGACTGTGCAATGGTAATAGGAAACCCTCAGGGCTAAGGCACTTACAAGGAAATAAATTCCTTCCCTGGAGTTAAGCAGATTTACATTTCTTGTTTTCACCGGACTTTGCATCTCTGGGGTTTTTTTGCAGGTACTAGAAGGGACAATGGGAATTCTGAGGTGCAAGCACCCTGAAGCTCCTCTGAGCACTGCAAGTGCAGAACCCCATTGTGGCAGGTTCAGTGCTGGTGGCTGCAGGGTGGGTTGTACTGAGTGCCAGGGAGCCCAGGCAGGGCTGTGGCACCACAGCACACATCCTCCCACTGCCAGGGTGCCTTCAGCCCCAAGAAGGGCATCCCATGAGGTACTAAGGCATGGTAGGTAGCATATGGCTTCTCTGGCACAAAAAAGCAAATTTGCTAAGATAAATGGTAAATGGAATAAAAATATGGCTTGTACTTTATTTGAAGACACACTTGAATTATTCAATTTACAGTAATCTGATGTTAGGATTAACATAGTTCTTTAAAATAAAATAGCTGTGTCTATTGCAGAAGGAAGTTGATATTTGTGTAACACTGTATGATGTTTCATGCTTTATATATTTTTTATTTAATGTGTTAAGCCAGTTATACCAAGTGACTTTTCCTTCTATAAAATTGTAGTGGGCATATAATGTTCTCTTCAAGTACTTGGGCATACCCCCACATGCTGGTCAGAGGACACATTGCACAATGAATGCCAATATTTAAAATCCATTTCACAGTGTAGTTATTCACAGTTACTACTCCGTTGGGCTCACAAATAAAGGAAGAAGGAAGTTTAGAAGATAAGAAATGAAATGCTTTCCTCCATTTGCTCTGTGTCACAGCTCCTGCTAACCTTTCAATCTTAGATGCAGAATGGCAAAAGGCAAGTCACTCACATTTCTCCTTTAAATAGCAAAACCGGGCATTTGTTGCCCTGAAAAGTGCTGCATCATTTAGCTTGTGTCAGCTATGCAGCAATCTCATTTTCTCTAGGTATGAATTTCATATTTCTGGTTTGGATCATTCCTGATAAATCTACAACCACAAATCCTGATAAGTCCTGTACAATCTTACCTATTTACATATACAAGAGTGTTTAACGGCTGGAGCAAGACGTCCCATGGATCGGGATTTTGTGAAATGATTTCCGTTTTACAAAAGGGCAGAAGGACACCAAACACAGAACTTCCCTCACACAGTTTGCAAATCACTTGCTCTGACGTGTGCCTGGTCCTGGCCTTTTTTCACTTCCCGACCTACATAAAGGTGGATCCTTCTGAAAAGAGGCTGCTAAATAAGGAAATCTCATTTGGATTACCAACCCGGTCCAATTAGATAAAATGCAATGGATTTTCCTCCCAGTACCAAGCATAATGTCGGGGGGAAAAAAAAGTTAAGACGTGTGTCTGGCGTGTAAACTTCTCCTTTAGCGGCTCCACTAGAGATACGTGTTCAGTGACAAAACCGTTTTACTGTGCCCATCTTGGGCATGGACACTGAGAGAAGCCTGAAAGCAGACTGGCACATTCCGAAAGCTGCATTTCTTTCTGCGGGAGGCCAGGGCAGAGCCCCAGAGCCACGCAGAGCAGGAGGCCGGACGGGCCGGCGCTCCCAGCGCTGCAGCGGCGGCACCGATCAGCCGCGGGCACCGCTGCGTGCTCCCGCAGCTAATGACGCGGAACTGGAGTGTGGAGAACAGCTTGTGCCTGCATCCCCCCGGCGGATCCAGTTCCTTCCCACTCACTGATCTCATTCCTTTCGTGCCCTCAAGAGATCAAGCAGAGGCTGCCGCAGATCAGGAATAAGGAACAGCAACACGCGCCCAAGTGTCTCAAGGCAGACGAAACTCGCCGTACGAAGACCTCTCCTGAGAGAGCTATCTGCCCCAGAAGCCACTCCAGTTTTTTAATTCTCAGTTTAAAACCTGCGATGTAACACAACGGCGGCTCTGTATTTTCGCGCTCATACGTGTTCCCATGCCAAGAACGCGCACAGCTTCGGTCACCGCCGGAGGGAACAGCCGAGCTCCGCGCCAGCCCCGCGCTCCCCGAGCACAGGGGCAGGAGGAGAGCGTCCCTCCGGTGCTCCGCGCCTCACTCCCGCTGTCAGCTCCTCGCCCCGCCTCCTCACAGCCCAACGGCGGGAACCGAACCACGCGGTGCCTCCGAGCGCAACGTCCCTGTCGGAGCCCGGCCGAGCCCCGGCGACGGCTCCGCGCCGCGTCCCCGCCCCCGACCACGCGGCCGGGCCGGCGGGAGGCGGGCGGTGGAGCGGGCGCTGCGGTCCCGCCCGCCGAGCCGGCGCCTGCGCGGCAGCGGCGGCCGGGCCCTGTCACCGCGCTCGGGGCTGCTCACGCTGCTCACGCCCCGGCCGTGGCCGGCGAGCGCCAGCGGTGGGCGGGCTGCGGAGGGCAGCGGAGCGCTTCGCTACTACCGGTGAGTCCCGCTGGGCCTTGGCGGAGCCGGGTGCTGCCGCCCTCGGACCCCGCGGGGCGGACGGGAAAGTGGCCGGGGCCGCGCTCGGGCCGCGGGGCCCCACGGCGGGACGCGGGAGCGGGGCGGGGCGGGCCAGGCGGCGGTGCCGCGGGGCAGGTGCGGCCCGGGGCGGTTGGGACCAGGCCGGCGGCGCCGCCGAGCGGCCGCGGGGCACGGAGGGTCCGGCCGCCGCCCCTCTTCGCCGCCGGGCCGCGCCCGCCGCTCTCTTCGCGGCTTAGCGCGGCGGGCCCGGGCAGCCGAGCCCCGCCGAGGGAACGCGGGGCCGCGGCGAGCGCCGGGCCGGGCGGGGTCCCCTCACGGGCACGGCCTGAGCGCCCGCCAGCGCCCCGGCAGCCGCCGCAGCCCGCGCGAAGCGTCCAGGCGCTTCCCGGGCGCCCGCCCGCGGCCCGGGGCGAGTGCGGGGCTGCCCCCGGCCCGGGCCGGTGCCGGTGCCGGGCAGCGCCCGCACGAGCGGGGGTACCCAGCCGCCGACCGCGCGAGTTGGCTCTGATGACCACGCACAGGGGAGGAAGAGTGCCGTGATTTGAGATCAAAGTACAGAACTTTGGCTACTGGCTCTTAAATGATGCAAAACAAAACAACCCCGCCTTCTGTGGAGATACATATATAGTTCAACAGAACGGAGAACTTTTCTTTTTTTTTTTCCCTGCTGGAGATGGAGATAAATCTTTACTATAGAAATCTCGAAGAACTATAGTGTTACATCTTTTCTGATTTCTTGTGTTGCAGGTTGGAGCAAGTCACTGCTCCAGATGTGTGACGTGCGCTGTTGCGTAGCTATGGCTTAACTGAAGACGTCTTCGTTTTGATGTCCCCTTCTGAATGTGGTAGGATATAGCTAGGGAAATATTTGATCATGCCTCACCTCCTGAGATAGGTAAACAGAATGCAATATATTTTAAGCTGTTTGGCTGTTTTGGTTTGGTGTTGCTTTTGGGGTTTTTTATGCAGTCACAAAAATAAGTGCCTTGTTTATTGCATTTTGTCTTTTGCAGAGAAAAATAGTTTATCGTGTTGTGCTGGCAGAATTCTGCCCTTTGGTGTACACGATGCTTAGATGTTCATTGTTGGCTTGCCTCTCCGAGCAGTTTGGGATTTAGGTAGTTTATACATGTTATGACCCTGCAGAATGCCTTCTGAATAATAGTCACAGATGAAAATTTATAGTAATTTCTCATTAGATTACAGTGACTTTTAAATTGCTCTGAAAATGCAGGGAAACTTGCTATTGTGGAAATGGGGTATAAGTAGTAGTGAAAACATTGTCACCGATTTTTTGTTGCATGCACTGCTGCAAATGAAAGAGAAGGCAGCTTTGAATCCTTTCCAAAAAGGTACAGAGTCTGTCAGCACAAATACTGATAATTGTAATTTAGGGATTAGGGGTGTGGACTTGCTTGGGGGAGCTGGTGTACATGCCCTCCTGCTACTGCAGAGTAACTGAAGCTGTAGCTGATGTTGATTGCAGTGCATGACTGGGGACTTGAGTTTCAGCTCTTTATTTTCTTTTATATTGTGAATTCAGTTGACCCCTAGTTGTTTAAATGCAATGACTGACACAGCATATTGCACTTTGTGTTGCATAACTGGATTGATCAGAGCTGACCACTTTTTTCCAAGCTATGAGTCAAGTGTTGTTTTTGGTGATGATCTTGAGGTCCTTGCTGGAGTCATGCAACTCCTCAAGTAAGAAAGTAGCCTGTACTGTCCCCTTGGAAGATAGTTGGAATCATCGTTTCCACTGGCTGGAATTGGTTGCAACTGCAAGTTTGTATAAATTTGGATTAGGGATTAAAAAAGTTTTACGAAGAATGATATTTTAAGTTTTTGAAACAAAGTTATGCAAAACCAGTGACCTGCACGTCTTAAAAGTTGTATCTGAAATGGGAAAGAAAGCATTTTACTGCAGAGTTAATGGAAATCCTGTCCAAGAAAGCAAATCACACTCTTAAATTCAGGGTTTGAATACATTGGTATAGAGAAAGTGAGCTCATGGATTACATGCTGTGTAGAAAGTAATGTAAATGTTTGGGACAATACTGAAAAATGTACATTTTCCTTTCTTCTCAACAGCTACACAGAAGGAATATTCTAGAAAAGTGAAGTTGGAAGATCTCTGATAAAAAGAAGTGTAAACATGTTGTGCTGGGGCAATGCATCTTTTGGACAGCTTGGATTGGGTGGAATTGATGAAGAGATTGTTTTAGAGCCCAGAAAAAGTGACTTTTTCCTAAATAAAAGGGTCAGAGATGTAGGATGTGGACTGAGACACACTGTGTTTGTCCTGGATGATGGGACAGTTTATACATGTGGATGCAATGATCTGGGACAACTAGGGCATGACAAAGCCAGGAAAAGACCTGGTAAGTTTAGAAGTGATGAATTGTGGGGATTCTGTGGGGTGGTGGGTGTGGCTTTCATTTTGTTGTGCTTCATCAAGGCCAAGATTGTCGATGTCTGTGCATGGGGCAAACTTATGTAGAGCAGTTCTTCCAAGAATGGACATCTTTTTGACTGGAAAAGCATTGCTTTGCTGGGATGGGTTCTTGTGACAGCTGGAAACAAACAGCTGTGAAACATGGCAGTCCCCCCATATTTTTGCATGCTGTGCAGCTGGACACTGCCACTAGTTTTTATTTCAAGCATGGCTGTGGGAGACTCAGTGACTGTTTTTACTCTCAAGAGGAGCTGACCTGCTGCAATCCATAGGTTGGTGTTGTACTTCATGTATGGGTTTGGCTGTTGGAATATGGGGGAAATGAGTATTTGGCATATCACTACAGGGAAACATGCAGTTTTTAGTTGTCTAATACGTGATGTACAGCAGGTCTGACTGAAGCAATGTAAGAACTAAAAATAAAACTTTTGGTAAAAGACTTATCAGCATAAGCAGCGCTACGGGAGAGGATGTGGAAAAGCCTAAAGGATGCTGTGTAACACTTCTTTGGGCTTTTTTTCTTCCCACCTATGTTTGGTGTGTGTTTCTTCTCCCTCCTAGTGCAGTTCTGGAGCAGAACTGGGTAAACATCTTGCAGGGACTGCAGAGGAGTGTGCACATGGGCTCCCTTCAGAGCTTGCATGTGAGTCATAGCTGGTGCTGAGAGCCAGGAACAGTGCTGCTCACTCTGCTCACAGCACAGCAGACTGGAAAGGCTTACTGAGACTTGGTTCTAATCACTCCTGGAGCACTTTCACAACTTGCTTGGCTCAATATTTGCCACAAATTTTTCAAATGGAAATGAGGTGTCATGGGGTATTTTAGTAGTTCTCCTTTACACAGAGTTTCAGTTTTCATGCCAATTAATGATTTTCTTGATTTTTTTTAAACTAATGTGGACTTCTATTGGGAAACAGCATGTGGATATTAAAACTGATAAACTTTAATCCTGTGCAAACATCTGCTTCACTAACATAAAGAGAAACTCAGCATGTCAAACTTACTCTGACTGCTTGTTGCCCACTTAGAAAATTTTGCTGAATTGTCTTTTAGTCTAAAGGTGACAATGAAAATATCTGACGTTTAATTTGCATGACCTTTCATATGTAATGGACCTACTCTTAATTTTTTTTAACATGCTCATACACAGGAGGATTGTAATGTCCTCCCTAATCTTCCTGTCACCCAGAGGTTACTGATAATACTGCTGAGTGTTGTATGAAGTCAGGGCACTGGGATGACTTCAGTTGCACAGCCCAAAGAGGCTTGGTATCTTTATAGATGGGTGGATGCTCTCTTTTAAATGTGTTTCTGCTAACTGAAGATAATTTTGTCACTGTGTGCCTTTGCTACCTCCTTGTCCCACTGCCTTTCTTCTTTCCTCCTTCTAGACCTCTGCTTGCCATGGGTGCTGCATGGCTGTTCCTCAATCCATTTTAGGCAGTCAGGCTGGCTGGTTCAGCAGCTGGGGGAGATTGCCTGAGCTAATCTCTGTGCTGGTGCCTGAGCTGGAGAGTGCTTCCATGACCTCTCCCTCTGGCAGAGCTATGGGAGGCTCTGATGGGTGAATTGGGGTGGCAACCTCTTTAGTCAGACCAGCTGGATGTAATAAAAAGAGCTTATATCTGCTGCCTGTGTTAGTTTATTTTGGAAGTTGAGTGCCTGTCATGCTGCAGATAATGTGAGCTACTGTTGTGAAGCTGACTTGGGCTGGGCTGGGCTGGGCTGAGCTGGGCTGTGTTTAGAGTGCCCATAACATTGACAATACACAGGCTTTTCCAGTGCTGTGCCATTCTTGGGCTGGAATAGAATTTGTGTTTGAAAATTGGGAGTAAGAAGTCCAAGCGGTCCCTTATTTAAGGGAACTATTAAAAATTCCAGCCTGAACTTTCTCTGCTTTACTTGTTGGAATTGAAATGTTATTCTGATCACAAATCATAAGCCCAAAACCAAGCTTTGAGTGTTTCCAAATGCATTGGTGCAGGCTACTGGAAAAAAATCAGAGATATTTTAGTGTGTGCTTTTCAGAGGTGTCACTGTATGTCTAGAAAAATTACTCTTTAGGATCTGTTTCTACAGTATTTTGCATTATAAAGAAGACATTGTGTAGCTCATTGCAAAATCAGTAGCTTTAGTGTGTAATTTGCCCTGCCTTGTTTTGCAGGCTCTTTCTTAATAATGAATAGGTGAATTTAATTTGCTGTGGTGGAATGTTTTCCTCTTACATAATGTCTACACGTGTAGTCATTTGACAATAAGCTATTTGACCTTACTGTTAATTGAGTTTCTGCGCTCATTTTCAGATGGCGAGATGAGAAGGATCCGTTAGGATCGAGGTGCAGGTTTTGTGCACTTGGTGCATTGCTCCAGAAACAGTCATTACTTGGTTACTTCAGAGTGTCAAATTTAACTCATTTCTCTTAGAATTGCATAATTGCATGTTTATAATCTTAAATAAAGGGTGTTTCAGCAGAACTTATGGGCTTAGTTGATGTCTTAGTACTGTGTAAACTGTTTGGAACAAGCCTAGCTTGTTAGTAGCCTTTTTTTTTGTTAACCAACTAATTTTATTTATTCCTTTCTTTAGAGCATGTTGGTGCACTGGATGCCCAAAATATTGTAGCTGTGTCATGTGGAGAAGCCCACACTCTTGCATTAAATGACAAAGGTCAGGTATATGCTTGGGGTCTGGCTACTGATGGACAGCTTGGCTTGCCAGGAACAGAGGAATGCGTCAGAGTGCCCAGGTTAAAAATAGTACATAATAAGTTGCCTTTTTTTTAAATAATGTGCTTAAATCACATTGGTTAAGCTATTCTGTTGTTACAGGTAAAGCCATATAAATATAGAAAATGTATATTAGCTATGACACTTGAATGCTGTGTGTGAACAGTTTCCATTCTCAGAAAATCTTGTGAGAAATGTGTTACACGTGTGCTTGGTTTGGTTGGTTGCTTTTTGGGGTGTTCTGTTTGTTAGTTTTTTTAATAGTCCTCCCCTAATAATGAGACATTGGAAAAGCAGGATGGGCATTTTAAGAGTATGAATGTCATTTAAGACAAGTTAAAGAGAAGTAGAGTGTTAAACTTTCAATTTGAAGAAGGTACATTTGCTGTCCTGTCTTTGTACTTCAGTTTTCACCCCGAAGTTTTTCAGCTGTGATTGAATAATACACCTTCTAGTTAAAAAAATTCATGCTGGCCCGGGTTGTTTTCAGGATGCCATTCCAGCTGCCTGAAGTCCACACAAAAAAGTAACAATTCCTTGGAACCTTAGTAATTCATGACTGTAATATTAAAAATGTTCTATCTGCATCCAATTTAAAAGCCCACAAGCCCTCTAGAAACTTTTTTCTCATCCCAAGTGGAAAGCATTATTAGTTTTAGTGCACATGTGCATGTATTTGCAACTTCTGTAGAATATTGTGCAATATGTATTAGGTCTGTGAACGGAAGTTTTGTAAACTGTCAAGTAAGAATGAGTTTCTTCCTGTATTCTGTATTCATTCTTCCATTCAGCTGTGTGAGATCTCCTTTCCAGCACATGAACCTCCCTAATTCTTCATTATGGACTTTTACAGACTTGATCTATTTAAAAATAAGACAGAACCTGACCTTAAAAGGTTTAGAATAAAAGCAGTTTTGCCTTCAGATTTTACCAAATAGTGTCTAATTAAAGTTGGGATGTTTAGTATACTTCAGTAAAAAGGATTCACATTTTATATATTATCATACCATGATCTGGTAGCTAAATTCTTTCTCTGTTTTCTTACTCCAATAGAAATATTAAAAGCTTATCAGAGATCCAGATTGTCCAAGTTGCTTGTGGTTATTATCACTCACTAGCACTCTCAAAAGGTAAGCCAAATCCTCCTAAAGTTTTGTGTAATTTTGTACCAGGGAATTCAAATGTTTTCAAGATACATTTTATCTTTCTTTTTTGTTAAACATGCCACCACTTAGTACAGATGGGATTTCAGGTTGGTAGGGGCTGTGTAATTTAATCATGGAAGCTTGAATTTGAAAAACAAATGTACAAACAGATGTTGAGTTGTGCTTTTATTTCTTCGGGGGGGTGTGTTGGTTTTTTCTCATCGTCTGGCTTTCACGTGACTTCCTTTTTATTTTGTTTCTTTTCTTGGTCCCAAATCTTTCTCATCCTGCTGGCACACTGGTATGTTTTAACCTGTACCCTCACGTTACTGAGGCTGGCAGGAGTGACTTCCTTGTGTGCTTTATTATGGCAAAGCCTCTGGTTTTTGGTGCTTCCATAGTTAAAATGCCATGTCACATACAAGCCACCTTTTGAAAGTTTAAATACCTGTCTTCAAATTCCTGCTGTGAGCACATACTTAGTTGGCCTCACTTGTACTGCATGTCTGGTTAGTGCAGCTCTCCAGAAGCAAAAATGAATTTAGATTTGCTTGTTGCTTGTCTCATCACAGGATAGGAGAGTTGTGGCCAAAACTTCCACTTGGAAGAAATGGCTGCTGAAAAGTGTTAATGGGAACTTCCCAATTCAGAACAAAATTCCAGAAAGTGTGTAGTTTGTCATTGTTTCTTAACAATGTGTGTTTAAAATATGAACCAAATAACTGTGGGGAGGCAGGTGTTCATTGTAAGCTGAGTGATTTTTTTTTTCTTTAAATCCAGTAGTTTATACTGATTATATGTGCCTGTGACTCTTCATGGGCTCATATTGAGCTTTTCCTGTGTCATTATGTATTCCTAGGTGTAATACAGGGAATGCCTTTGTTTCAGGGAAGGCAGAGCTTTAGGAGTAACCCTTTGCCTGAGTTAAGATCTGCAGCAGAGTTGTGTTGTCACGTGTTCTGTTGGTCAAAGGTGCAAGAATGTCACAGGAATTTGTGATTTGAAATTCATTCAGTGTTTTAAATAGTTACAGGCTTCAAGTACAGCATCACTGCTTTATTGCCAGGTCATGGATTTGCAGTTCTGTTTCTGTTCTTGACGTGCGCTGTAGGGTGTTTTGGGGTTAGTTGTTAGTATCAATAAATAAAATCTGAGACCAGTGCTCTAGGGGATGGGTTCCATTGTTTCCCCATCTTGATGAAACTGTTACTGGAAAGGTGGAGATGGGAGAGACATAGGAAGCATTTTGAAGGTAACATTGCTCTTGAAAATATTTCACATCAGCAAAAGTAAATTCTTTTGTGTTTGGATGTTGATCTTTAGAATAGTAAATACCTTGGCCAAGCATCGGTTGTTCAAGAGAATATTTTATTTTAGAAGCAGTCTTAACATCAATAGGTCTTTGTTATTCTTTAAAATGTTTTTTTTTCTTTGTAAATTATCAAATGACATTATAAACTTTGTGCTTCAGTGATCATGTAATGAAGACAGCATTTAAAAATATACATCTCTTAAATTGTCTGTCAAAATTTAAGTATCTTACCGTAGAAAACCTAAAATGAGGCTTTTGATTGGAAGTTGGAAAATTTTCCATGTCCAGGGTGCAGCCTCAGCAGATGTCTGCATAAACATCTGTGCAGTAGAGGAACTTCCCATGGAGCAGTGCCTTGCTTTGTAATAACCAAGCTCAGTAGATCTGGCACTGTTGGAACAGGAATGTTAAGAGCAGTTTGGAGGGGTTTGAATGTGATTTAAATACTTCCAGTCTGATTAGGTGCTTGAGTTGAATGCCTGCAAATTACACAAGAATGCTCAGCTTCAGAAGTCAGTAATTTGTATGCATTTTCAAACTCAAAAGTTTTTGAAGAGTGACAGTCTAACTTTTAGCTTTTCTTACAGTGGATAAACATTGTATTATTAAACGATATTAATTGTATTTCTTGGTTGTTTATTTTTTCCTTCAAACAGGAAGTGAAGTGTTTTCCTGGGGACAAAACAAATATGGCCAGCTGGGCTTAGGTTATGAGTATAAAAAACAAACCTCACCACAAATGATTAAATCTCTGCTGGGAATCCCTTTTGCACAGATTGCAGCAGGAGGAGCTCACAGTTTTGTGCTGACTCTTTCTGGAGCCATCTTCGGATGGGGACGCAACAAATTTGGGCAGCTGGGTGTTAATGATGATACTGGTAAGGAAGCATTGCCTCAGGAGGGTTTGGTGCTGGAGGGTTTGCCTGGTGAATCTGAGGGGAGCAGTGCTCCTGGGAAAGGAGCAGACACAGCAAACCTTGGTCAGTGCTGCTGGGGTGTGCCAGTGCCGTGTGGGGTGGCATGAGCAGGCACAGAGGTGTTTTCCCAGCTGCTGGGTAGTGGGAATGCTGGCAGTGGTATGTTGAAGCTCTTGCCTGCTTCACTTGTATTCTTTCCCTGTCACTTAATGGGATTGATGAAATACTGTGCAGTAGTTACAGTTTGAACTGAATTTTATGTGGATGAAATTGCTTGGCAAAAGCAGTAATCTGTCACAACTAATTGGTTATTCTTAGTAGTCACATTTAGGCCATCTTCATATTTTACTGCCATTTACTTTTACATTCCTTTCTCAGGCCACTTTTGATAATCATTCACAATTTTTGGCTAACCATTTCCAAAATTTCCTCTGCTAGGTGGATGACCCTCAATGATTTTTAGCAAGTGGTTAGATTAGACAAAAAATTCTTTCTTTTTTGTTTGTATTGTGTTACATGCACAGTATGTGCTCACAGGGCTACAGGGTGACAGTATTTGCTGTCAGTGTCCTGTAATACACAGTTTAGTAGTGGATAATCTATAGATGGTTTCATGAGTTCAGATTTTCTTACTGGTTCATTGTTGTCAGCACCATTTAAAATGGGGGAAATGGGTTGTAAATAAAATACCCATCTGAATGCCTTAAAAATTGTCACATTCATGTAATAAGAAAATTACAATCATTTTTCAGGAATCATGGGAGACTTCAGTTGCTCCTACATAGTCTTTGGAATGTGTGTAACCCTAGGTTTTTATGTAGTATCACTTCTCAATAAAATCCCTTTTAAATGTCTTCATAGGGTTTCTTGCAGACATGTTAGCATGCCTGACAGGTTTTAAGACATTAGCACTGACATTTTAAAGAATTGCCTTTGTGCAAAGTTCACAAAGTTGACTTGTCCTAGTGATGGAGGGAAGTTATGTTTGCTTCCTGTTTGTTCAGAGCTCCATTCTGTCATGCAGTCAGTAACATTAAACTGTGTATAAATATACTTTCCAAAGAAGCCTAACTGACACTGATGCCAAGATGATTTTTTCCCTTTTTTAAAATATACCTTCTATGTATCCTCAGTGTTCTTAGCATTCCTTATGCCTGATAACTTGGCATAGTGCTGGTATTCTGTCAGGCCAGGAGGCCAAACATCCTAAAGGCCTTGTAGCAGGAGGCCAGAGAACCCTACACTATCTTGGGAAACCAAGGTCCCCTCTAGAACACACCCTGCAAAATAGAGATTTGGCCCATCCAGGGTAGCATTCCAAATGGGGGAATATCACAGCATTCATCCAGGTGTCCCATTGGGGCATCCTTGTTAGATACGCTGATTTGTAAGGTCTGTAAATGGCATAGGGGGTCTGTCATGTGTGTGCATTGCAGCACATTCCACCTTGGCCAAGTGGTGCATCGGTAAGGACCCTAATGAGTACTGAGGTAAAAACCCCTTATCCCTTAGCTGTGTCTGCCTCTCAACTTTTAGGACCAAGGAAAAGCTATCAGTACCAACTTAGAGGAACATTTTAAAAACGTGAAACACGTAAACAACTAATTTAAAACACAGAAATGATGATAATTTATTTTCTTTCCTTATGGCCAGTGCCAGGTCTAATGTAATGTTCCATATTTAGTTGTCTGTGTATTGACACATGATCCTGTGCTAGTGAAAATGAGGGCATGGGCCACAAGCTTTTTCAGTGTCATAGTCCCTGTTTTATTCTCTAGTAACATTTCCATCTCCAAGATCCATAAACTCAGTCGTGGTGATTGTGATACTAACAAATTTAAACTGCTTGCTTGGCTAGAACTGAATTAGAATAAATAAGCAAAACTACTTGGTTTTGCTTTTTATTGTCAAAATAAGTGAACCTTCTCTATTAAACCTTTCAGACAGGTATGTTCCTACACTGCTGAAGTCCCTGAGAAGTCAGAAAGTTGTTCATATATGTTGTGGAGAGGATCATACTGCTGCCCTTACAAAGGTACAGAACTTAAAGATACGTTTATGCTCCAGTTTTTTAATGTTTCCAGGAGAAGATGCTACCCAAACAGGAAATAATTAACTAAATTCTAAATAAAATTTCTTGTACATTTCTGGGATTAAGTTGAGGAAAGATTGGAAGAATGATTAAATATTTGAAAAAATTACCAAATACAATAAATCTTGCATTCTAAATGCTTATTTTCCTTTTTCATGCTTAGAGGTTAACTCCAAACTTAAAAGCTGATGGGCTGGGTTGTGGTACTGAATGTACTGTGAATGTTTGTAGAGATTGCCACCCATGTGCATGGCTCCCCTGTCCCTGCAGAGCCAGGGGCTCACACACCTTTTGTAGGCAGTACTCTGTGTGTTTGTATGTGTGAGCATTCTCCAAGTCCTCCTGAAGCTCAGAAGAACCTGGCACTGTTTGCTGTCCTGACTCAGTGGCTGAGGCTGTTGGGTTTCAGTGGTGGATGCTGCAGTTCTGGTGATGGTTTCCAGCTGAGGGCCTGGCTGATGCAGATAGAGTTGGAAGAAACAGAGTCACAATTTCAAAGCATCTGAAAATGGCAAGTTTCAGGGTTGTTGTGAGGTAAGGTGTATCACTTCTGAAAATGTTTTTGGTTTAAACATTAAAGGTGTTGGTTAATATCTTGATTTATCAAAAACCCTTAAAAAATTACTTGCCTCACAACAGTGTTGAAATTTCTGGTTTCTTATGCTTTCAAATACTGAGGCTGTTTCAGCCATACTCTGTATCGTCTGCTGAGCAGGGCAGTTTCCTGTTTGCTAATCACTTCAACATTTGTATTCAGAGTTTCAAAGCTGAAGTATACTTTTAATACTGGGAGTTTGTACATGGGTGAAGTTCATCAAGAAAACTGGAAAAGAGGGAAAATGAGGATTAGGATCTGTAAATGACACAAGTTAATGGCAGGACTGTTGTATGATAATAAGTTAATTAGGTGAGTCTGATTTAACAAGTGAGGTAATGTTTCATAGCTGTGCCACGTTTTCATAACTCCAGTTAACTTGCAATTCTTCTGTGTCTCAGAACCCTGTTGTGCCCTGTATATTTTCTGTCCTTTCCCTGCAATGCCAAAATCACCAGAAAAGATTTATTAAACCTCTCTTTCTGTGAAGTTTCTTGTTCTGAGATATATGATAATATTAATGTAAAAAATTTATTTGTTTAGGAAGGTGGAGTTTTTACATTTGGAGCTGGAGGCTATGGTCAGCTGGGTCATAACTCTACCAGCCATGAGATAAATCCCAGGAAAGTTTTTGAGCTTATGGGAAGTGTTGTCACACAAATCACCTGTGGCAGGTAAGGTCTATTCTGTGCTAACCATGTGACTCTTAAACACTTGTTTTATACAAAACTTTATATCTGTTGCACTATGAAGTGGGGTTTTCTTACCCTTTGTGGTCAGGAAAGACAAAATGACCCCTAACAAAAGATATTTAGTGATGTTTTGGGGATTCTAAAGGCATTCATAGACGAGCTTAAGGAAGTTGTATATTTGAGAGGCTGTGATTTTCTAAACTGGCAGTGTGAACAATAGTGTGAGGTGTGAGAGTTTGTTGCTGTCACTTCATTTCCTGTTGAAGAACAAGTGTGTTTGGGAAAGTACAAAATAGTTTACACAAATTCCCAGCTGGTTCTTTACAGGTCTGTGATAGGAGAGGAGGAATCTGGGGTTGAGCAGGGTGGCAAGGGAAAGGAGGTGCAGGCAGTCTCTAGACATTCATTTCTGATATGCTCTAAGGGTCAGACAGGGGCTAAGCACTGGCAGCTCCATTCTGGGAACCTTTCCATGAAAAAAAAGGATTGCCTGTTGGAGTGTAAATGGAATAGTGCCAGTGGCAGAGCATTGCAGGAGAGCAGTGAGTGTTGGGCAAGACAGGACCTTTCACACACTGCTTAGCACAAGTCCTGGCCAGGCCTGCACAAAGCTTGTTCCCGTGCTTAGGTTTGTGTTACTGAATTCTCTTTGCCCTAGGCAGCACACCACTGCATTTGTCCCTTCTTCTGGAAGAATTTACTCTTTTGGACTGGGAGGCAATGGGCAGCTGGGTACTGGGACCACCAGTAACAGGAAAAGTCCCTTCACAGTGAGAGGAAACTGGATTCCCTTTAGTACTCAGTCCCCAATGAGCACAGGTAAGCACCAGCTGATGCATTTACTGCTTGGTTGCCTGTTCCTTTGTAGTGGCTTAAAATTCTTGAGATTTAAACTAATTATGGACTGTAATCATTTTTCCCAAACAGTTTGATTGTGCTGTGTGTTCCTGTTGTAGGAATTGCATGCCTGTGGCTGGTGGGTGGGGGCCTCTGGTAGCACTAGAATCAGAACTTACCTCCGAGAAAAATGGTCTTTACCATTGTATCATTAACTAGCGTAACAACTCTTGTATCAAGGCTCTACCACAAGGGAACCTTTCTGTAACCCGGTGTTGATTGCAGTATCTTAATCATTTTCAATTTCACGTTTTCACAGTGGCCTGTTTTTTATTCCTGTTGCAGACAGTGAGGAGTGCTACTGTGTAAAGAGAATTTTCTCTGGTGGGGACCAAAGTTTTGCACACTACTTTTATCCACAGGTAACAAATTAATTGTAATTTAGTTCCAAAGCTTGTGAAAGTTGGATTTTTGTTTTTTGGATGGATTTTAAACTATTTTGATGTGGAAAGTACATGTGACTGTATTATAAAGTTTGTTGGAGCAGTGTGGAAGCAAAAGGCACCAAGTCATGGTAGCAGCTGGAGGACTTGGATCCGGTTAGTGTGTGTTAGTTGTCAGGAGGCTCTTGAGGCTTTTTTGGCATAAGCTTTTTTCTTGATGGATGAATGCACTTCTTTTCATGTCATAAGGAAAGAATTGATTGAATATTTGAGTTCTTTGCTCCTTGTCCAGTCCTCCTCATACCTCCTCCACAGCAGCAGCGTTGGTGTCTTCTGCTCTGTAGCCATTTTAAAGTACCACAGTGGTAAGGAAACAAATGGAGCTTTTTGCTAAAAATTACTGCTGGTGACTTAGTTTGTTGTGTCAGTTTTATCAGAGTCTTAAAGCTTACATTTTAAATTAACAAGCAGTAATTTGTTTAAATTCTAGTACCTAAAAGAGTCTAGAAGGACTTTACTGTAAAAGTGGCAATGTGGAAGTATGATGGAAGGGAAATGCTGTTGGGGGATGAGTTGGGAGATAAAATAAAAACAAGGTGAAGATTCATGGGACTGTTTCCAGTACAGCTCAGCAGATATTAGACCATGGGGATTAATGAAGCATCAAGAGTTGAGTATGTAGGGTGAAAACTAATTTGGACACAAGGGAAAATGGATTTTAGTGGGGAAGCATGTTTATGAAGAAAAACTGAGTACAGGTCAGACTTGCAGCAGTGCTTTGTGCTCACAGCCTGTTCTGGTTGTACAGAATCAGCAGCTTTTTAGGATTGACTTGTGAGATTTTCTGTCTAAATTCTGATAGAGTTTTAACCATTGCTGTATTTGAGAGAAACTTGCTTAGCAGGGGTAAACTGGAAAATTGCTTATAATAGAGACTCAAAAGTTGTCTATTAAAGTTTCCTTAATAACTTTATGTGCAATTTTCATAATTACTGGAGTAGTTTCTGACTAATTGAGGTGAACTGGAGACTCTATGAATGCAGTTATTGTGGCTAGTTCTGTACAGAAGGTATTAGCAAAGGATGAACTTTGATGCTGCAGAAGTATCCCTTTAGAACTCTTTAGTTTGGTAATTTGTGTTGAATTCTTCCAAAGTTCTGTGTGTACTGTACCCCTGGGGGTTGTGTGTCCCTGACAGTTAAGGGGCCCAGCCAAAATCCATTTTGGGCTGCTCAGTTCCCTGAGTTATTTCCTTTGGCTGGACAGAAGGGAAATGGCAAAAGTGTTCCTCAAGCTGATACTGTGGGATGGGATCAGAAGTGCTGATTTTTGGCAGCAGATAGTCATTGTCACACTGAGTCAGCTCAGTGTTGTCAGATGGTACCCTCAGGAGGAATGTTTTCTCTTGATAGTTTTAGCTCGGTTTTGGTGCTATTTGCCATCTCTTTTTGAACCAGTGCTCCTACTGAAAACAGTGATCTTGCTTCTCCTTCTCTTTACTATTGCAGCTCTTAGTGGAATTCATTTTATATGAGCAGCACTTCCAAAGGCAGCTCCTCTGATGAGGCAGGGCATGTTCACAGAAGCATGATCATTCTCAGAGGAGCCTGATGGAAGTGGGGTGGAAGAACATCTGTCTGGAAAATGGAATGGCTCCTTTCCTGTGTGCTCACAGCTTGGCAGGGAGCTAAGTGGCTCCTGGTGGCTGGAGGGGAGATGCTTGCTGCTCACATCTAAAGCTCAGTTAGAGACAAGTGATGTGTAGGAAGTTGCCATTTAGCAAGGTGTGTGAATTAACACCTAATCAAGATGGGTTTAGGGTATGCTCTGCTTTCACAGGGACTGCAGAACTGTTAAACACAGAGTATTTCACTGCAATAGTCTGGGTAGGCAAATTGTCAGCTAAGACAGCTCAACCTTGGCTGATTTTTCTGGAAATCAATTTTGTGTGCCTGATTCTTTATGTTTTCTTTACAATTTATTTAGAACATGGTGCCACCAGATGATTTTAGGAATCCTGACCTTTTGAAGCAGATCTGGACTGTGAATGAAATGTTTATTCAAAGACTGCTGAGTTTCCCATCTGGAAGACTTCCTTTAGAGATAGCTAAGTAAGTGATGTAAGGGACAGGAGTGGTCTTTGGTGATTCTGCTTCTGAGTTGAGCATTAGTGGGGCTTTGGGCACACATAGCAGAGCTATTTGTAATTACTGATTCTGGAACGTGTGAGCTCTTGCTGTGCTTTCATTGTCGTGCTTGTTGAGTAGTTTAGATCCTTGAGACTGTGTCATCTCTGCTCCAGTTTAGATGATTATACGAGGTGAAATTAAGTATCTAATTGCACATTGGAAAATAGCAATACATGTAAAGGAATATGAGAACAACTCAAAGACTTTTGTTTCTATTTTAATGAAAGAGTATGCAAAGCAATTGAATGCAAGACTGGCTGTGATTTGAGCTGTCCTAAGTGTTGAGTCTTGAATGGAAGTTTAATCTGGTACTGTTTAGGCACATTTCAGTCAGAGTCCCGTCCTTTGTACAGTGTAATTCGTTAGGGATTAAATACAGGCTTTTTTATTGCAAATGCTAATTTTTTAAAGGAAAACCAAATGTAACATTTCATGTGACCAATTTCAGTGAAATTGATGGAACGTTCTCCTCTGCTGGGTGCCTGAATGGGAGCTTTTTGGCATTGAGGTAAGTGGGTGGGTTTTTAACTGGTGTTCCTGTGGACAGCATTAGTGCTGGCTGCCTTCCTGGTGTCCCTTGTGTCCCTGGGACACCTTCCCAGGGTTTCCTGTCTCATTCCTGTCTCATTTCTCCATTGAAACTCCTGCTTCTTTCCTGCCCTGTGTTTCCTGCCCCAGTGAGGATGGCTCCAGGCTGTCTTGGTTGCTGCCATGTAAGCCAGCAGAGCTCATCACATTTGTCACCCCTGGGTTGTTGGTAATTCCAGGGCAGTTCCTTGTGTGGGCTGGTTCACATCCAAGTCTTTTTGTGTGATTTTCTTGTGGTTAGAGGAGATTTTTTCTGGTTGTTTCTTAGTTGTTTCTAAGGCCATATAAAGCATGGAAGGCTGATATATTTTAAATCCTTAGTCAGTAGGTCGAAAAGTCAAGGGGTTAAAGTCTTGAGTTGCTGAGAACACACGATTGAGTCTTTCTGGTTTTTTTTCCTTCCTGCAGCAATGATGATCATTACAAAACCAGTGCTAGATTCTCAGGGGTTGACATGAATGCTGCTAGACTACTCTTCCACAAACTCATACAGCCTGAGCATGCTCAGATATCACAACAGGTTTGTGCTGTGTGTTTTCTTTACATTAGGGATTATCTTTCTGGGTTACAGCTCTCCAGAAATACTACTGTTATGCTTGGTCCAGCTCTGTAAATAGATTTATTTACTCAATAATGTATTGACTGCAGGTGTGTGAAACTGTGTTTTGTTGTGACAATTAGGTGATACATCAGCATATTCTATTTGAATATTTACTGTCACAAATGTATAATAGTTTTCACTGAAGCTCTTAATCACTGTTTTCTAGATTAGTTTTCATATACATGGGGATTTGTTTAAAATCTCAATTGTATTAAAATAAACAGAATTTTCTGATGTGTTGTAGGTGGCAGCTAGTTTGGAAAAGAACCTTATTCCCAAATTGACCAGCTCCTTACCAGATGTTGAAGCTTTGAGGCTGTATCTCACTCTACCAGAGTGCCCACTGATGAGTGATGAAAACAATTTCACAACGTTAGCTATTCCTTTTGGAGCAGCTATTCTGAACCTAGAAAAAGCTCCTCTGAAAGTTCTTGGTAAGAAACTGAATTTTTACACTTAAAGCTAAGGATCTTCAGATGAAAATGTACAGCAATTCCATCAGTGAAGACCTGGCCTTGGCAGCACCTGCTGTGTATTTACAGTTCCCTACAATTCCCCAGTGAGAAAGTTAAGGCTTAACATTGCTTGGTGTAAGAAAACACTTATTCTGTTGCTTCAGGGTGAGTTAACAGGCCATCCCTGTGAATTCATCTGCTATTGTCGTTTTTGGACTGATGCCATTTGGGAGGAATTAAACTATGTAGTTCGGTGTAATTGATGTGTGTCTTTGCTCTTTAAAGTGAAAATTATGTGGTCAGACAGCTAACAAGCTCTAAGCAATTTACAGAAGTGTTGCAGAGCAGATGTTAAATTGTCTTGGTTGTGACTACAGCACCTGTTCTGAGCTTCTGAGGTAGTTGAGTTGATCTTTTCTTGCTGGTGCCAAGATGTGGTCTTCAAATGTGCAGTTGGAAATAGCTCTGTTTTTTAACTCTACTTCTTTACACTTTCTTGTTGTGACTTGGCTTAAAGAAATTCAGCTTAAAGAATTATTTTCAGAATATTTTTCAATTAATTGATTTCTTTTTGAGAGGGTTCTTTCATTTTCCTCAATTATGCTTTGCCTTGTAATCTCACTGTTTTTTTCAGTAGTTTTTGGTGAGAGTAAAGAAAAGCAAACTGACAGTTTTTTGAGCTCTAGATACTTTTCCATAATTTTCTATTGCTCTAACTACTGTTCCCTTAAGATTTCAGGGTTTGATCCATCTTTTCTTATCAAATGTTACATTGTGACACTGTCTGGATGAACAGGCTTCAGGGGGCTTAGATTTGAAGTGTAACAATAGCACATTTGTTGTGCTGCAACTTTTTTTTTCAGAGTCTGCAGTAACTCATGGTTATGCTTTCTAGCCAAACATGTTTCTTAGTTAAGAGGATAACATAACATAGTGTGGCAGTGACAAGTACTAAATTTACATGTTCACCATGTGTTGACAGAAAATTGGTGGTCTGTACTTGAACCTCCCTTGTTCCTCAAGATAGTGGAGCTCTACAAGGATGTCGTAGTGCACCTTTTGAAGGTGTGCAAGATGGGCCTTCCCCCTTCTGACAGAAGAATACTCACCAATTTCCTCCACACAGCCTTCAGAGTTCTGGAAATACTGCACAGAGTACGTTTGTGGTGTTTCTGAACAGTTCCTGGGCTGCTTGGCTTTGTCAGCATCTCTGTGCTGGGCAGTTGGTAGAAGCTAAGTTACTGATCAGTGTGAAAGATCAGAACTGCATCTACAGAAATATCTGTAGTTGTTCCATCTGGACCTATGAATCATTGGGATTCTGCGTTCCAGTCTGACATGATGATGGAATCAACTGTTTTTTGGGAACACAGAGTTACCCAGTCATTTGCTTCTGTGAGGGTATGGATTAAAGTGAGAGGGGGGAAAAGGGGTGACAGCTCTGGGGTATTTTGCAGATTGAGTATCTGGTGGTTTGGAGGGGGTGTGGGAGGTATTTGTGAAAAGTAGGCTTAGGTTATCTGAGTATAAAGGCGGGATCTTTATAACTATCTTGCTGCTTTGCCAGTTAGCAGTCCTTGGGAAAGGAAGTGTGTATGAGGAAAATGTGGATGCTTCTGAATTAAAATTGTACTGTAGAGATAAGCCTCTGTGCAGTTACTTTTCTACATCTCTCTTTTTTTAAGCTTATTGTTTTTAGATGGAAACTGTTCCTCTACTCCCAGGTAATAGTGTCCATACTATAACTAAGACTAGAGTAACTGAATCATAGCTCTTGAACCTGTGTAAATACAGGAGCAGGTATTATTCCCTTGTACACATGAATTATGTGTATTATCACTGTTCCTCTGAGGTCACTTGATGTTTCAGAGTGGCAGCCCTGTTATGCAATACTGTAGTACAGTTAATTGTATTTTCATTCACTCTTTGATGGGATTTTGAATAGTCCATGTATCCATGTTTTTAACATTGTTTTTTGCTTTCTTGTAGGCACTGTTGTTTTTCTAGAATTTGTTTGGTAGCTGGGTATCTGTGGCTGACGTATGAAATGCTTGAAAAACATGGAAAAATATCCCTTTGAAAGCTAATAAAAAAAATAAATTGCACTTCCTAGGTAAATGAAAGAGGACAAGTTATACAGTATGACAGATTTTACATTCATGAGATACAAGATTTGATAGATATCAGAAATGACTATGCCAACTGGTTCCAGCAGCAAGTATTGGGAATGGTAAGTTGTGTTGATTCTTATTTGGGTTTTTGTGGGTGTTTCCCATGTTTTGTGTTTGTTTTATCCCTTTAAAGAAATCCATAGATTCTCTAAGCCTGGGGATTTTTTTCCATAAAAATTTTTTAAAATTTTTTTTTCCTAAAAATACCTTCAGAGATGAGCAGTGCTCAGCAGACTGCAGGTGTCAGGTACTGGCTAAGGAGGAATTGTTAAGAAGGTGTTTTTCTCCTAGGGTGTCATTCTTAGGACTGACACTGCTCAGTATTTGAATCTGTCAGTTAAAAAGTGATTCAGAATGCTGTCACTGAAGACTTGCTTTGTCAAAAACATTAGGAATGTAAGAATCCACAGTAGGAAAACATCCAGAATAATCTGAATTGCCATATTAGACAGGTCCAGCCAGTGAGCAAGCTGCAGCTGTCTTGGGTAATGAGTGCAGCAGGAGCTGCAGGGGCAGATAACTGATGGAATTTTCTACAGCTACAACTGAGATAATTAATTCTTGCATCTGTAAACAGAAGAGTGATAAGTGGGAGCAAATTAATGACTGTGCAGAGAATTAGTGAGTTGGATAGGTTTTTGCACAGTTCATTGATTTTAGCTTTGAAAGAATATTGTAAGTAATGTAATAAATTTTCTCTAGCCACCCATATTTTATTATTTTGCAAGAGTACCAGCAGATGTCATTGATGAATGTGTAGAAGTAAACATTTTAAGTGTGTAATTTTGTGCATCCAAGCAAACATGATACTTTAGCAGCCCTGTTTTAAAGACTGATAAACAGGGTGTTGAAAGACAAGCTTGTATATAATAAATGAATTAGAATGTTTATGGTTAATGTTTATTTCTCAGTAAACCTTCTCTTGGGGGGAAGCAGTAAATAAATATTTTTTGAATTCTACATCAGAGATGAGTAATTAATGCAGACACTAATGCTGCTTTTTCATCTTAATTGTTGCTACCTTTGTGCAAATGCTGTCATAGGATGTCAACCATGGATTAACTGAGGTAAGATTGGATGCAATCTGATTTCTTTTGAGGAATGTAAGGAAATCAGAAATGTTAACGATTGTCTGCTGAGTTCTGTTGGGAGTAAAGCTTCAAATTAGCCAATGCTGTAATGTGAAAAATATCTTTGTGGTGCAAAAATATGTAATTGTCTGTATTGCAAATTTGGAACAGCAGTTGGAAAAAAGGGCTACTTGTGTACCCACTAGCTGAATAACAGTTCTGAAATGAAAATGTGCTTAAGTGATAGTGTTGTTTGTGCCTGGCTTGATTTGGTTTGCCTTGATTGAGTTTTGTTGGGGTTTTTTTTGTTTGTTTTTGGCTGAAGTGCTAAACAATTAAAAATCTATTTAATGTTCCTAAGATGCCTTGGTTCTGCATTGGTAACAAGTCATGGTTGAGTTCTCTTTCCAGTAAAATAGATCTATTAAATGAGTGCTACTGTAAAGGTTTTTTTTAACCAAGATTGTGGCTTTTGAATAAGTTGAGCTATGACATGGTTCTTCTCATTGCAGTTAACAGAGATTCCTGTTATAATTTGCACATACCCATTTGTATTTGATGCCCAGGCAAAGACAACTCTCTTGCAAACAGATGCAATCATACAGATGCAAGTAAGTGGCTCCATTTTTAATGGTACCGATTCATTATTTTTTCCCTGAGTTGGGGACCCTGGGGGTTCCTGTTGTTTTTTTTGTTTGACTGGTTGGTGATGTTGTTTTGGGGTTTTTTGTTGTTTGATTGTTTGGGTTTTGTTTGTTTGTGGGTTTTTGTTGTTGGCTTTTGGGGGGTTTTTTGTTGTTTTTTTTTAAACTCTGTGTAATTTCTCCCCCATAAAAATCAAGGATCTAGCTTTAATCTCAGGGCGTGCACACAATAGAGGGTAGTGGGGTTGGGATCACATTGAAGTTAGACTGTTTGGTACTTGCCGCACATATCCAAGGAAATTCTTTTCCTTTCAGTAATGAGATGGTTTTTTTATGTATTATCAACCCACAGTATAGGTACAAGACCCCCTAACAGCAATGAAAAACCCCAAACCCACAACCCAAACAAACAAACAAACATAAAACCCCAAGCACCTCCCACAACCAGAGAGCAACCCCACCTCCCATATCAGCAGACTTGGAATATTACCTGGGTCATTGATCCGAGTCTGAAAATAACCAGATGATGTAGGTCATGCTCAAGTAATGGGCTTGTGTAGGAAAATGCTACCTTGCTCTTAATTAAAAATACATGTCCTTTATGTGCCTTTAAAAATGTACATGCACAGTCAGTAACCAACATTTGATGGGTTCAGGGAAATGTTCATGTTAAATGTTTCTATTAACAATATAAAATAGTATTAAAACACACAAACTCTCAAGTGTTCTCTGTCATATTCAGAACATTTGCAACAGCATTTTCTTTTTCAAGCAATTTTAATACAGAAATTATCATGCAAGTTAAATTGCTTTTCATGCTGTGAATTAGTTTTTAATGTATGTTTGGTTTCATGCCAGATTTATATTAAACAGCTTACTCTTCATTAGATGAAATGCAGGATCTTTTTGCTTCCTTTTGTTATCCAAGGTATTATGACTGGAGTGTTAAAACCTGAGTTCTTATACTTCCCTGAGAACAATGGGTAAAGAAAAAATATTTCCTGAAATCAAATATTTCCTGAGATAAAAGGAATGCAAAGAAAACTTGGGCAAATTCAGTACCTCTTGTACTAGTTATTCCTATCTGCATTCTGCAGACAAGACTGCTGGCCAGGTGGTACTGACAGGAGTTTTTCACTTTGTTTTTCTGCAGATGGCTGTGGATCAGGCCCACAGGCAGAATTTGTCTTCTCTCTTCCTGCCAGTGTTTGAGTCTGTCAACCCCTGCCTGATAGTGATGGTGCGGAGGGACAACATTGTGGGGGATGCTGTGGAGGTGCTCAGGAAAACAAAGAACGTGGACTACAAGAAGCCACTCAAGGTATCGCGGGACACTGCTCAGAGTGCTGCAGGATGGGTTTGGACATCTTTGGACACTCTCTCTGCAGTTCAGTGCTCACTGAGTTGTGTGTTTCAGGTGATTTTTGTAGGGGAGGAAGCTGTCGATGCTGGAGGTCTTCGCAAAGAATTTTTTTTGCTCATCATGAGGGAGTTGCTAGATCCCAAATACGGAATGTTCAGGTATTACGAGGAGTCCAGGCTGATCTGGTTCTCTGATAAGGTAGGCTGTGGTCTATATTCAGTCATTTTAACTTACAGGATTTATATTAATAATATATGAACGTTGTAATTTGTGGTGGTTTTATTTCAAGAGTAGGAGCTGAAGCAAGTATTCTCAAAAAAAGTTTAATTTCTTTGGCCATTGTTAGATCAAAACTTCCCCCATTCCTTGTTTACTCCTTGCTGGCTGTCCCCAAGCCCAGCAGGTTTTTAGGAAGAATTAGCCAGAACAAACTGATTCCAAGGGCAGAATCAGGAAGTCAGGGTGCAGAGACAAATTCTGGAGGTGGCCTGTTGAACAGGGCTCCCTGTGTGCAGTTGCATTTATGGGTGATGGGTGCTCATGGAGTTGTGCTTTATTGGAAGGTTTGATCCCTGACTTTTGAGTCATCTTTCAGAGAACACTGACTGGGGTGGCTGAATCCCAAACACCTGAATATTTCCATTCCCACAGGTGTGTTTAAAGCCTTGGTAATTAATTCTGAGAGCTTCAATAGTGATCTCTTAACTCTTCCTCCCCAAAATAAATTTTTTTTTTAACTGACATCTTAAATCACAGAGTGGTGCAATAGGAAATCAGTGACAAAACCAGAACCTTAGTGCAGTATGGGTCCCCTGTAACACAGGATATGTTGCATATCAGCCTTTTTAATTTTAAGTAGAAAGGATTCTGTTCCCTTGGATTTTAGTCTCAGGTGGTTAAACTTTATTCTGTTTTCCTTGGTACTTACAGATACATACATATGTAAAGGAAATATGAATTAAATTCACTCAGATTACACTGTACTGTGCGTTTCTTCCTGCACTCTGCAAGGTTAAAATAACTTCTTTATTTTAAACCATTTTGTCTGTTTTCTGTTCTTAGACCTTTGAAGACAGTGACTTGTTTCATTTGATTGGTGTTGTCTGTGGGCTAGCAATATATAATTTTACTATTGTAGACCTTCATTTTCCTCTGGCTTTGTACAAAAAGCTATTGAATAAGAAACCATCCCTGGATGACTTAAAAGAATTGATGCCAGATGTTGGCAGGTAAGCAAGAAAGAAAAACGGGTGTTGGTAGAAATTAATTTTGAAATCAACATTTTCCTCTATGAACATTACATTTCCTTTCCATAGTCACTGGGTAAACAGCTCAGAGTGAATTGTAGCTCCTGTGTCACTTGGTACATGTGACACCTGCTGTGGTAAACACCTGTGTCTCAGTGCTTGGTGTTGGTGATTGTCGCTTCTGTTTTATGGTCCTACGGGAATTTTAGGGGGGAAAAAACCTTGACATTCAAACCCCTTGAGCTTTAGCCACTAATTTTATAAGCCTAAGCGTGAACATAGTTTCAGTCCTAAATTAAATCCATCAAGAAAATATTTTTGCTTATTTCAGGAGCAAATACATGCTAAATATTTACTTTTGACTGTGGATTTGAATAGGACTGACTAGCAGGTAGGAGGCTCAGATGAACAGAAAAGGATGCTTGATTGCCTCAGTGTTGTGGATGCCAAAGTTTTCATAGATTCAAAGAGAAATCAAAGGTGTCAATGAAGAGCCAGTCAGTGGTTTTTAAGTACCAACTGCCTCTGCTTTGGGAACCCCTTATCTGAAGTCTTAGGACAGGAATGTTCTCTCTTCATCCCATGGGATAACTGAAAGGAAATGATTGCTTGGAATTTCCCAGCACTACACAAGGTGCAAGTCAATAAGATAATGAATGAAATAACAGTAGAAAGATACTTCTTAAATTTGAATTATCAAAGCATAAAGAACACTTCAGGAAAATAAATTCATTTTTCTTTCCCCTGGTGCAAGTATTTTGTAACTTATTTTGCAGGGGAATGCAACAGCTACTGGACTATCCAGAGGATGACATAGAAGAAGCATTTTGTCTTAATTTTACTGTAAGTTTTATGTGGTGTTTGAAGTATGTCTTGCCAAGCTCACACCATCTATTTTAATTGTTTCTGATGGAGTGTTTGAACAAAAGCATCAGCAGCTGATTCCCATGAGGTTTAGCTCCTGTGTCTGCCATTCATGTTGCTGTTAACTAAGTGGTGGGAAGAAGTATTTGCAGTAAATAAGATTTGCACTGTTTTTGTTTGTTTCAAATAGATCACTGTGGAAAATTTTGGTACAACAGAAATTAAGGAGCTTGTTCCTAAAGGTGCTGACATTCCTGTAGTCAAACAAAATAGGTGAGTTCTGTGGGTTAGTGTTGCTGGGTGCCTTGGGAGGGTTACTGGGCTGCTGTAAATTCCCTTTGCTGAGCTCTCATGCTGCTGTTGAAGGCAAAACTGCTTTGGCTGTTTTCCCAAGCTCTTCTCTGCTGTGCTGCTGAAAGAGCTGTTCTGTATTGACCCAGACAGACTCTGCCCCATCCCTGGGAGTGCCCAGGGCTTGGACCACCCTGGTCTGCTTGAAGATGTCCCTGCCCATGGCAGGAGGTTGGACTGGATCTTCAGACATAACCTTCAAGCCCAGTCATAAGCATTTTGTAAGATTAAAAATGTTTGAGGTGCTGCTGATGCCTTGGAGTGCCTGCCTAGGACAGAGGCTAGACAAAGTTAAAAGTATAATGTGGATATTTATTAAAGACCTTCAGTAGTTACACCTTGGGCAGCCAGAAGCCTTCCAGAGGCTTCACCCAAGCTGGACAATGGTCACCAGTTTTTCAGACAGATACCAGTTTGGTCTGTTTGGACATCAGGGGTCAATCCTCCAATTCCAGCCTCAGGTCATGCTCCCCCAGTTTGCTGCCCCCCAGTTCATTGTTGTTTGTGCTTTTTGGGGCCTGAGGCTGTCTTGGGTTACAGGCCCAGAGGGATTGTTATGTCTAAATAAATGTGAAGGGAGTTAACTAACAAACACTTTGTATGGAGTTCAGAGCTGTGCCCTAATGCAGTGTAGGATGTGAAAAAATAAAAAGCTGAAGTCTTAAGGCATCACTGCAGGAAGCTGCATATCATTGCAATTCAGTGAGTAATGATGAGAACTCTAACTTAAGGGCCATTATTACAACTCCTCATTCATACCTGAATATGATTTCAGTGAAGTCTTCCCTTTGTAGAGTAGATAACATGAAATAAGTTAATCCAGTGTTGTTGTCAGAAGAGGAGTGACAGGAGGGGTTTTTTCCTCAGTCAAGGATTCTGTAACTTTTATTTAAAAAAACAGTCTTTCCTGCCCTTTGTTCCCTTTCTGCTTCTGGAAGATAGGCAGAATATACCTGCCTGGTGCTTTTGTCCCCTTTTTGCAGAATTTTCCAGTCTGTTCTTTAATCTTTATGAGTTCTCTGTGTTTGTACTTCTCCCAGGCTAAAGGGAGAATTGAATGGAAAGAGCACACTCCATGAGAACTGAATGCAGATGGAAAGCACTGTAGCTTTGCAGTTCTGTGGTGTAGGTTTGATGTTCTGTCACTAAGTGACTGTAAAATTGGAATTGAATTATGGGAAAAGTTTCAAGGAGCCTATGGAATGCCTATTGCATTGTTACCACACATCGTCTTGCAGTAATGAAGAATTCCTCTTTCTCAAGCTCTAAATGTTCCATGATGCTTCAGTTAATTTTATAGTATAAATTAGTTTATCACTGTGACTTTTCCTTGGAGCAGCCTTGCACTGTTAGTGTTACACAAGTTACCTGTCCTTCGTGGATAAGGAGGAGATCTCATGGAGTGCTGAAGGGGATGAATGTGGATCACCACTTTAGTCATCTCCAGCATTTTCAGTGCAGCAGCTTCAATAAACACATCATCTAAATGTGTTTGTATGGTTCTGTAAACTGCTGGTGATATTACTCAAGGACTGGGGGTGGTGTTGAAATGCATTCTCTCTTTGCACAGTGAACATGTGCTGGTGGAATAGCTGTAATGTACAGCTGAGGTCATTGCCAGTGCAGAAACTAAACAGTGTGCACTGGCATTGATTTCAGAAATTATCATAAATGCTGTATCACATCAAGAAGTTTCAGATCTTCCTTAAGTGCTGCTGGAGATGTTTCCAGCAGGATCTGAGAACTCCTTGTACCAAGCACAGATAACAGGCCATCTGTTTCTCACTATCCCAGCTCCTTGGCACTGGTCTTTTTACTGTGCAAGACTCAAATGTCCTTTTGAAGTTGATTTGCATTTTTAGTGCAAATATGGTAATCTTTTTAATTTAAAAAAATAGAGCAATGATTTTGATTAGTAGCTTTCAGGACACTCCCTGGAATTCAGGCCTTTCAGCTTGTTGCCAGTGAGTCCAGCTCACTGCAAAGCACACAAATAAAGGAGGTGTTTGTGGTGCCTGAAACATATAACATTAAATGTTCCTGCTTTGCTGTTGCAGACTGCTGTCCGGGATGTGCTGGGGAAATGCATTCATGTGCCATTTTATCTTCACTGTGTTTGTAACATGAAGCAGACAATACAATGTATTAGGCTCCTTGTTGCTTCATTGTCTATGCTCTGTTCTGTACAGAAATGGCCACTGGTTTATTGGTAGAAGGATGACCTGTACTACTTCCTCTTTATTTCCTTAACATAATTCTTTCTCTCTCTTTGTACAGGCAAGATTTTGTAGATGCATATGTGGATTACATCTTCAATAGATCTGTGGCATCCTTATACAGTGCATTCCATGAAGGCTTCCACAAAGTGTGTGGAGGTAAAGTTCTGCAGCTCTTCCAGCCCAGTGAGCTGCAGGCAATGGTGATTGGGAACACAAATTATGACTGGAAGGAGCTGGAGAAGGTAAGGACCGTAGTTAGGTTTTGCTTCTGTATAATTCTCATTTCAGGGTGCAAAAGCAGCTAGATGTCCTCTTGAGCTCTGTTTTAATTAACGTGATTCCTGTTATTTATTGACACCTTAAAACATCAGTAAATGGAAATCCTAAAATATTATTTACCTTCCTGCTTTAACTTTTTACATCTAATTTCCAAAGGAAATCAGACTTGAAGAAGAGGCAGAAAAATGCACAGAACCCTGAGGCAGCAGCTATACAATCTTTCATATTAGACACGAGAAAGTGAAGTGATTGCACACAGTTATTAAAAGTGAATATTCTCAATTGTCAGAGCTTAGTGAGACTTGGTCTCTGGGATTGAAAATGCTTTGCAGTACAGGCATCTGTCCCTATATTGAATTCAGACTGAACAGCTGAAGAAAATGGAGTGAGGAAAGTAGTAGTAGTGTGTCACTTGCTGTGAGCCTGTACACAAACTGCATTCATTCTGCTGCAGTGTCAGCTTATCCAACTGTTCTGTGAGCAAGCAATAACCCCATTTCCTGCTCATTTTAGAATACAGAATACAAAGGAGAATACTGGGCAGACCATCCTACAATTAAAATATTCTGGGAGGTTTTTCACGAGTTGTCTTTGGAGAAGAAAAAACAGTTTTTGTGTAAGTATTTGAAATTATTTCACAGAAGTTTCTAACTGAACAGGATCACTGGGATTTCAGGCTCTTGCTGTAAGAGGGCAGGTGTAAGTATTTGTCTGTAATGATGTAATTAACTATATGGGGGAAAAAAAGCATGATAGAAAAAAATTGATTGTGAACTTGTCTCTGATTTTCTTGGGAGTGTCCTGAGTCATTCTGGGTGATGCATAGCCACAGATCACAGTGGCTCAGAGCAGCATTAAAGAAAAGAAAAGCCAACCCCCCAAAACACTAACGACCTAAAATGCTGGTGACATTTATTTGATGACTAGGATATCTTTTCCTGTGTTTTGACATATGGCCCACATCCTCCAGGTTTTTCACTGCACAGAGATGGAAATTTGGAGTAGTAACTGATTGTAAATCTGTCAAGGTACTGATGTAAGTGCTAATGTACAGATGATAAAGTAATCAAAGCTTGCTGTGAGTGAGGATTTGCTTGGGATAGATCACAGATTAGTTTCCAATTCAGATAAATAGCTTACTGAACAAACTAATTCTGTGTTTACAAGATTCTTGGAAATGCTCAGTAAAGATACAACCAGTGGATTTTAAGTTGGAAGGTTCTGTTCCATGAAAAACTTCATAGTATTTTAAGGACTGTTTGGTTTCATATGCTAAAATGAAATACTTTCCTTTATGGATCACTTGGTGTCTTACAGTTATGAGCTCAGATGTAGAAGTAGAGACAGGGTGAAGTCATTATTCCCTGTTTTCCAGACTTCACAGAACTTTGGTGTGAAAAGCTGGCCATTGCTGGAATGATTACAAAAGGCCAGCAATTATTAGAGCAGCAAATGTGATACAGACAGTCTTCAGCTAGTTCCAGTTACAAGCCTCTGTTTTTTCTTGGCAGTGTTTCTGACAGGCAGCGATCGGATTCCAATCCTTGGAATGAAGTGTCTGAAACTGGTCATCCAGCCAACAGGAGGGGGAGAAGATTACCTGCCTGTAGCTCACACTTGCTTTAATCTTCTTGATCTTCCAAAATACACTGATAAAGAAACCCTGAAATCTAAGTTGATCCAGGCTATAGACCACTATGAAGGTTTCAGTTTAGTATAACTTGAGAAATGAAAGTTCCATGTACCGTGGGATCATTGAGTTTTCGTGTCTTTCTTGTGGTGGTAAATTCAGTGGATTAAGTGATGCAGTTGATAATATAACTGATTATTTGCAAAAAATGTTCAGTGGTATGGATATTCATGAGAGCCAAAAAAATCATTTCCAAAACTGAGGAGCTGTCTTAATACATACCTTCCTGTACAGAGCCATGTGGATTTTGCCATCTTACAATAAAAATGAGAGTATTGTGAATGGGAGTCAAGTTTCACTAACAAGAATTAACATTTCACCTTATGCAAACAATTTGGCGTGTGAGTGCATGAGAGACTTGCTTCAGTTTTTCAAATCACTTAGTAAGAACATTTAACTTCTTCCCTAATAAATTCACTTGGTAACCTTTCATTTTGTAAATAAATTTTTGTGATAAAATAGTTCTGTTCCAATACCGGTATGGTTTCTATTGCTTGTAATTGAATATGAGCTTATTTTATGGCTTTTAACAAAAAAAGTGATTACTCTGATTTCTGAAGATATCTATTTTTCTGGTTTGTTTTAAGAACCTTAATAATGAAAGTGATTGTTAAGAGACATTCATCTTCACAATGTACAATCCATGAAGCAGTCACTTAATGCCGATTCAAAACCGCATCCAATGGCATTTTTAATATGTGGATGGACAAGCTGACTTAAAACACTTTTCTTTTTAAGGACTGATTCTGTAATTAAGTGGACACAGTTATAAAAGAGGTTAATTTATGATTTGAAACCTCTACAGCCATGTGTCGAGAATACAGCTGAAAAGAAAAAGGTGCACCAGCCAATTGTTGCTGTCAAGAGGTTAAAACGTTTATTTTTAAATGCTGAAAGCGTAGTTTATGGTTTCTAATAGACTTTTCACTTTTTTTTCCAGATAAATGCATTTGAAATAACCTTTAACACCCCTGTCCCTTTTTTCTTAAGATTTTATTTTTAGTATAAATGCCCTGAGACGATTGTGCTTAGCTGGACACTTTTGGATTTGACTTTTCCTTCTCTGGTTAAATTCCAGATTTTGTGGTGTTAATGCATATGTGACTTGCAGCTGTGAAACAAATATTTATTTTTTTTAGATTTTTAAATGCAGTGAAAAAATTCAAGCTATAATAAAAGACTTGAATGAAAACCTTTGTTGGTTGATGTGTACGGATGCTTGCAGCAAGCAAAGTTCTTCAGGTGGAGAGGAACTTCAGTGCATTAAATTGGACAGTACAACTAGGAAAAGCAGGGAAATGCAGTCATTTCAATAAACTATAACATCCAGTTTCTGTGCTGGCAGTACATATTGGTATAATACAAAAAAAGAAGGTCACTACAGTTAATTTTTTTCCTTAACACTGTTTTTTACAGCTTTCTCACACAGTATAACCTCTTAGTAATTTCTTTGTATGCAGCTCATATTCCATCTTTTCCAACATTTGTTACCTGGCTTGGAAATCCTCCCACTTGCAAAAGACAAGAAACCAGCAAATACTAAAGCAGCTTAATCTTATTGTACATGCAAGAAAGAAAAGGAGAAAAGAAAGAGGGAAAAAAGGTATTATGCAGTCATCTTACCAGGTAATACTAAACCACAATTTTAATTATGAAACACCAAGATTGCAAAGGTATATACTCAAAAATTAGGAAGTGGCTAATGTGAAATTTTCTTCCTTTCTCCCCTGTGTATTATTGCATGTCCAAGTGCTGGTTTTTCCCCATGGGAGTCTTGTTTCCTTTGCTGCACACAGTTGGTGTTTACTCAATAAGAAGTGCTTTATGTGCAGCTGTGCACATAAAGTGTGATTTGGTCCATGTTGTGCAAATCCAGTGGTACATGTATGTGTTTCATTTCCCTGTGGGATGTTCTCTGGTTTTTGCTGTACGGGATTTCTAGTCAATGTTAACCTGAAGGGTGACTAAAGAACCTCATTCTGTAGGTGAGGACTCAGAGGCAGAATCCAAGCTGTAATTCACTTGCCCATTTTTGGTGCCCAATTTAGGATGCACTAAACATCATAGATTTCCTTAATTTTTGATGTGCAGTTCTTGCTGACTAAACTGCTGTGGCGGGTGCTTCATGTAGCTGCAGCATGAGGAAGACACATTTCTTACTCTCTTGGAACATGAGTGGACTTGAGTTTGGGAGGAGGGTGCTGGAATGGTTGGTTTAACATCACCTTGAGAGCCCACTGGCAGAGCAGGGCCAGAGCCACTTCCCTCAGGACAGCATTCACCTGAGAATTCTGTGCAGCTCTGGCCTTGGCCTTACTCACTTCTGCGGGAAGTGCTGAATGCTCCTGATTGTCCTACAGGGGTCAGGTCACTCTTTGCAGGGAGGCTGGGCCCAGTTGAAACAGTTGTCTGTGTAACAAGGTAAAGAACAACTGTGTGATACCAGAACAATTAATAGTGGTGGCATCACTTGTGTGAGGCAGTTCAAGGCTTTCTGCAGTGCTTGTGCTGCCCTCAGTGCACTTGGCAGTCACAGCAGCCCTGGGAAGCGCAGCTCTGCTGAAGTTGTGCCCTGAGGCAGCAGGAAGTGCTTTTTCTTGTCATTTTGTATACAATATTTGATGCTGTGCAACATGTAAGAAAGGGGAAAACCCCATTTTATGTGTAGCTGAAATAGCCATGATGTTAGTGAAGAAAGCCTAGAGCTTTCCTTTCCCTCAAACCTTCAGTTACTCAGGAAACGTTGGGTACCACTGTTTAAAAGGGTAATGCAAACTGGGGAATGACGGTAGTTTGGGCTTCAGTGGAGCATTTTACAATACTTAATTTTTAAACTATTTTTATTTGATTATTAGATTAGCATTTGATAAAGATTCAGAATTCCCACTGGAGGAGACCAGTTGCATGTCAGACTTGTCATCGTGACTACTGAAGGAGATTTGCTATTGCCAGAGCAGTGCAGCCATGGACTGGATTTACTGCACCTGTCACATGAGTAAGGGATGAAGGTTGAATTTGCATGGCAGAACTACCCAGGCTTTTTGAGCTACAGGTACAGCAGATGTTTGTCCCTCATTTTCCAGGGCAAAGGTAAGAACACAGTGTACAACTGTCAAAGCAGTGAGCCCTGCTTAAACATAATGGTTTGTCTCCTTTGGCACTTTATGGGAGTTACTATTAATGAGGCTGTTACTCATCATAGAGCTTTGAGCCATGGTATTCCCTTTAAGAATGTTTATAAACAAGTCTGAAGAGGGTTTTAATTCATTGCACTGCTCTCTGCTGCAATAAACTTGGTAATAAATGCAGCTTAATGTAATCAAATGTAAATCACTATAAAAGAGAGCTCCTTAAAGGCACAGGAGGTTCTGCAGTTAAGATAAATGGAGATAAAAGGTTTCACTTAATAGTAGTTTTCAGCACTGGATAGAGAGTTGAACCCCTCAAGAGTGGCTGTGTTGGCTTTCTGTGAGCAGCCAGAACTATGTACTTGTGTTTACTGTGAGGAACTGCCTTACTCAGTTTTTGAAGGGGAGAAAATAAAAGAGCAAAAGCAAAATATTTGTTTCCCCTGACAAGAGTCAGGGTCCCATTGCTTACCAAGTGAATATTTCTAACTTGCCAGGGCCGAGTGCGGTTTGGGTGCACCAATTATCAGCCTACTGGTTTGGTCCTTCAATCTACTGTTTGTGTTGGTCAAGTCTGGAGCAATGACTTCAGTAACCCTAGCTAGACCCTGACAGGCACAGAGCATCTTCTGTCACCTGCTATCTCCAGATTAATGCAGCTCCTTAGAGCCCCAGGAAATGCCCTTGGGTGTTTGCTTGCTCTGTGTGCACAGTGAATCCATGAAGGAACTCCACCAGGCATCATTCCTGTACACTGGAGTTCCTGGCCATGTGACTGAGTCCTCAGGTTTTTTATTTTCCTGGGGAAGGGATCCAATTTGTGCCTATTCACATAATTTTTCTCTGTGCTACTGCCTCTTACACTGAGTGCCTTTCTGTGAGAATGCTAAAACCTTGTAACTGCAAACCTTTGCCTGTCCCTGCTGCAGAAGTGTTGAATGACAAAGATGTGTTACCTTCTAACCACAAGGCAGCTGGGGGTGGGGGAGCACTGGCCGTGGCAGGCACGCTAGAACTGTGCTGAAATACCTCATCTGCAGCCCTGCTGGTCTGAACAGTGAGTTCCTGCATATCCCCTGGGTTTGCACATAACTATTGACTCTGCAAAGCAACAAAATAAGGTGGGACAGGTGCCACGAGTGCCATCAGGGCCCCCTTACATTAGCCAGGACAGCACTTGGCATTATTTTTCTCCAGCCAAAGGCACATCAGTTTCAGATTAGGAAAATGAGGTTTGGGAATGTCATTCCACACAGGAAGTACCAAATTAGTAACTTCAGTGTAGTTGGTGTGTACAGTACTGGTGGGGATCTTTATCTCACCAGTGCTCCAGGCTGGTCTTACCGCAGGTGATGAATCCTCACCTGTGCAGTGAATGTCTGCAGGTGCTCACTGCTTCCCTCCATGAGCCTCATTGCAGGAGGAATGTGGACGAATGTTACACAGAGATTTCAGTTTGAGTGCAGAAGTCAAGGTTCCTTCCCTTTTCCAAGCGTGTCTGGGAGGAGAAACACACTTGGCAGACTGTAGCTGAGTACCAGCTTCCAGTGAGGGTTGTATCTGCCATGTCTTTGAAGAATTTCAAAAGTAATCAGTGTAATTCTTGGTGGTCTGATCCTGCACAGAGGCTCTGGGAGCCCCTGCCAGCAGCAGGGTTTGAGCACTCTGGGTGCAGCATCTCCAGAGTCTGAGGCTGTGCACTGGCAGGGGATCCTGGCCAGGTGCCAGTGTGACATTGGGAGTAAGCAGAGGGGGAGGGTAACTGAGATAAGGAAGCCCTGCAGTGTCTTTAGATGAGGAAGTGGCTGGAATAGCACTGCAAGCTGAGGTCAGGCCCTGCAGGGATTTCTGCCAGTGCCCAGAAGGGAATGCTCAGTTTTGAAGTCTGGAGCAGGAGGGTGGTGATGCTCCACAGGGCCTAAGGCCAGTTCTCCAGAGCATTGAGCATTCCTGGGTGGTCTCTGTGGAACCCAGTGTTGGGAGCTTCTCTAGGATCCAGGGCTCCCTGTAGGCTCCCTCCTGCTGGGGAGAGGAGGGTCCCCCTCAGCCGAGGCTTGGACTTGGGAGCAGGGCTCTGCCGTTGGAAAGGGTGGTGGATAATAATTGTACAGAGCTAAAAAACCCATGGCCAAACAACTAAATCCCACCCAAAGGTGTTTGTGTTATGTTTCTAAGGCCTTTCAGTTTGTGTTTCTTTGTGGCTTTCAAAATAACTGAGTCCGTAGTTGGTGCATGTTTGCTTTGTGCAGGGCTCTGTCCCAGGTGATCCTGGTGCAGGAGCTGCTCCCAGGGAGCCTGGGCTGCCATCCAGGGCACATGGCAGGGGGCTTTGCAGGGAAACACAGCTTCTCTGCTCTGTGGCGGTAAAAAATAACAGTGCCCTGGGCAGAGAGCGCTTGGGGTTGTGTCCCTTCAGAAAGTCCTTTAAGGACCTGTGGTGGTGTCCCTGCTTCCACCTGCATCCCCCAGGCAGGTCAGGGGGAGGCTCTGGGAGTGCCTGGCTGGGGCTTTGTGGGCTGTTGTTTCCAGGGCTGCTGTGAGCAGCTGCAGCTCAGCTCCTGGAGCTGCTCTGACTGTGCTGCTCCTGAGAACTGCTGTGCTGGTTCATCTGAGGCACAGACCCTCTCCACCTGCAGCTAGCCCAGCTCCTTCCACAAGGGTATAGGGAGAGCAAAATGGGCCTCTGGGAGCCCTGTCCCAGCTGAATTTGCCCAGCTCCTTTCCAAGCTCCCAAGGCAGAGAGCTGCACAGCTGGTGACTGGTGCTTTACTTCAGTGCCTCTGCTTTTCTGAGCCTTGGCCCTCATGCTGGGGCAGCAACCAGCAACTCTTTTCCCTTAGTGCACCATTTATCATTTATACTGTTATTTTCCTACTAAGTCCTAAGAGTCTGTGACTTCTTGAAACTGCCTAGCAGAGAGTAACTCAGGGTACAACTCCATGACTTCTCTAGGATTTACAGCTAGCTTGGTGCACCATTGGCACCTAGACATGGCCAGTTGGTTTAGCCTGAATTCAGCCTTTTGCACTGGGTTTTATTCTCCAGTCACTTTGTAGATAAGTGTATCATGCAAATAAATGCAGCTGCTTTTCAATTTGGCTGTTCTGGTTCAGTGTTTAAGCATAGATTACTGAGCTGAGGTACTCTCCTGGTTCTTCCTTTTCTCTCTTTTTTCCAGTTTGATTCTATATGGTGATTTCATTAGATTGTTGTGCCCCTGTAGCCCCTCCTAAATAGATGTTGTCTGTCCCTTTGTTGTTAGGCATTTAAAAATATTACATATTTTCCATAATCAGAAGCACTAATTACAAATGTACTGAATTCAAGCCAGATCCACAGGAAATACATGGCCTTTAAGGAGAAATGATGAGAAGATGTTTAAATATGTGCTTCTTTAAATACTTTTGCAAGGTTATTATTGTGTCTAATGTACCAGAATAGGCGGGAAGATGGCTGGGGAATGGCAAACAAATTGTTTGTACTTTGCTTTTTTTCAGGGCATCTATTCAATGTAAATACTAAGGGCTAAGATGCTTTCATAGGGTAGTTATGTAAATTATCAGAAAAGATAAGTGATCTTCTGAGATTGTACAAATTACAGCTGGACCTGGACATGCTCTGCCATGCCTCCAGATTTCCTGCAAGGTGCTGACTACTTTGGAATAACAAAAAGCTGTGATAGCAAATATTTTCTCATGCCCATTATTGGGCTCATCACCATGTTAAATACTCTTGAAAGAGAGCACCTTGCTGTGGGGAAAGGGCATGTGTGAAATGGAGGAGTGAGAGATAGTTTGGGGTTCCTCTTCTGTTCAAGTAATATTATCAAAGACACAATAAAGAACAAAATGCAGAACTTCTTCATCTAAGTGCAGAAAAAGGTGCAGCTGTTCTATTGAAGAGGAAAAATGTTTTCAAGTCATTCAGAGTATGAACTAATTGATAAACATCTTGTGTGTTGAGTCTAACTGGTTTTAATACTTTGTGCCTCAAGTGTGTTTTATCACCCTGTTTTTTTCCTGCCAATACAAATCAATTTCTGTTTGAGAGGTGGTAGTTCAGAAGTACAGTGAGGTGTTACACAGTGGGAAGCTGATTAAATTGGGCCCTGAGGCCACTGGAAGGGATCTGGTGCTGTCTGGGGTGTGCTCAGCACAGCTGCAGCCCCCAGGGAGCCACGGGACAAACCCAGAAGAATCCAGGGCAGCTTCAAGCAGGGCAGGTGGAAAAAAGCCATTCCAAATGTGATGCCTTCATTAGCCAGGGTATACCTTGACTTTATAGAGCATCATTGGTAAGTTTTAAGGTATAGCTAGAAATTAATGGAAACCAGAAATCAAATGACAATTTTAATAGACTTTAGAACAGAGTGTACGAGTATAAAACACTGGTTTTGTATTTCAAAAGTTGCAGGAAGATAGCCAGTCATTTTAAACAGTCTTCTACAAAACATATGCCAGTAGATTACATAAAAGACACTATATACAATATAAAAGAGCAGAAACCAATCCTCACTGTAAAAATAATTTAAAACAAAGTATTTCAATTTAAAATATCTCCTATAGCACAAACTAATACATTGTGACATGCAAGTGAAAACTAAACATATTGCATTCTTTAATGTAGCCAAATAAGAGCTGTGTTAAATTTGGACAATGAGACGACATGCCAACATTTCCCGATGAATACAGGAGGCTGTTCTTAAATATTTATTAACTGTTGGTTTATGTTCAAAGAACAGCTACTATACATCTTCCAAAATGTAATAAATATTAAAGCAAAGTATATGAATAATCTACATCGTTGAGTTCATTTGGGCCAATGTTGAAAAAGTGGTTGATAGAAAATGCTGTTTCACTGACTACTGCACTGTGCAATTGTACAAAATAGTTCTAAAGGCTTGGAAACAATCTGCACTTGAACATTTGCAACATCCAGTTTTAAGGCAGCCTTGCACTTGAGAGAGCAGAGTGGGAGAAGCCGCTTTGCTGTGATGTCCAGGGTGGAGCTGGCAGCTGGAGGAGCTCAGGCCAGCAGGAATTGAATTAATCCATGTGGAGCTCCTTGGCAGGATAAACAGAGGCTCCCACCACTGGAGTCAGTCTCTCCTGGGCTTGGTGCATCTGTGAGCACAGAGGAAGAGCTTCATTTCTGCGCCTTCTCACGCTGGGAGGAACTCTTCTCAACTCTGCTTCCACACTGGAGTCTTGGCAATTCCTCAAATGCTATTTATAAGGCAAGCCGCTCTAGATGTGACCACTGGATCCAGTGTGACAGCCTCTGACTGGGGGGGATCCTTTCTGTTTAAATGCTGGATTCTCACTGCTAGGGAGCCAATGTCAACAACGCTTCATGTCCACAGGAAGTCAAACACTCAGCAACCTCAGCATTTTCACAGCACTTCTTGATCAATCTAAAAACCATTGGATTCCTCAAGTGCTGCTGTCTTGTTTCCATCTCGCTATCTGCTTGCAATTAGGTTTGTCTCAAACATACAAAGGAACTGTTAAAGCAAAAAAAAATTAGCTGCCACAGTAGGTCTTAGAAAATGCCAGTGTTTAATGACAGACTAGGCATGAATGAAAGGTTTAGCAGAAGCGTAAGAAGATTTTAAATAAACCAAAGTGTTACAAAGCAAGAGGTGTGAAAATACCATTCTTTGGTCTAAATTAGCTGTTCCCTTTATATTAGTTTAACATTCCAATGGCTTTTTCAAAACTGTTTAAAAATAATATAAGCTGAAATTTATTAAGCAAAAATATGTATTATATACATGGATGCCTGATCAGACAGATGAACTTAAAAGTGAACATAGTGACAGTTGTTTAGATAACCCTAGTACCTTAAAAAAAAGATGAGTTAGTGTTGAGCACGCAGTAATAGATTTTTATTGAAAAAGGTAAAAAACTAAGCATGAAAATCTGTTTTAGTTATTTATAAACACTACATCCTTATGGTTTTGTTGCTCTAAATTCAGACGTAAACATTCATTCTGACATGCCAAAGCTCCTATTGCTGGTGGGAAGTTCCTGTAACCAGTCGGCGATCACTTCACAGCGCGTTGCTCGGATGTTCCGCCCCTGCAGCTTCGTTGGTCTCAGCTGATTCCTCAGCTGCCAACTCCTCCTGCTCGGCTCCATCCTCCCCGAATCCAGGCTCCTCTTCCCGCTCGGGAGCATCCTCATCCTCTATGCCATTGTAAAACTCCTCCATCTCGCTCTCATCCTCCACATCCAAGCTCTGGCTGCGGCACGAGCCGCTCTCGCTGCTGCTGCCGCAGGAGCTGGAGGAGATGATATCGTCCTCAGAATCCGAGTACACCTCAGCACCGTGGAAGATGTAGCGGTTGGGTGGCAGGAACAGATACTGGGAACCTGCAACAGAGTGTGAACAGTCAGGGACATGCTGGATGCAAGAGCTTGTGGTTAGAATGTACCTGCATAGATCTGTTTTCAACAGTGACTTTTAACTGACAAATCAGATGATATGAAAATGCATTTATGCCCATGTACGTGTATTTATTATGAAGGACAGAAGAAATGCTTCACTGGAAACCCCAGTGTTCCTCCTCCCCTCCCTCTGACACCAAAGAGAATTTATGCTGATTGTTCAGCAGCTGTTTTATGGGAACACATCCCCAGCTAGACTTCCTCCACCTATGACAGAACAGGAGCTCCTGCATGGAGTATCAGACAAAGTCTAAACCCAGCCTTTCCTTTAGAAAACTGCACTTTAATCCCTCACTCCTTACATCAGTTACAAGACTGCACACTGGAGGGCTTCCTCGGAAAGTCTAAACTTCCCTTAAAAACATGCCTCACTCCAGCTGTGAGATTTTTAAGTCCTGTCATTACTTTGTCTTCCAGCTCTACTGCAATACCAAATCATGCTTCACTGTGACCAGCTTCTGAACACCTCAGGATCAAACTAACTTTTCTGAAAATGCATTTGAAAATGTTATGAAGGGATTTATTTTTTGATACCTACCTTCAGCCTCCTAAACTTTGATCTTTTAGGTGAGGATGTAATCACTGATTTTTAAACCTATTATGAAATACAAAAAATATTTCCTACTGGCTTCTCCAAAAGAAATAAATGGTTCAATGAGAGTTATGTAGACACTTGTCTGAACAAAAATAGCCACCAAAACCCACCGATTGCCTCAAGAAGAACTTTTTTATCACTTTAAAGTAAGTCTAGCATAAATGTATCAGCCAAAAGGAAGCAAAACACTGAAAAGCATTAACACTTACCATCCAGCCTTTTGCTAATCTGTTCTTTTGCAGATCTGTTTACCCAACACTTCTTCAATATTTCACTCTTTTCTTTATTTTCTCCATCATTAGATCCATTTTCCTTCATTGTTTCAGAGTTCATTATCTCACTAGCAGGATTTTCAGGGTTTTCTGATGACACCTGTGTGTCCTGAAGCGTCTCCTCTGAGCAGGTCCCTTTAGTTTCAGAGGCAGGCTCACAGTTTTCTAGCTTACATTCAGGGGGGTGTTGAGACACCACGGCAGGATCGGGTGGGCTCATCCTTCCTGGTGAGCTGGAGCCTTCAGAAATGTTCAGAGGGGTTGGTGGGAGCTCAGCCGAGAGCGCTTCCAGCTCCTTGTGCGGCCGTGGAGGCTTCTCTGTGATTTCCGAAAGTTTGACTGAGTTGTAGCAAAGTTTTGTGTATTCACTACCCAACCTCTGACACAATTCATTAATAATAACATCACAGTCTCCGAGAAGCTCCACGTCAAAGTGTAGATGAGGCAAAGGTTCCCTATTAATTAAGATCTGAGGCACTTCATGGGGGATGGAACCTATAGGTGGAAAAGAGAATTCAAAGGTAGCCACTTGGGTTTTACTTCCAGCAGAGACCTGCTGAGAGAGCTCAGGCTTCTCTTCATGCCTTCACTTGAAACAAGACAAAACCAGCCAGGTCAAGAAGAAGGCAAGCCAGTCCCAATTTAACAATGGCAGTTTGAGGTGCTGTGCCTACTGTAGCCTGCTTAGATGGGTTTTCCCCCCCATTTTTTCCAGTTAAAAGCATTTCTCAATCACTGAGAAACATATGCACAGAAATACTGGCTACAGTAATATTAAAAATTAAAATTAGTACTACAATGTCTTCAAATTATGTTGATTTTGTGCATTTGTTTTATGTACTTAAGTGCACATGAAGAATTACTGGTTTTGAGATGCTTCCATTCTAAAGCCTTCAAGCCTTTCTAAAGCATATCACAAGCATGGAGAGAAATTAATCTTGGATCTGAGCCAGGGAGGTTTGAGAGAGCAGTTTTTCAGATAATAATATAATAACCTTGAGATCTACATGGAGTGTAGAAAAGCATTTAGAATTTGTACTTTCTCAATTTTGCATTTCAGCTTTAGATAGGCAAGCAGCTTTAGTCTTACAATTTAGTGGTGCTCACTGAATTGAGCCAAAAATATTTCTAAGAGCTTGGAGTTTCTTAACTGAGAATCCCACTTCTGATCCAAAATTTGTAAAGAAAATATTACCAGAGACAGTCACTTACTTGGGATCAATGCTACTGGTCTTACTTTGAGTGAAGACCCAATGACAATGAGGAGATCCACTTCATTTTTGTCATACTTCATGGCACGGTGGAACTGCTCAGGCAGGTTCTCGCCAAAGAACACAATGTCCGGCTTCATGATGGCCAGGGGCTCCTCGGGGGGACAGCGGGGACAGCGGGGCACCACCTGCACACAGCACCCCGTTACTGCCTGCAGGGCTGCCCTCTGGAACACCCACATGTGTCACAGCCCCTGTCAGTGCCTGCAGGGCTGCCCTCTGGAACACCCACATGTGTCACAGCCCCATTACTGCCTGCAGGGCTGCCCTCTGGAACACCCACATGTGTCACAGCCCCTGTCAGTGCCTGCAGGGCTGCCCTCTGGAACACCCACATGTGTCACAGCCCCTGTCAGTGCCTGCAGGGCTGCCCTCTGGAACACCCACATGTGTCACAGCCCCTGTCAGTGCCTGCAGGGCTGCCCTCTGGAACACCCACATGTGTCACAGCCCCTGTCAGTGCCTGCAGGGCTGCCCTCTGGGGACCCACATGTGTCACAGCCCCTGTCAGTGCCTGCAGGGCTGCCCTCTGGAACACCCACATGTGTCACAGCCCCTGTCAGTGCCTGCAGGGCTGCCCTCTGGAACACCCACATGTGTCACAGCCCCTGTCAGTGCCTGCAGGGCTGCCCTCTGGAACACCCACATGTGTCACAGCCCCGTTACTGCCTGCAGGGCTGCCCTCTGGAACACCCATGTGTCACAGCCCATTAGTGCCTGCAGGGCTGCCCTCTGAACACCCACATGTGTCACAGCCCCTCAGGCCTGCAGGGCTGCCCTCTGGAACACCCACATGTGTCACAGCCCCATTACTGCCTGCAGGGCTGCCCTCTGGAACACCCACATGTGTCACAGCCCCTGTCAGTGCCTGCAGGGCTGCCCTCTGGAACAGGGCCTGCAGGGCTGCCCTCTGAACACCCACATGTGTCTTACCCTGCAGGGCTGCCCTCTGGAACACCCACATGTGTCACAGCCCCCTGTCAGTGCCTGCAGGGCTGCCCTCTGGAACACCCATGCAGGGCTGCCCTCTGAACACCCACATGTGTCACAGCCCCCTGCAGGGCTGCCCTCTGCCTGCAGGGCTGCCCTCCCTGGAACACCCACATGTGTCACAGCCCCTGTCAGTGCCTGCAGGGCTGCCCTCTGGAACACCCACATGTGTCACAGCCCCGTTACTGCCTGCAGGGCTGCCCTCTGGAACACCCACATGTGTCACAGCCCCGTTAGTGCCTGCAGGGCTGCCCTCTGAACACCCACATGTGTCACAGCCCCGTTACTGTGCCCTCTGAACACCCACATGTGTCACAGCCCTGCCTGCAGGGCTGCCCTCTGGAACACCCACATGTGTCACAGCCCCTGTCAGTGCCTGCAGGGCTGCCCTCTGGAACACCCACATGTGTCACAGCCCCTGTCAGTGCCTGCAGGGCTGCCCTCTGGAACACCCACATGTGTCACAGCCCCGTCAGTGCCTGCAGGGCTGCCCTCTGGAACACCCACATGTGTCACAGCCCCGTTACTGCCTGCAGGGCTGCAGGGCTGCCCTCTGGAACACCCACATGTGTCACAGCCCCTGTCAGTGCCTGCAGGGCTGCCCTCTGGAACACCCACATGTGTCACAGCCCCTGTCAGTGCCTGCAGGGCTGCCCTCTGGAACACCCACATGTGTCAGCCCCTGTCAGTGCCTGCAGGGCTGCCCTCTGGAACACCCACATGTGTCACAGCCCCGTTAGTGCCTGCAGGGCTGCCCTCTGGAACACCCACATGTGTCACAGCCCCTGTTAGTGCCTGCAGGGCTGCCCTCTGGAACACCCACATGTGTCACAGCCCCATTACTGCCTGCAGGGCTGCCCTCTGGAACACCCACATGTGTCACAGCCCCTGTCAGTGCCTGCAGGGCTGCCCTCTGGAACACCCACATGTGTCACAGCCCCTGTCAGTGCCTGCAGGGCTGCCCTCTGGAACACCCACAGGTCTCACAGGCACTTATTTTGGCAGAGACAGGGAAATTTCAATGTTGTTTCCTCATTTCACTGTTCTGTGGATGGACAGGCAATCTACACTTCTCACTGCTGCCTGCAGCAACTGCTCAGGGAAATAAAGCTACAGCAGGAATAAAGAGGGAGAAACCAGGCAGGTCTATAGCACAAGCCACGTCCAGCAGTCATGCTCAACACCAACTGAGCACACCTCCCATTGGACAGGAACAGATTTTTCATAGTTTAATTGGAACAAAAACTGAGATTTCACTGTCAGGTTCCAGTTGAGGATCTGATACAATCCCTGTCCTAATCCAAGAGTCTTTTGTAGAGCTTTACCTGCAGTTTCTCCTCCAAAAAGTTACAGGTGTTGCACCCACAAAGCTACAGGGCACTGTGGCAGGCAGCTGGCTAAGAGCATCCAGGACAAGAACAGAGGCCAGAACTTGCTTGGTCTCCATTTTAAACTTTTCTAATTCCTCCAGAAATAGAGGAGAATCCTGCTTCACTAACCAAAGTGGCCACTAGTTAGATTTGTGGAGAACTGGATTCCCTTTTTACTGAGCCAGGGAGTTTTCTGGTCTTTGGGACCTCTTTCAATTCTTTCCTATCTAAAGACTTTTTAAGACAGAAGAAAAGCAAGAAGGTGAGTGATAGATCTACAGACAATAGTGAGCAATTTCCTTCTAATAGTTCAAGTCTTTTCAGCTGTAGTGTTAAAATATAAGACTTCACAATAAATTCAAGGAGCTGCAATCATATAGAAACTATCACAAACTACAAATTAGAGCTATAAAGGTGAAAAGATATGTACATTACATATTGGAATAGAAAAATACCTAAAAACTGACATTTAAATGCATAACAAGTCCCTACTATACAGAGAACAGCTGCAGAAAAAATAATATAGAATGTTGAAACTTCAAATTAAAGAATTAATTTTATGGATGCCTGCAGTGTGACAGAAGACAATACTCTCCAAATTAGAAAATATCCCAAGTAGAAGGCCTTCCTCTAGTGTCAAATGATATTTCCCAAAAATTAAAGTCTTTGAACAAAGAAAAGCCTTTTGGGATGGATGCCTTGTGGGATAAGAAGCAATTTGGCACAAGAGCTAGGAACTGGTGTGGTGGAAACCTTCACCCTGCACCCAAGCAAGAAAGCACTCAATAATCCCACAGTCAAGGGAAACCACCTAAAGGATTCTCCAAAAAGGAGCAGATGGCTAGAATGAGTCTTGAACTTTCCCCTCAGATCTTTATATATTAGAAAGAGAAAATTGAACTCCAGCCAGCTGGCTCTGGAGGTAAAGGAGCAAAAAATATCTGTAGGATGTTCTTAAAAATACTATTAATAGCAGAGTAAACCAAATTTCACATTCAGTAATTCAGTGTTACAAGGCTTCAGGCTTATGAGATTCACATTTCTTAAAGCTTTAACTCAAATATCTTTTCTGAAGGACTTTCACTGAATTCCATTTCAAATGTAATGCCTGAAGGATTTACATCCCTTCCATGTTTCTCATCTGAAGTTGCAACTGTGGACTCTGAAGCATTTATCAAAAAAACCAATGAGCCTGCAGAAAGAGTCCCCTTTCATTGGCATAAACAAGATCTTTTTGATCACAGAATCATCACCTCCGTTCCTTCAAAAGAAGGGGAAGAAGAGCAAAGGCAGAGAGGGTCTCTCCAGGTCAAAGGTTCCTCTGCTCTGACAGAGCAGAACCAACTCCTGCCTTGGTCCCAGGTCACTTGACAGCAGACAGGGGGAGTTTGGAACATGGAATAGTTCAGGAGTCCTAGGAACACCAACATCCCATTTGATCCTTGCTCTAGCCTGCTCTGGTTAGCAATCTCTCCATGTATCAGCTGCTGTTTGAAACACATTTTTAATACAGGAAAACACATTTTTAATAACATCCAGTGTTATAAAAGGCTACGAATGCTTTCTCAGTGTGACTCTAAATTCAGATCAACACAAACCAGGTATAAATCCAACTTTCTGCTTACCATTTAACCTCTACTTTTTATCAAAGGAGCCATTTTTAAAATGGACTCTTAAGGTTTTTTTTCTGATTTTTGCCATTACCTAATTTTTCAGTACAGTATTTGAGTATAATTCTGAATACCAGAGGAAATGCTAAAATACAGAGAGGCACTTCTTTGAAATACATGCAGAGATATGGAGGCTTTTAAAACCAGATCCTGTAAGCAATCCCAGTATGATGGTTCAGGGTTTGGTGTGGGGTGTTTTTGAGTTAATTACTTATTAGAAAGCTGCAGTGAGTTAAAGTAGATTTTTTACCTGATTGAAAATATCTCCTCGAACAACTTCACAATCAACTTTGTATTTACAGATCAGGCAGGAAGCTGTTGCAAAGGAACCTGAGGGGAAAAACCCGAATGGTAGCATCAGGATTTTTAGTCATTCAGATTTGGTCTTAAGCCCAAGCTGTTTTGACAAAAAGGCTGTTATGTTGCAGTGCTACAGAAATCAGACGTTAGAAAAGGTAATGTAAAATTAAGAGGGGATCCTTGTAATACTAGAAGTTGTTGTTGTTCTAGGTGTTAGTCGGCAGAAATCTTGTTTTAGGATAGCCATATACCACATGCATGTCAACACAAATGATTCTGTGTCCTGTCATTCCCCTGACCTGTGGAAGCACAGACAAGGACTAGAGAGCAGAAACTGCCCTTCTTGTTGCACAGCAGTGGTGCTGCACAGCATCAGCAGCACAGGAACCCACAGCAACTCCACACACAGAGCACAGAATAACTGAGGAAATGCATTAGGAAAGACAATATGCTTTCAGGGTATTGTATCTGGGTAAGACAAAGAGAGTGAAAGCACAGAAAAACCTGGAGCAGATCATTTATGAGCAACTGGCAGCTCAGCTCTGCTGATCACTGCAGGCCTGCAAACAGCACAGCTTCTGAAACCTTGCTCAGCACTGCAGCTCCCCAGAGTGAGGGATTCCAAGGACTATGGGAGGTGTGACAGTTATTGGCTCATTCTAATTAGCTGATAGTAATAATTCAGAGCTTCTTCCAGCACGTTAGGGATGTCTGTCAGGCTCACAGACCCAACTCAGAGGCACCCGCTGCACTTCTCTGCAACTCCATGATGTGAATTATTGTTCACCAGCACAAGTTTGGTGCCCATGCATGAGCCATTCCCAGGCCATGGCCTCTGCTCAGTCACTGCAAGGTTCTTTTTAGCTGCTCATGATTAACTTGCCATTGCCTCAGCCACAGGAAAAAGTAGAATAAGTATAGCAGTGTGAGCCCCCACAGAAGAGTTTTGGTTTCTCTCCAGCCACCATCATTAGGCAACAACCACATGTTAAAGAGCAGCAGCTCTAGGTCAGATAAAGCTTGATGGGCTCAAAACAACCTTTCCTAATTTCCAAAGGCCTCAAAATCTCCAAGTGCAGATGCTTTTAAAGCTCCCATGTCATTCAGAATCACCTTATACAGGACAGACACTAAAGATGGTCTGTGATCCATCCCTGCAGTGTGCAACTGGAAAAATGGGGAGCTTGAGGACAGCAGTGATGTGCAAAAACCCAGCCAGGTAAAAGGTTTGTGATAAATGCCTCAGATGAAATGCCAGCCAAAAGAAAACGTGTGACACACTGAGCACAGATGGAAACCAGCCCTGGGGCTGGGAGCTGACTGGCAGAGCTGCCGTGTGCTGCCTGGGCCCCGTTCAGAGCACTGTGCTTGCTGTGCCCAGAGAATCCAGCCCCACGGATCTGCACTGAGCTGAGCTTTGTAGGTATGGAAGCCACGAGAGTCTGGCCCCTGGCAAAGGTGCAATTAGATGGAGGGGCCTTACAAACATGCCAGTGCTGCTTTTAGATGATTAATGTGTCTTAAGTTTACTAAATGATCCAAACAGGCATTTAAGAACTAATTTTCTGAATACTTTTCTTGAAAATTAATCCTTGGACTTTCAGCTTGACATATGCAAGCCCTTGGAAATGGAAAGTATATCAAGCAATTAAAGCAATTCCACTCAATTAGGCCTCATAATTACAGAATCTGTATGACACTGAAGGTGTAACAAGATGATCTTCAGTTCAACTGAACTGGTGATTAATCCTCAATGTTTTATACATCAGGTGGAGTCACTGAAGTGTCAGGATATTTTCAGATTTCAGTGGAATATACCTAAATAAAGAGTCAGATAACACCCAGATTCCCATTTCATAGGAGGAATGGGATGGGCAGTGAGAGGGACCTCTGGCAAGACTGGTTTCCATGTCATGTTGTCACACAGACCAAGAAGCACCAAATGCATTTTAGAAGTTACAGCCTAAGCTTGTGCCAACAGGGTGTGGACCTTCACTGATACACAGACCCACCACAAAGCTCAGTTCCTGAAAGGAGTTATTTCTACCTGAAACACCTCTGATTTAAATATGTAAGCTGTCTAAAACAAAACTTTAGCATTTAAAAATCAGAATATTTGCTGACAAGAGACAGGAATTCAAGGAAAGTCAGTTTAATTCCAACAGTGATTACCTTGTCACATGCACCAGTAAGAACTCCCACAGGGAAAATAAGTGAAAGTAAACTCACTAACCATGGCACTGGATTATCCTTTGGATCCCTGCCACCTGCTCCAGTGTGTCTATGTTCTGAGTGTAGTTGCGAAGGAGTTTTCCTTCTTTATCCATCAAAGCGATGAACTTGTGACAGAGAGATGGCTGGAACTGTCCTGGGTAGATTTCCTGGGGAATTCAGAAGCACATTAGACACTGGAAGTGGATACAGAGTTTACCTGAGCTGGGCACTGTCCCAGAGCCCTTCCCCTGGCCCCTCCCTGTGCCCTTGGCCACCGCCCTGGATCCAGCTCCTCTTCCACTGCCAGCTCCTCAGCCTGGCAGGAGGAACTGCTCCCTGCAAGCTGGGACTTTGGTTCTACACAGCATATAAGCAATGTTCAGATCTTTTTCTGGTTTTGAGAATTATGAAATAGGAAAGCTTTCTCTCTTTTGTTAAGTGTCAAGTGACCTCAATATTTGTTACTAGAAACATGTATTCTCATGGACAGAAAAGGAGGATGAGGAGGAGTGAAAAAGAATCAGCTAAATTAGATTTGGACTTTTCTGGTAAAAGCTGTCTGTAGACAGGTTTCAAGTAAGTTGATTTTTTTGCTTGCTGTGGTGTTTTTTTGTTTGGGGTGGGTTTTTTTTTGTTTGTGGGGGTGGTGTTTTTTTAATATTAAAACCCAAAGGAACTGAGTATACTAATGAGCATCAAAATTTGTTAGTATCTGGATAGGAGGCTTTCAGAGAAAGCCAAGCAGAAGAAGAATGCATTGGGTTTTCTTTTCCAATCTTTGTAACAGGACAGACCAGTAGTATGAATTGTGAGCAAATGGAAGAAAGGATGAGCACAACCAGTGGTGGTTGATTTTCACAAGTCCTTACTGGTCCTGTAGAAATTCTTATGTCTTGGGTTTGATTTGTTTTTGGTCCCAAGGAAACTGAAGACTAAATGCAATTTCGTTTGGTTTTTGTTTTGTTTCTCCATATGTCTACAGTTTCTAAAATTCCTTCTTGTCTAAGAGACATAATCACTGCTTTTGATACTGCTTAATATCACTAAGATCTTTTCAACCATCTCAAATGATTGTTTAAATCATGAACTTACAACAGGAACAGTAAAATAAGCTTTAAAAAGAGAAAGAAGTTTGCTGAACTGTTTCTAGCTTTTATCTGAGTTATGCATTTTAATATTGTCATCTGCCTTTACTGACCAAGACTAGAGCTGTTGGAAAGCCATACCTTTGCAAACTTAAAAAACGGCCTGGGATCCTTTCTGAAGTATTCTATATCAAACATTGCTTGAGGATCTGGAAGGTCTGGGAAGTCCACAGCAAGGCGTGCATAGATGCCGTCTCTGGATCTAAAGTCAGGTATTCCACAAGACACTGACACCTGAAATATATTTTTGCAATCTGAAATAAGTGAAACTACATATTGGACCATAAAGCGTTGCTCTGTATGCTCAGTGCTCAGAAACATTAAGAACAAAAGCAGTCTGGGCTCTCTGTTTTTCTTTTGCTTTTTTTTGGTCCAATATAACAATTCACAATCAGGAGAAACAGCAGAGAAACAAAATTTGACAGGTGGACAAAAATCCCTTTAGTACACTCTGCACAGGTAGTAACAGGGTACCAGAACTTGCTTTTACCACTGGAAGTTTTGTAAGATGTGAACAAAAATTTAGAGTGTTATTGCATTAAATTTAATTATTAATTGTACACCGATCTGCCAACTTAGGCTTAGATATGGTAGTTGATATTTTAATTTTTTTACATGCTAACACAGTAACAGAATAGTCTTGCTTTTAAAAAATACATATTCTTACTTCTGAAGAATAAACCCCTTTTGATATAAGTTGTTTATTGATAAACATTGCTTATCAAAGCATTGTAGTAGTCAATGGGGACTGAAATCATTGTCTCAGACCAATAGCCTAAAATAGCATGGGAAGAGGAGGAGAAACAGGTGTATGCAAGTATAGAAAGAGCAAAATTGGGAGTAGCAGCGCTCTTGTAAAAGTTGATTTGAATTACTCATCTGCTCTGAGTCGTGTCACACCATCTGTGTGTGAACAACAGAAGCAAGAAATGATCTGGTGCACAGGTACAGAGCTCCAAATGTGCAGCAGTTCAGAAATGTTCTTTAGCCAAACAGTGAGTAACTTTACCACCATCACAGAGCACCATGTGCTGAAAGTAACATTCAGTCTGCTGAAATCTGATCAAATTGTCCCTATGATCATCCTCCTCCTCTGCCCCGCAACTCTTTTCTAATCCTATTCTTCTAGTTCCTCAAGCTCCATCTGTGATTTTAGGAGATCCACTGGGATTTTATTTACAAAAGCCATCCCCTTTGTCTGAAGACTAGGATAGAAAAAGTTCTGGACAGGTAAAGTGCTCTTATTCTGTAACTGTTTTGCATGAGAGCAGCTGTTTTTACAAGTTTCTATATCCAAGAATATTTTGTCCTGAGAAGAGAGAGGGTGTAATCTCCAGTGGAAGCTGCAGTCCCTGCAGTGGGCTGGACTCTCCCCCCCACCACAGTGACTTGCTCCCACCCCTGCACGCTGCACTGAACCAACCTGGCTCCACATTTTCACACCAACACTGCAGCAGTACCCACCCCAGCTCCAGTCAACACCATGATCTTCTTGCACTCCTGCAAAAGTTTCACAGCATCATCAATGGTGTTAATATCTTTCCTCTTCTTCCTCTTTGGTGGCTCTGAAAGGATGTTTATCACAATTTGCCACAGAGTCATGTCATCCAGCTCAGGTGGGGGGATCGTTTCTGGCAGCAGGTCCTTCAGAATCGTCCGTGGGTCTGTACCTAACATGAGATGCTGCTGAACAAAAGTGTAGGGACCTAAGAAAATTAAAAAATACAGATATTTAAAACAGAGTCAGGTACTGCAGGTGATCATGTTTATTGTTCCATTTATTAATGCTTGCTAGTACAGTTTCATGAATCCAATTTGATGCTCCATTCATCAAACCCCCTGTATTTTGGTCTAAACTCTGAAGTGAGAGCTGGGTATTTTATTTATTTATCATCATTTTATGTTAACCCATGAAGGATTTCATAGAAAGTCAAGTAAAAATCCCAGTTTGCAGCAAACTTAAAACTCTTTTAGACATGCAACAGGATTTTCACAATGTGTCTCAATCTGTACTTTCCCAACATTTGGTATTTACAGGAATAAGCTGAAAACAAACAAAACCAAACAAACAATAAATATGCATATACTTTGCAGTGGTATTATAAACCATCACTCCAAACAAACACGTAGAGCACAGAAATCCATGGATTTTTGTTGGTTTTTTGGTCATCTAACACGAATTATTTCAGATATTACCTCCTCAAGCCATTAAATCAATCTTTCCAAAAACACTCGAGTTGAGGGCTCACTGTCCTAAAATCATACAGGGATCATCTTCTTGTCCCATTAAGAATTAATACTAAGTAGGCAGGCTATAAAAATATGCCATAAATTAGTCTAAGTTAGTGAACCTGTGTGTATGCTTTTAATAGAGATTGTGGCAGGATTTCTATTCAAGAAAAAAATAAGACATTGACAATTTTAATCAAAATACAGTAAGTTTCAAGGGGTTCATTTTTAAACTCCTTAAATAACATACAGAATACAGCCAACACCTCTAAGCTGTTCAGAAGCACTAATATTTTTGCAACAGGAAAAATAATTTGAATACTGGGGAGGATTAAGTGACTGTTCAAAGGCAAAGAGCATCCAAGAACATGCTCCAGGCTTCTACCTATACGTGGTCTTGGGGTCCAATCACTGGAGCTTGCATGTGAGGCTCTGTCATCTTCATCACTGTCACAGGAGTGAAAGCCATTGGCAATGATTTCATCGCTGAGGAGGAAGTTATCTGCAAGACAGCAGGAGCAGGGGGTTACACTCCAGCCCAAGGGCACAGGGTATCTTCAAACAGATCACAAAGACAAAAATCTCACTCTCAATTGGCAGTTTTGTCACTTAGGCACAGAAAATGGCTATTTTTCTTCACATTTGTAAATATACTTCCACGCTGTTGGTAGATTTACTGCAGGGTTTGCTACCTCAGTGCTGGGCTTCAGGAGACTGCATGCTGACCTTGGTGACATCTTTCTCTGAAGTGTTGGGCATTATGGATATTTCACCATAGGAAAAATCCAAATCTTTTAAAAGTATAATTAAAAATGTCTTTCCCTTAGAATTCGCAGTGCATTCAGCTCATTGAAAAACTGGGTGAAATGAAAACATGTCACCATTGCAGGCAGATCTTCAACTAGGTTTTAAGAGCATTTTAACAGCATTTTGAAAGAAACCCACAAGTGCACATTTGCTACAATGAATTCACAGGATCTGGTGAGGGTGTCACCTTGCAGCTCAGCTGTATTTGCTGACCACATACACAATTTCTGATATTTCAGTTGTGACACAGAACATGCTCCCCTGAACCACCTTCACTCAGTTCCTCTCATCCATTTGCCCCTGCAGTTGGGTGTGGTGTCAATCACCTCAGCTGAGCCTGTGGCCTTAAGCCAGAGGAACTCAATCTAACTCCATCTCAGCCCTCGATGAACCAGCCCAGGGCAGAACAAGGCACTTGTGTTACTGAGCTCACACCAAAGGGGAAATCTACATTCCAACCTGAGCAGCTTATTAGAACTTAGACTACTCAACCTTTTTTACTGGCTTTAGTAGAAACAGCCTCGGCACCTGTAGATTCAGTTGTTGAAAATCTAAGATATGAACAAAGAACAAATTTCAGTCATGCTCTGTAAAGCAAAGAATCACTAATGTAGTTCTCAGTCTCTTATCTGAAGAACTGAAGAAGCCCCTGCACTATTTTAGCTGTTATTCCACTTTGTGTTCTTCTTCAAGTCCTTCTCCTTGTTGGGATAAATACTTTATTTTTGATTAGAAAAGAAAGAGGTCAGTGACAGAAATTTGTTGTTGGTTCTTGCTGTCTTGTTCTTCTGAGGCTACAGGAGCTCACGGACATTACTATCATTAATCTATTTATTTACAGCTTTTCAGTTCCATCTCATTATGCAAGAAGTCGGTGAAGATACTGAGAATTTCGGAGAAGGAAGAAGTGCATTAGTACACATCAGCAACTGCGAGGTGCAAGTTTCACTGGAGAAACCTTCATGGCTTCTGTATCAAGCAGCAAAGCTTACATTGTGAAAGGCTCCTCACACACAGGCCACAGAGCCTGGCATTTAGGAAACAGAGACAGATACAAGCAGGATAAAGTAACAGTTTAAACTGTAACACTCCCTGAGTATTCCTCAAAGGACAGAGGGGGTAATACCGGCCAGAACTAAACCAGTCACAGCAAAACACGCCTGAGGCTCAGGAGGACCCGAGCAAAGGCTTCGTGTAAGGCACCGGTAAGAGATCACTGGCTTTGCTCTGAGCTGTTCCAAGGGAGGTTTTCAATGCTGAGGCTGTTCCAGGTTTACTCTATACCTGTTCCTTTTGGACTGCTTTTGCACAGACAGAAAGTTTCTGTAGAGTTTTACTACAGAGTTAAAGTATCTTTAACTGCATTCCAGGCTAAAATGTAAAGACTGTACTGTCAGAATGCAGTGTCTGATACATTTTAACAAATCTTTTCAAAACGTTGCTTTGAAAAAAAAGCCAAAATTAACAACGCCAACAAAACACAACTCAAACCTGATCAGTTTGTACTATGAGGTACGTTCACAGTGATGCTGCTCACCAGTACACTTCAAATATGATCAGAAAGAATTTAGAAAATTATAGTTTAGTTTTGTGCTGCAGTCCCTCAAACCATAGCCAAGACTGTCACTTAAAGTTCTCTAAAGAACTAGTCAAGGCTGCTGCTCCTGAGCCTGTGTGCAAGTTTCTAAGGATCAAAAATAAAATAATTAACACGGCAGAGATTATAAAAAGGAAACCGGGCTTATTATTTTTCATTTTAATGAAATTTTAACTTGTTGCCAGCACCACAGCAGAGTAACAGTTTTCAGGGCCGAAGCCGAGCCGCTGTCCCCGTGCGGCACAAGGCCGTACCGGGCCGGGCCCGGCGCTGCCCCGGCGTTCGCTCCGTGCGCGGGGCCGGGCCCGCAGCGCTCACCGCGACCGGCGGGGACACCGCGCCCCGTGCGACACCCGGGCCGGTGCCGTGCGGGGAGGAGGGAGCCGCGGAGAAGGGGAGGGAGGGGAGAAGGGAGGGGTCGGTCCTCACCGGGATGCGGGGCCGGCACCGCGGCCGCCCCGTTCGAACACTGCGCCCGCCCGCAGCCCGGGGCCGCCTCCGCCGCGTCTTCGCCGGGCGCCGCCTCCGCGCCCTCCCCCTGGTCCCGCCGCGGAGGCGGCTCCGCCCGGGGCAGGCCCCGCAGCCCGGCCCCGCCGTCCGAGCCGCTCCGCGCCGCCGCCGCCGCCTCGCCGCCGTCCTCCCTCCTCCCGCTCCTCCCGGCCGCCATCGGCCGCCACCTCCCCGGCGGCTCCGCGGGCACGGCGGCGGCGGGCGCGGGCGGCGGTCCCGCGGCGCGGTCGGGGCGCGGAGCGGGCGCGGCGCTCCCCGATCCGCGGCGGTGCCGCTTGGCCGCAGGCTCGGCGCTGTCGCTGCCGGGGCCGGCGGGGCCGCGCGGGCGGAGCGGCGCAGCGTCCCCGTCCGCCATCTTGGCGCCGCCGCAGCCGCCGCCCCCTCGCGCCCGGCCCCCCCCGCGCGCCGCGGGCAGCGCCGCCGCACGTGACCGCGCCACGTGACCGGGCCACAACAAACCAGAGCACGTGACCGGGGGCGCTGCCGGCGTCACGTGGCGCTCGTGCCGCCTCACGCCCTCTCCTTCCGCCGGCCCCGCCATGGCGGCGCCGAGAGCCTGAGGGAGCCTGGCGGAGCCTGCGGGGCGCCACCGGCCCGGCCCCGTGCCCTGCATTCCCTTCCGTTCCCGTCCCTGCCTGTGCCGCTCACAGTCCGCCCCTGCCGAGCAATGACCGCGCGCGGTTCCTCTGCACTCCCCGGTCGGCGGCTCCCGGCAAATGGCGGCTCCGCTGTTCGCTCCTCGCCAGCCGCGTGAGAAGCTCTCGGGGCTCGCTCTCCGTCAGGGTATCGGACAGACCCTGCCCCTTCCCGAGGGCGAGCTCCCCGCCGCAGAGCCCTGTGCTGGGCTGTGCGGCACCTGGCCCGGGGAACCCGCCCGCCGGGGCTGCCCCTGAGCCCGTGGGCAGCCGCAGAGCGGGGCCGGGGGCGCGGAGCGGCCTCTGAGCGCTCGGAGCTGAGGGTGAGGGTCAGGGTGAGCACAGGGCACGGCCGCTGCCTCCCTGCCTGCCCGGGCAGCGCACCGGCACCGCGGGCTCTTGGCACAGGTGCTGTAAGGGATCGCCCTGTGTGCTCCGGGATAACACCTTGGCCACACCTCGGGTTCTGCATCGCGGTACTCGAGGTCCCGGGATGCAGGAGCTTTTCGGGGGGGGGTCAGCACCTGTCTAAACTACTGCTGCTTTAGGAATGGAGCCTGCGTGGTGGTGGAGGAGAGACCCGATGGTAAGCGGCGAGAGTTGGGATTTGTTCGAATATCGGCCCCAAACCCATCGAGTTTCCCGAGCTCTGCAGGGCTGTGCGCGTTGTTCTCCCTGCTTTCCCAGGGGTCTCTCGTTCTGTGCAGGGTCGGAGCAGTCCTCACTGCCCCAGCTGGACGCTGTAGCGGGGCCATCCCTGCACAGCGAACAGGAGGTGCCACGCCTGGGCTTTCCATGGCGTGGTTTCTTTCCACCTGGGAGTTTGGACTGGATAGAACTTGGCCTTTTTCCAAGGACTGCCACCAACCTAGAATTTTGGTCTGAACTTCATGGATAGACATTTAAATACTGGTTTGTTGTTACTGTTGAACATCACGAGCTATTTGCAGAATGGTATCAGTGGATTTAATACAATGGAATTCCGAAATTTAGTGGCAAGACCCAGGTTAGACAGGTAGAATTCCCCCTTTGCAGGTCTTGATAACAAACACCTTTTAAAAAAACCCTGGGAGTAAAAATTCTGAAACATATGGCTTCAAAGGGATTACTTTATGGATAATTAACTTTATAGGTGGTCTTTGTAGGGGGAGGGAGGTTTGGGGTTTTTTTTCTGGTTCTTTTAGGTATTAACAGCCCTGAAAAATACATACATACTGCTTTTTCCCACTACCTGCTTCTCAAAGCAAGCTGCAGAATAACCGGATCAGAAAGTCTTTGTTATTCTGTGCAACTGTATGGAAGCGTTCTTTTTCCTGCTTGCCTCTGGAGGCTGAGGCAAGATTTGTATTTCTTAAAAAACACGTGCAAGATGCTTTTGTCAGCATATAAAGGGGAGGTGGGGCTTTAAGATTGGTTTGGTGGTTATTTTTGTGAAGACAGTTCTGAGGAAGAAGTAATCCAAGTGCTGCAGATGTAGGATCTGAGGCTTTCCCTGAAGGTATCGGTGAGGGAGTGACACAGGGATCCTAAAGCCTCCTCTGATCCTGCAGACTTTTCGCCACGTTAGTGATGGCATTGCAGCAGTTGCCTTCTTGTGGGAGGGCAGTTTGGCAGTGCTTGGGTCCTCTCCTGATTCTGCAGCTCTGAGCTTGTGTGAGGACAAGGATGAGGTAAAACTCAAACTAGTTACATTGTGCCTTGGACTTCTCATAAATGTGTTCTCTGCCCTCAGGAAGCAAAACCCCTGAAGTCAGTTGAGAACAGGTCCTGGAATGTTTGATGTTTTGTGCAGAAATGAATTCAAATAGAGATTTATTTAAAGGTCTATTTATGATTTTTCCAAGTTGATGGTAAACGTCCTGTTACATTGAAGCAGAATTTAGCTTCACTCTGGGCTCTGAGCAAACAGAATTGTCAATATGTGTTGGGACTGAGAGACACCTTTTGTTGGTGGCTGGATACAGAGAACAAATATGAGATTTCCTCACTTCCAGAACAGTTTGTACATCCTGAGCAACACCAACCACGCCATGTGTAGGCAATAGTCTGTGCCATCTCCTGTGCTGCAATTCCCTTTTAAATGAACTTTATGTCCTGGGGCTAATCTTTGTAAATTTTGTGTAACAGGTATGGCTGCCCTTGCTCTCCTTTTTGATGATGCTTTGGGAGTTGCCCCTCAGCAGCCAACAGGAGCAGTGAAAGGCTGAGTCACTGTTCAGTGCATTTTGTGTTCTCCAGGCTGCAGCTGTGCTGTGGGAGCCCCAGGCACTGGAGGGGCAGAGCCCTGCTGCGTGTGGCCTGGCCAGAGGAGAGCAGGCGGGGCTGAGGCTCCGGGGAGCACATTCCCTGCCAGCTGCCAGCTCCCACTTCGTCACTGCAGCGCAGCCCTTGGACCTGCAGCTGCCTGGCAGCACAGAAAGAGCCACTGAGAGCTGCAGGGGAAAAGGGTTAAAGAGCTTCCCTTTCACCTTACGCAAATACACAAGGAATACTTGGAAAAGAAAGGGATGTCAGGAATGATGTTGGGAGGAGGGACAGCTGTTTGTTTTTTGTCCTCCCACAGAGTACAACCTATTTAAATATTTACATGTTGTGTTATTAAAAGACTTTCCTTTCTTTCCCGTACTTTTCTGGTTATTAAGTTATGAATGGTGGAGATGGAGAGATTTGTAATTGCTAATTCTTGCACTTGTAGTGACGATGAAAAAAAATTCTGTTGTTTTATTTACTCAGAGAAATATGTTGGTAGAGTTTTCTATCAGATTTAAATGGTTTCACCAAAGATTGTGCTTTTTTAAAATATTATTGCTTTTAGTTACTTTGTATATTTTATAATCTTAGTAGGCTATCTGAACATGCGGTAAAAGTAGAAAATTTCAGACAATGCAACCTTGAAGAGAAAATGGTGGAAGATTAATATTAAATGCAGAATATTATCAATGCAGATATTAAAGCTCTTGCGGATGCAAAAATTCTATATTTGTTATTCATAAATAGCTCTCAATGGTCACCAGGCCCTTCATTGATTCACACATGGCCTGTTCCAACCTTGGTCACATCTGTTCTCCTACAAGGTCACTGCACTAGAACTGTATAACCACTCACAGCACCTACTTGCAGCTGCTAAGGAAACATCAGGAGTTAATGACATGAAACATCTTGGGCTGCAGAGCTCTTGCAGGGGTGGGAAATGTAGTGCCAGAACTCCTAAGACTCCAGGGCAAAGACATCAGCATGTGGTTAGGTTAGGAAGTAATCTTTTGAAATCAACAGATCATGGGTGACACCAAATGTGCCACAAGTCGCTGTTGGGGTGAGGCCTTGGTCGTTAATCATAGTTGGAAATTAAGGTATTTCACCTCAATATAAAAGGAGTTTCATGAGGAATGTGTTTTGCACACTGTACAGACCTTCAACACCCAGTCTGAAATGAATGTGGCATGAGAAAGAGTGTTTCATTTGCTAGCGGACAGTGGGTGTTTCATGTCCTCGGGTAGTTTTAGTTGGTCAGAGTGAGTGGCGTTGCTGTTTGGTTTTGAGGAGCAGTGTCTGTGCACCAAGGGAGCTTCAGAGAGTGAAGGTTGCTCCCTTTCTGTTGAGCTGACCGGCAGAGCTCTGACAGACTTTGGCAAGGGTGGTGCTTTCTTCTCCAAAGTTTGCACCCTGTAATTGTTATTTTGGAAGTAATCCTTACTCTTGTCTATAATTACCCATCTAATCATCTGGTCAAAGATGGTGGCAAAAGTTGTAAATAAAAATTGAACAGAAGATGGCCCATGCACAGGGCAGCCTCTCGGTGTGTGCCTGTTTGCGGTGGCTGCACAGGTGATGGTGAGAGAAATCTCTGGCACGTTTCAGTGTCCAGAACCGTGCGGTCTGGGCAGGAGCCACGGTTTAACGCTGGAGTGACTGTGGCAACTACAAATCCCAGGGAGCAGTGCCAGAGCAGCTCCGTGCGGGCGGGCTGGCTCCGTGCGGGGCCAATGGCAGAGGGGCACTCCCGCTCTGTCCGTGTCAGCTGCCAGCGCTCAAAAGCGCCGCACGGAGCGGAGCTAGCTCCGGACTGCCAGCGCCTGGCGCCCTGGGCCGCTCCAGACCCCCGTGTGAGCTCTGCCTGGGCGCTGTGCTCCGCAGCCTCCCCGCCGGCTGCCCCCGGGCCGCTCCAGATCCCCGTGTGAGCTCTGCCTGGGCGCTGTGCTCCGCAGCCTCCCCGCCGGCTGCCCCCGGGCCGCTCCAGACCCCCGTGTGAGCTCTGCCTGGGCGCTGTGCTCCGCAGCCTCCCCGCCGGCTGCCCCCGGGCCGCTCCAGACCCCCGTGTGAGCTCTGCCTGGGCGCTGTGCTCCGCAGCCTCCCCGCCGGCTGTGAGGAGTTCGCTGGACCGGTGCCGATGGATGCCATCCTGAGCTGCAAGCCGGAGGACCTGGAGGATTACTACAACTTGCTGGGATGCGATGAGCTATCGACGGTAAGAGCCTCTCCCTCCTCGCCAGCTTACTCACAGTTTGAACGTGCTCCTGTGTCTGCAGGGAATCTGCGGGCAGGAACATTTGAAATGCCTTGTGCACCTTCTTTCTTGCCACCGATAGGATCTCCCTTGGAAAGCTCAGTTTTATCTCCCGTGTTTTGTCCAACATTAAGAGCCTGGAGTAAGGCTTAGGTTGAAAATGCCATGTAGAACAGGACTGGGTTATGGAGAGAGCCAACTACATGTGTTTGACAGCATCCAAATAATAGCTTAGAATATATATTATTGGTTTTGAAAACTGAAAAGGAGTTATTTATGTACAAGTAATACAGTGAAAGTTCATAGCTTTTTGATAATACTGATACTGCTGAGGTTCTTGGGCTTTATACATAGTATAATATTTTTTAAAATGTATTCACTTGTTCAGATGAAAACAATATCTCTTTATAATTTACCACATTAATATTTTAAATGCTGTTTTTAATTAAATTCAAATAGTTTTACTAATTTGTTTTGATAGCAGATACATGCTTTATAATGAGATTTAGCTAAGCTATTTTTGAGTGATTTGCAGCTAAAACAAGTGTGCATCGTGTTAAAGGTGTCCATACTACTTTTTGTTGGCTAGTCTAGTATGCTGATTTTCTCTTCTTTTTTTTAAATTTAGCTGTTAAATTAACTGGAATTGTGTTTCTGATTTGGAAAAGGAGCTTTGATTACTCTGCTGTAATGAGGGATGTATTCAGTGGAGATTAAATCTGTCTTTTGCTCAGTAAATTTAATCAGATGCTCTCACCTGTCCTACTGGTGAAGTATAAAGATCGGGAGTAAACATCTTCAGTGTGTCCTGAGGGAAATGTAAAGCTTTTCCCGAGGACACTCCCAGCAGTGATCCCAGCAGAGGGCAGTGCTCAGGGCTCCACGCAGCCTTGTTTCACTGATGCTGTTTCTCACTTTCTACCTCAGACTAATTCCTTAAGGGCTTAGCAATTAATGAACAGTTCAAGTACATGTGATAATGATTTTTCAAATTGCTTGAAAATGAAATGTGAAAGCTGGAATAGATGCTAATGGGTTCCCGGAAAACAAGCTGTCGAGTACTGTTTGGTGGGAGAAGCAGCAGATGTTGCTGCACTGTTTTTGACGCAGGAGGAAGAACTTGGAGATCCCGGGCTGACTGAGCTCCAGGTTCACCTCAGGACCCTGCACAGCCCTTCGGGGATTTGGCAGTCTCACTACTTTGTCCAGGAGTCAAGCATTTGGCACAGCTTTGGTTGTGCACAGCACGCTCCCAGCTGCAGCACTTTGATCTGAGCTGCTGAATATCCTGCTCTTGGTTGGACCTGGTTAAGTTTAAGCAGAAATACTCTCGGTTTCTACAGACTTTTTGCTGTACTCAAGTAAACACAAACCAAGTTCATTCATGGCTTCTGGTGGAATTGAGCTGACAGACACCTACTTCATCTTCAGATGTGACAGGGAGAGGGGAGATTTAATCTCCATCCTTCTTCAAGAACAATGCTGGTTTTTTATAGTGGGTATTGGATATCTTTCTTGGTAAAATACCTCACTGTGTATTTTAGATTAATTTTGTGTATGTTGTATAAACTTCCTATAAAGTTTTCTTTCTACTGATTTTTTTAAGCCGAAAAATTCCATGCTGCCTTTCTGCTTCATTTTAGCCCTCTGTACACATTTTAACTTTAAAGTTCCCCTTTAAGTAACTAAGTGTTTGAGATGATAGCTGGCTATACAGTAACAGTCTCACCAAGTTGTCTGTACTCTGTGTGTGTTCTAAAGTGTCTTACTGACTGCAGATACACCACATTATATCTGTCCCTCTGGAAGGAGCTTCTGAGCAGAGTGAAAAGTGTAGAATTCTTAAGATACTACTGCAGATCACATTTTTTTCCCAGAATATGCCAACAAGATTTGTCCAGCTAGTTGAGCGAACTGTAATTTTATTCTAAGTAAAAAATGCTATGAGACTTAGTTTTGAAATAAATAATTTAAATTGTATGGGGCTGTTATGGTTGGACAAATGATGGATTTGTATAAACAGCCTTTGTAGTATGGGAAAGAATGGTGATTTTTGATTCCTTAGGGCGAATTGTGAAAGCTTAAGCTGAACTGGCATGATATAAAGAAGTTTTGGCTTCTGAATTATAAGAACCAGCAAGATACTTGGAAAAGCATTAAACATTTGAAAATCTAAGCTGATGCCCTCTCCAGTGGCTTCATGGCTCCACATGTGTTAGTTTTTCCAGTGGTTGTAATACTTTATGGTATAACAAAAGGTGGGAATTTGCAATTAACTGATAAACTAATACATGCCAATATTCTAACATTGATTATAAATCTATATAATCTTCTCCTCCAAGCCAACCTTTTTGCAAGGAAAATTAACTTGAAGAAAGAATATGAACTACTGGTTATGGAGTGAGTTCTCTTGTGGTATCCAAGATGGAAACCTCATGGGGTGCTGGCTGAATTTCCTTTGAAGAGGATGTGGAGGAAGCCACCCAAACACACAAATTGATCTTCAGCAATACAGAGAGCCTTTGCTTCCTGCTATGAAACTGTTGAAAGCTGGAGTTGATTAAACAAAGTAAAGAGCAACTGAAAGAATGAATTTTGCCTCGTGGTCAAATGTCTTTGCACATTTTTCTTGAGCCATGCTGGATGACTGAGCCTCACAAAAACAAGACTAAGGATGACTGCATGGAAATGAGATTAAATAAGCAGTGTTGCTGGCAGATGGTTGTTGTTACCTACCTTGCTTGTACTAAAGCTTGTAAAATTGAGTGAGACAAAATCTTTCAGCATTCCTTGTTATTTCTCCCAGCCTCTTTCAAAAAGAAAATTTGCAAATTTTTTTTGTGTTTACTCATTTTGTCTCAATATTTTGTTTAGGTTGAACAGATTCTTGCTGAATATAAGATTAAAGCCCTTGAATGCCATCCTGACAAGCATCCTGGAAACCCCAAAGCAGGTATGTATTCTTTCTTGTGTAAAAACAATTTATTTTTTTCGTCTATTAGCATGGCAAGATAGTAAATTCAGCCTTAAAACTTTATTTCCCCTCAGTATATTTTAATCATGGTGTGCATTGAGCATGTTCTATTTAAATAGCAAGCTTGCGATATTCTTTCTAAGACTTGCACACTCCTTTGTGATAGTGAAGGAAGACACTTGTTGGATTTTTTTTTTATTTCTAGGACCTTGAATCTTTTTTCTTTCTACAGTAGATCATCTTTTGATACAGAATTTATTTCTGGAGCGTATCCCTTCCTAGACCTACAGAGTTGGTGCACTTCCATGCTCAGTGGCCCTCAAGTGCCACACTTGCATCAGTCTTGCATCAATCAAAGTTTACTGTCAGGAATGAGCCTGTGAGGAATACATAAATGTGCTTTATTTTCTTTTAATGTAATTTAATGAATGGAAGTGAAGAGAAGGCAGCCCCACGAGGAGCCTCTGTTTGCAGAGCAGCAGCTGACGTTTGTGTTGATGAGAGGGGGCAGCTCCTCAGAGCTGGGAGGGCTGAGCAGCATCTGAGTCATTTGGAGCCAATCTTTACCCATTCAAAGCCACAGAGAGCCCTGGGCAGAGCTCAACAAGGCTGAGATACAAAAAAGAGCAGCCAAGTGCCAAATATCAGAGCAGCTTTGCTTGGCACAAAGAAATGTTATACTCTCTCTTTACCTGAACATGCCTTATTTACTTCAAATACCTTTTTACAGTACTAGTGAGAGTTTACTTTGACTTTTATTTCATCAGCCTAAGGTTAATAAAGAGTAATTAAAGTAGATTTTTTATTTCTTGAAAACAAATAACATTAGAATAAGAAAACCTAGTAACATTAGAATAAGAAAACCTAGCACAATTGTTCCCTCAGCCTGTTGTCTCTTGTTTGATTTATTGTTATCATTTTTGATTAGTGTTTGGGTTAGTGTATTTCAAAAGAACTCTTTCTAGTTTGTAAACTGGAATAAATGAATAATAGTAATAATAATAGATCACTGTTACATAGGTGAGTCATAGATAAAGTCTAAATCTTTATGACCCTTCCACAAATAGTAACATGCAGCTGCATCCTTAGTAACCATTCCATTAAAAATTACCCTGTAGTGAAAAGTGAGAGTTCTTACTCATTCAGTCTGGATAACATTTTAGCATACATGGAAAATACACCTAATAAAATGCGCAAGTTAATTAATCTGAACTATATTTAGATTATTATTCTTGTTTGTCCGTTCCTGTTCATCTTTTTTTCTTGCTGCTCATGGTTCTTGTTGCTGTGCTCTGCTCTGACTCCTGTGCTGCTGCGGATCTCAGTGTGTTCCTTCTAAGCAGTGTTGCTCTAATTTTCCTTTTTAAGGTGGTCTGCAGGGGCTGACTTGTGCCTTTTACCTGTGCACTCTCTAAGTTTCTCTCAGCTTAAGTTTAGGAGCTTTTGAAGCTCGTAGACAAAGGAACATTTCAGTCCTGATTTGCAGGGATATCAGTCCACCTAAGGGGCCATGATCCTAAAGCCAGCCAGAGCTGTGCAAGCTGGACCCAGAACCACATCCCTTGGCCGCTTCCTTCTCCTTCTGCCTTCTCCTCTCCTTTGCTGTGAGCCGTTGCTGGCAGGCCCCTTTTGCATCTGAATTCATGTATTTGCCAAGCAAACCTTGTCCTTAGTGTGGTTTTTGTGTGTGTGGCAGTGGAGGATTTCCAGCGGCTGCAGCAGGCCAAGGAGACGCTGACCGACGCGGAGCGGCGGGCGCGCTACGATCACTGGCGCCGGAGCCGAGTCCCCGTCCCGTTCCGGCACTGGGAGGCGCTGAGCAGCTCCGTCAGGACGGTCCGTGCTGCCCCCGATCCATCGGGCCCTCGGCAGGGGGGATGAGTTACAGCTCTGCCTTCTGCTGCAGCGCCAGGCTCTGGCCGTGGGGATGGTGCAGACACGTTCCTGCGCTCTGGATGTGTCCTGGTTCAGGGCAGATTTGGGAGAGAACCCCCAAGGGGCTCCTCTAGGAAAGCAAATTCAATCAGCCCCTCCCCCCAACTGGTCCGGGAGAAACTACCTCCTCGGAGAAAACTGGAAAAAACCTGTTTATTTAAACAATAAAACCTAAACAGTATCAAACAATAAACCCCCTTGCTGCTCCAAAAGAGATGACAAACTGAGAAAGTCCCTCCCCGGGGTGCAGCTCAGCTCACTCAGTCTCTGATCAGCCCCTCTGGTGCTGGAAATGTCGCTGGCCAGGCCCGGCCCAGTACACCACAGGTGCAGCTGCCGGTGCTCTCCTGGTGTTCAGTCCAGAGCAGGTTAAACAGAGCCAAAGAAAAAGGAAAAAAGAAAAAACCCCACAGTCCAGGCAACTTCTTTGCCTCAGTGAGCTAAAACTAGCTAAAAAGCAAAGGAGAGCTCTGTCCTGCTGTCTGTCCATCCGCAGACAACACAGTCAGGAGCAGGAATGTGGAGGAGTGAGTGCAGTGTCTGGAAACAAACTGTGCGCTTCTTCTCTCCCCTTCGCTCTCTGGAACAAGGCTTAAAGGTGCAAGACTTACTATTCAGCATAAACAGAACAAGACAATTGGGGATAAAAGCATCATATAGTCAACCCAGGACAGGATGTTAAGGAAATTCAGGGAAAATTGGAGCACTTCAGAAGCCCACTCACAGAAGGGTATTAGGCCAGTAGCTTTAGAGTGAATTGATCAAGTTGCTGCTTTTATAGGAAGTTTAAGTAACTTAAGGGCTGTTCAGCTCACTTTGCTTTTGTAGGAAACTTCTATTTCTTTTTGAAGTTAAGGTAAAGCTGGGATCTTTTTATAATACATTCTCCTCTTGGTATATTGCTTATCAGATAGGTTTTCATGTTGTCTGATTAAATAAAGATGTCATTGAAAAAATCCAGAGGGTAATTCCTTGGAACCTTGGGCTTCCCACAGAGCTTTGGAGGGGCTCTGAGGGACTGGTGGGGTCATCTGGGACAGAGGCAGGAGTTTTTTTTGGCGATTTCCTTCCTGATTTTGCTATTGAGAAGATTTGAAAGCATGCCCCTAGTAGAGCTCCATTCCATAATATTGGATTGGGCAACATGGGCATATTTTTCTGCCCATCTCAATTCTGCTTAGGAGAAAAGTTTGAGACACTTCAACTACAGCATTATGCCTGAGCTTAAATGTTTGGTGGAAATATCTAGTTAAATTTAGTTCAGTTCCAAACAGATGTTATTCCACAGACTTTAATATTAAATATTTTCAAATTCCCTTGCCTTCAAAAGGTACTCTGAAGTCAAAGACAGCTTTGAAAATGAACATTTCTGAAGTCACTCAAGCCCTCTTAATAAAAGTCTGAATTCATGACAGAAGAAACTGGACAAAAGGCCCTTAAAATTCTGATGTATATTTTGTTCTTCACCCCCGCCTGCCATAAAGTGTCCTCTCCAATGCTGTTTGTGACGTGTAGCCGTACTTTCCCTCATCCCATTGACCTGCAGGCTTCTCAATGTGCTTTGTTTAGCCATTTATTGCAGCAATATAAAAAAGAAAAAGTCATTTAAAGCCTTAAAGCATAGGGCTTAGTTCTTTGTTCTGTTTGCATTCCTTTAGTCGATGCACTGGGCTGTCCAAAGTAAGAAGGACCAAATGCTGGAAGCTCCTGACTTTGGTAATACCAACAACATAACTAACGAGATGTGGGCCCAACAGATGGAAAACAGTGGAGAGGGATTGTTGGAAGGGAGCAGGGAACAAGATGATGTTGCAATCCCTGATGTGCAGCCACAGTCTTCAAAGAACCCAGACTCCCCAAGTAAGTGAAAACAGCAGTTCCAGAAAATTGCAGTATCCAGGGATTGGCCTGAAATGGGGGCTTTCAGTCCTGAGAAAGTCTTCTCCAGTGTGTTGAACTTTTAGCTTTTTAAATGTGGTTTTGGGTTGGGATTTTGGTTTGGGTTTTATGCTTTTGATTACTTATTTAATTTTGAAGTTTTCAGATGTTCCTTCCTCCCTATCCCAAGTTTCCTTGTTTGTTTGCTAGTAAAAGCTGCAACTGGGGAAGGAGAAAAAAAATGCTCGAGCCAAAATGGAAAGTTTAGTTTTTCTGATCTGTAAAAATGCAAAGTAAAAAGAGAAGGCAGTTATTTTCAGTGACTTTTAAAAATAAATTTTAGAACTGTTAAGTGAAATATTTAAGTTTGGGAGGTTTTTTATCCATTATTCAGTGCTTTTGCACAGTTTTCATCTGATGAGTTAATGAGGTCTAAAATTTGAGACTTGAAGGTTTCTTTTATATTCAAGCAGTTTTGTTTTTTCTAAGTAGTGTATGCACCAGAATAAATGTGTGTTTCAAAAGTGTCCCCTGGCAGTCAGCATTTCCTGGCTGTGCTTTAGGTCACTGTACCCGATCAAAGCCTCCTTAGCACCACAGGCACCCTCTGTGCTGCCTGATCCTTCAGCACTTTCATAATCCTGGGCCCATGGTAGCACAGAGCTATTGTTAAACAAAATCCTGCCATTTCTCCCCAGATTGATCAAACAGCAAATTAGGGTTAGCTGTGAGGGTAGCAAAACCTAATGTAATCCCAAACATTTGTGGAATGCACAAAATTGATAAGAAAATTCTACGAGGTCGTGTATACCAGGCCTAACTGAAAACTTGATTTTGAAAAATGATGCCCTATAACTTCATACTATTTGCTTTTTTTTTTTTTTTTTTGGTAATTAAATCATCACTGTATCCTTTGTAGAACAGTAAAAGTAAAGAAAACATCATCTTGTTCCTTGTAATGATGAATTTTCTTTTCTGGCATCTTCTTTCTCAAGGTTTTTTTTTTTTTAGTTTTAATTTAATTTCCAGATATTTGACTGGAAAAACATCAAACTCATCAAGCACCTACTTCATTTATCCAGTGGCTTATATTCACCTGAATAAATGTTAATGTTATAATATGTTTGACAGGGTGTGTATGCACTTCAGTGTTTATACCCCATGTTAGGGTGTTGATAATGGTTTTGTTTGGATCCAGCAAAAATTGATGTATTGGGTTCCACTTTGAATCCATGGCATTGTCTGTTCCTGTCACTTGTGGTATTTTCAGGGTCCTGGACAGAGGAAGAAGAAAATCATGAATCTGATTCCATGTTCTTAGAAGACTAATTTATTATTTTATGTTACTATATTATATTAAAGAATACTATACTAAAACTATACTAAAGAATAGAGAAAGGATACAGACAGAAGTCTTAACAAGATAATAATGAAAAACTCGTGGCTCTTTCCAGAGTCCCAGACTGTGATTGGTCATTAAGTCAAAACAATTCACATGGAACCAATCAAACAATGACCAGTTGGTAAACAGTGTCCAAGCCACATTCCAAAGCAGCAAAACAGGGAGAAGCAAACAGATAATTATTGTTTTAATTTTTCTCTGAGGCTTCTCAGCTTCCCAGGAGAAGAAATCCTGGCGAAGGGATTTTTCCAGAAAATATGACAGTGACAGTCACTGGCCTGGATGGATTCTGGACTGCCACCTACATGGCTATTTCAGCTCAAACAAAAGATTTGAGTACTAATTCTGCTCACAGGATTCAGTTTGCTGTAAAAGGAAGGTCATATTTTAGTATGAAAAAGTCCCAGATCACACTTGCAGATTTATCCCATCACCACCTCCATCTCCTTCCCTAGATCAGGCCACTGCAATTTGTCAGTTTTGCTTTGTGAGTCCCCTGCCAGGGTCCTTGCTGTTCTCCTTTGGGACCTTCCCAGCTGAGCCCTGGTGAAGGTTGGTGTTTGGTTCTTGTTCCAGCCTGCCAAGAGCTCAGTGCTCTGTTTATCTGTGCTAGTCAAGAGCGCTGGAAGTGACCACTTCTCTGCTTACTTCTTTCTGGGAAGACCATCAAGTACTATTTCAGAAAATTAAATTTTATGCATGTTTATAATAATTTAGTTGTCTTTCTCTTTTTTCCCCTCAGGATTTTCAGAGGGGAATTACTGGCACTTGCGTTTCCGCTGGTCAGGCGATGCTCCATCAGACCTTTTGAGGAAATTCAGAAACTATGAGATCTAAAATGAGAAACACACAGGAGCATGAGATCATCTGCTCAGCGTTCCCTTTGGGCTTTTCAACAGCAGTTATAAGTTATTTGTATTTTGTATTCTTTATTGGAATGTGTTGTTCTAGTCAATGTCTAAATACTGACTGATCACACATGCTATGAGCATTACAGAGTGAGATTTTTCTGTTCAATAACCTTTTCAGTATTAATATAAAGTGATGTTGTGACATTATCTAACATCTTGTATATTGTTTCTTATATTCTCAAATATTGTGTAGCGATTAATATTTCTTTCAATAGTGTGATGTTATAAAAAACATTCTGTCAGTAGAACCCTGGGCTCCAGGGTATCCGATTCAGAGAGGATCTTCCAAAAGCTTTATGACAATGAACTGTAAACAGAGCTGGGCTTATCTCTTAACTCTGTGCTCTGCTTCACTTCTCCATTGCCTTGTACTCACTGCAATGATTTATAAAGTACTCATTACAAACTTAACTTGTAGGAGAGTTGTGATCTTATGTTATAGATGAAATAAGAAGGTTCTTGTTATCCAAAGTCTCTGTGACAGATCAAGCACTCCTAAAAATCACTTGTCTTCTATCTTAACAAGAACACTTTTTGTACCAGCTGTTTGTTGTGGAAGGCAGTTTCAGAACTTTACTTCTTCAGATAACAATTTTTGTCTTTAAGATGTATTGGTGGAAGACTGATCCCCTGTGTATGTGTGCCAACATTGTCCCGTGGCTTCAGAGCAATTCCCCTCCCTGCTCAGGTGTGCTAGACTTGGTTTTACCAGGGTTTTGTACAGTGAGGAATGAAACATCGTACTAGTCAGCACTAATGCGTACAAAATCTCACATGAAAAGTTTTTGATACTTTAGGCAACTTTTCAAATTCTGCATTGTTGTTTATTTATTTTGTGTTTGTTTTCTTCTTTGCAAACTTGGCTAATATGCCAGGTATTGACATTGTGGTTTTGTGCGGCAGATAATTCCATCAGCAGCAAATAAAACTTCATGCATACAGAAAAGGGGTTTCTTTCATCTTTTAAATTAAATCCTCCTCCCACCACAGCGATTCCTTTGGAATTTCTTGTTATTTGTCATCTTAGTGGGTAAAAGCTTAAGAGTCCAGTTGGGAATTGCAGGCAGTGCAATGGAAAATGCAACCTGGTGAGTGCAGTGTTGTGCCCACATGGGGAACAATCTGCTGTCTGTCTGTCTGTCCCTGGAGGGGTGTGTGTGTCTGGGCAGAGCTGTGCTGCCTGGGTTGTGTGCCCCTCCTGCCTGGGGCCTGTTTGCCGCCGGCTGTGCCCCGGGTGCTGTTACTGGAACCCAGGAACGGGGGGACCTCGCTGACCTCGTGGGCAGCTGTGCCCTGCAGCCGCGCTCCCCTGGGGCTGCCCCCGTGCCGCCGCTGCTGCTCCCAGCTGGTGGGAGCTGAGTGCTGGAGCTGGGCTGCTGCAGCCACGCTGGCCTAGAGTGGATGGCACTGCTACCCAGAGCCACTTCATACACATCATCTTGCATTTTACATGCTTTTCCCGTGCATACTTTGCAGCTGCAAACCCTATGAGATTAATAATTCTCTGTAACGTTTGTTAAATGTATCTGGTTTGGCTTTTTCTGGTGCATTTGCTGCTTTACTTCATACAAAGGTATTTGCTCAAGAAGGACTTTGGTTCATTTTATATAATGTTTGTCAAACGACTGTAGCAGAAGAAACTCTTACTGTATGTGAAGGATACTGAGTAAGGGAACAATTTTCCCTCCAACAAAAAGCTGGGAGAGCAGCCAGCTGGAGCACTTTGAATCAGATGGCAGCCCAGATTCTCCTCTGCCCATTTCACTTGCCGCTAAAGGTAAAAGGGGGTACTTGGATGGATGATTTAGCACCTAATGAGCTGGTTTCCTTTGAGAAATGAACACACAATAGACCTTTGAACAGCAAACCAATAGTTTGTGTCATTAAAACGGATGTCGTTATTAGCCAATTATTGCGTGGTTGGTTTTGGCAAAGAACCTTTGGATGTTTGTTCTGGATGGATAACTGCAGACATTACGAAGGCTCTTAGTCCACTAAAAGCTCATGGCAAAAGTTGTGTTTTGCAACAACCTGCTCAAGATCAGCCCTGCAATTTGTACTTGTGCTCATGAGGAGGGCAGGTTCTAACTGGTGTTTCAGTACACCTGTGCCACCAATACAGCCTTCCTTTTTTCCATTTCTGTACATGTTAAACTTGAAATGGTCCATTTTTCTGTATTTCCTGAGATGAATGAATCTATTCCTAGCAGAGCAAACTCAGATAGATTGGAAAACAAGAAGAGCCTGTGCACCCTGCTCTGCTTTTCATTCCCCAGAACCAGGTGGGACCTGGCCTGTTGGCCAGTAACAAGAGTTAACTGGAATGAGTGGGCAGCCCAGTTCTCCCTCATATTAGAAAGTGAAGAAAGCACCTGACAGCTTAGTCAGTGTTAGATCATTCAGGGTCTACACCCCAAGCAGAAACTGCTTGTCTGCTTCTTTAAATATACAGCACTTTTAGAAGCTTTTTGCTAGTGGTGTGAAAAGATCCAGTGAATGTCCCAGCTGACATTCCAGCAGCAATTCTGGGGTGCTTTGGCCCCTGCACTGGTGAGCACCAAACGTAATTCACACTCTGGAGCTTTAACTGGGGCAGGGGTTGTGGTGGGTCTCAGGCTCTGTGAAGGTGTGATTGAGGCAGCAGAGTCAGAGGTTCGTGGTTTTCAGAGGCCCACTGAGATCTCTAACTCTCTCTGCAAAGTGGAGACAGCGGCAAAGGGGGTGGGGAACAGCAAGCCCAGACACTATTTATTAGATTAGGGCCTAGGAGTCTCAAGCTGGAGGAGGGCAGCCCTCTGGAGACATGGTGAGCTCCTGCTTTCTTCTTGAGCTCCCCTTGGGAGTTGCTTAGGTGGGCAGTAAAGGGTCCTGATGGTTTTGGGTGCGTGAGGGCTCTGATTTACTGTGCTGTTACAGCTCTGAATGATTTGGTATGAAAATAAACAGAGTTGTGAGGTGAGCCCAGATCCTCTGGAGTCCAGACAAAAGTGTTGATAAAACCCAGCCCTCACTGGACTTGTGAAGGCTGAGGAGTTTTCATCTGGAATTTACGAGACAGCAGATGGGGTGCAGGTGTATGATGATAAATGAGTATAGGGAACGTTGTTCAATGCTGTGTTCCCAGGCCTTTGAACTATTTTTAAACAGAAATTAAGCAACTACTTAGCCAGTTATTTACAGTGAAACTGAATAGCATGGGGGGGGGAGAGATTCTGGAATGATATAAAATTATTATGCCTTTATTTGATGATATACTCGTGCAAGTGCAGAATATATAAGATTGTCAAGAACTAAAACATCCTCAAACTTTTTTTTGCCAGTATTTGAGAAGTTGCTTTGCCAACATTTGCCAAGTGACAGTGTAAGAGTTATTTGGACAATAAACACAGACAGTACATGACTTAAAATCTCAGGCTGAGTAATGCTGAATGATAGGTAAAGTCGTTTCTTGACTGTTTGTTTTCCTCTTTAAATGAGACTTTTAACAAAGGCAGTTTATATGTTCTATAATAGAAGCAAGTATCCTGATTATTAAAAGAGATACTGTGTGTCTTTAATTTCCTGAGCATCAACATTGCTATCTTACCTTCCCAGCAGGCTCATCTCTCATTTCAGGATATGAAAGTGTAAGCAGTGAGGCTGTTGGAAAGCTGATGCAATTACACAGCAGAAGATAAAGCCACTCCGCAGGTGGCTGGGCTGTGTCACTGTCAGAGGGCAGATGATGATTATCAGCTCGTTCGTGCTGGGGTTTGGTTGCAGCCCGGTGCACACGCTCCCCCTGCTGCCGGCAGGGTTTGCACCCTTCCCTTCCTTGGTGCTGGGGCCGCACGTAGAGGAGAGTGACACACCTGGGTGGTGAGAGCTCAGTCTAAGCCAATCACGGACGGTTGTGGAATGCTGCCTTGGTTTGTTTCCCTGGTTATTAATGGCGTAATAACTTCTGGCGTTTTTTTCCCCGTCAACACCATATTGTGTTAGTATGTGCATCATGCATGTGCAGAAGGTTATAAAAGGCAGGAAAAGGGGATTGAGGGCCCCCCTCACTGGAGGTCCAGGAGGAATCAGACCAGCTTCCTTCAGGAAAGGCAAGGTTTGATGGAACAAGTCCATTCCTTATAGAGAAGCCTTCTGCTGACAAGATTTTATTTCTTTTGTATCAGCTGTAGGACGTGGGGGCAGAGCAATAGACCTTCGGGTGAATCAGGATGCTGTTTGTGTGTTAGGCATTGGATGAATGCTGAGCTTCGCAGCTGGACGCTGTCTGTCCTGTCTGCAGGGGCTGGCAGCTGAGCTGTTGAAAGAGCACCGAACCCCAGGTGCTGTTTTCTCCCCTCCATCCAGGGCTCTTGTCACTGCCTGCAGGTGCAATGCCAGCACCTTGCCCTGCGCCCTGCTGCAGCTTTGGCACTGCTGTTCCTGCTGGCAGGGCCAGGGGAGGAGCAGGCGGGCACGGCCTGAAGAGCTGCAGTGGGTTAAAGATCACAGGGCAGCAAGGATGATGGGGACACTGGAGCATCTCTCATGAGGAAAGGCTGAGGGAGCTGGGCCTATTCAGCATCACAAAGAGATGACTGAGAGGGGACCTCCTTACTGCGTACAAATATCCAAAAGGGGTGTCAGGAATGTGGAGCCAGGCTGTGCTCGGTGGTGCCCAGGACGAAAGGCAGTGACCAGGAAGTGCCATCTGAACGCGCTTCTGTCCCGTGCAGTGCCCGAGCAGCGGCCCAGCCTGCCCGGGGAGGCTGTGCAGGCTCCCTCACGGGCAGCGTTCCAGAGGCGGCTGATGTGGGGCTGCCGGTGCTCCGGGACCACCCGCAGCAGGAGATAATCGCTGTGCGGGACCTGCTCCGCTCTGTGCCCTTATCCCCGGCCCATCGCTCTGGGCGCTGCCGGTGCCGGAGAGGAGCAGTGAGCGATAAAAATGCGCCCGGCAGAGAACGGGAGGACGCAAAAGGAGAAGCCCCACCGGGCCGCAGCGAGCAGGGTTCGAACCTGCGCGGGGAGACCCCATTGGATTTCAAGTCCAACGCCTTAACCACTCGGCCATCGCTGCTGATGGTGCTCTAGTTTCGGAGCTGCAGCCTTATAGGGCATTCCGCCCGGCGCAGGCCCCGCCCCCAAACGCGCAGCCAATGGGCGCCGTCAGCCCAGGCCCCGCCCCCACAGCAATGGCGGCCGCGGCTCGGCAGGAGCGGCGCCGGAGCAGATCCCAATGCACAGCGCAGAGAGTCAGCCTGACGGACGGAGGCTGCGCCCGCTCTTGCGAATGGCACCTGAGCCTGGCAGGGAGGAGGCAACCACGAACTCCTGCATAGACAGCAGCCATTAGGTGCTGCATTAGCTTTCTGTGGCGTTAATGTTTTTCCTGGTTGTACTATTTCTTTCAATTATTGCAAAATCTCTATTAAAAAATCTCGAAAGGTCTGTATCATATGACCTTTATATGTAATTTAACTCACTAGATAATTTTTGTACGCTAGCAACAGTTAATTATGCCAGCAGTAGTACAATGGGAATTAAATTTCATTTGACTTTCTACCTGTGTTGCAATGAGTAAAAATAATAATTTTTTCTGATTTTTAATTTCTATACTCAGAGCTTTTGTTTTACTATGATAAGTAGCCAGAGTGATATTGGCGACTTCCCATCCTCTTTTTTTTTTTTTTTTTTTTTAATGAGTTACTGGATCAGTAATTGTTTTAACTTTCCTCACCACCGAAAATATTGCTGAATTAGTCATGGTTTTTAAATAGGCCAGTGAAAATCGCCTGTTGGGCCTTTCCTCTGTGACCTGCCCGGGAGCGGGGAGGACAGACGGATGTCAGCAAGCGCCGGGTGTTTCTGTGCTCCTCAGAGGCAGGAGAAGCGGCGCTGCCAGCGCAGCCCGATGGAGCCGCTGGAAGGTGTTAAAACGGGGAAGGAAGGCAGGAAGGAAGGCATGCTGTCTGTCTGTCTGTCTGTCCGATGGGGTTTGCTGCCGAGCAAACGCGGCTCCAGCCCGTCTCCGGGCTCTGAGGCCCTGTCCCCCGGCCGGAGCTCCGAGCGGTGCCGCAGGAATTCTGCCTGGAAACGGCGGCAAGGCCGACACGGGACCGGCCCATCGGCTGCGGGAACGCTGCAGCCCCTGGCCGGTGTTCTCCATCCCACACTGCCGAAGGTGGAAGCCGAGAGCCCCCTGGGCTTCTGCCGGGCTGCAGTGACCGCATTGAAACCACACACGGGACATCCCGAGGCACTGAAGCCTGGGCAGACTCAGGGTTCCTTCTGGCTCACAGCCTGCAATGTCTGACTGGTGTTCGGAATTTAGGAGCCTTTATTTCCTAGCAGAACTAAGAGAAAACTTACTTTTTTTCCTTTAAACAATGTGAAAAATGCGTATTTTATGATTGGCTTTTTGCAAATATTCAAATAATTATTATATGTTTTATGTTAGAAAGTTATGCTGTATTAATTCTCGTAAGTAGTGTGTTCAATACAGTTTTAGATTATAACAAAATGTTAAAATAGAAACTATGCTATGTAGGATACTTTTTTTTCTAAAGAAAGGACTCGCAGTGAGATAGCAACAACAGGACGCCCAAATCTTTCAGAGAAGGAGAATTTATTGCTCCATTATCAGGAGAAACGAACTTCTTCCCGCTTCGCTTGGGCAGGATGACGCCGTTAGGATTCAGAGGAAGAAGCTGACACTGCCCAGACAGAATCCTGTGTTTGAATGGAATTTATGCATCATGGATGAGGTGTAGGAATATGCAACAAGCTGTTGCTTTTAAGGGTTAATCCTCTGTTAACATGGGGCCTTTTTCAGGCATATGCTGCCCAGAAAAAGGTACCCGGACTGTCTGTAACTCTTTGTATTTATTGTCTCATATTGTCCTAATCCAAATTGTCCAAATTATTATTACTCTAATTGTATTACTATTTTCATAACCATTTTATTACTATTAAACTTTTAAAATTTAAGAAACAAGTGACTGGCGTTTTGCACAAACACAATTGCTTTGTGTTCACGCATAGGACCGAGATGAAATGTGCGATTTCAGCCAGCCAGAATGAATCGGAGGCGGCTGAGCGCTGTTCGGGCACACGGTGAGCTCCTTACAGCTCCGCTGGGTGTCTCTGGAGGATCTCTGGTTCCCAGCAGAGCTGCAGTGACCTCCAGCGCTCCCAGCGCAAGCTGCACGCAGAGCAGCCTGCAGCCCCTCGGGGTGCCCCTCCCTGCCCAGCAGCACTGACACAGGGGTTAGGGACACATGCAGAGTGCCACTGGAGTAAGTGGACTTTGAACGTGAATTTATCTCCCCAAGGCATCTCAGAAATTTTATTTATTAATTGCTTAAAGGTAGCAAGATCTTGACATTACAACAGGTAACAGATAAAAGTCTGGTTTGGGTCTGTTATATAAATTAATGGTGCTAGGATAGAATTGCCTATATTTTCTCATGTTTTTAATTTCTTCAAGTAACAAGGACAGATACTGAAAAATCTTCAGTAGCACAGACAACCAACTAGTATCAAAAATGCACAAGTGGATTCTTAAGAAATACAGGGACTGAGCCCCAAGCACTTCAATCCTTCAGGTTTCTTGTCTTAGTCGACCTTAAGTGCAATGTCAGTTTTGTAATACTCGTTTCATCCCTTCTCCACCACCTGGTCTGGAGCCTTTTATTTAATCAATCTCTGTCAGCTTTACAAATTCAACAGTTTGAACATTTCTTCCTGTTAGAAGTCTAAGATGCTTGCAACAGAAAAAATAGATTAGATTCTGCCTAAGTTAACAAGTATTTACAGTAATGTTGGCAGAACAGCAATTTTGTGCTTATGTGTAACTTCAAATATTCAAGAGTAAATTTTACATCTCCCTTGAAGAATTTGAACGAAAGAATGACTCCAACATAAGTTGTGTTTTACAACAGATAATGCTTGCAGCACAAGACTACAGAATTTTGTGTTTTCTCCCTCAAGAAACACATAACAGTAGGAAAACTAATGCTGCACACTGAAGAGTATTTCTTCTGTATTCCTTCTGCTCTGTCTGTTAGCTTTGTAGATCATTTAACAAAGCTGAAACCATGCAGACAATGAAAATAAGAATTTACTATAGAAAATTCTGTGTGGCTAAAATTTCACATTCTGTGAGTGCCTAAGGATGGATCTGGGGGCAAGTTTCAGGCAGAGAATCAAAAGTGGCTTCACTCCTTTAGTTAGGACATGTCAAACTTTTCCTTGTTTGTTTGCCAAGGATGAGAAAATTTGTTGAGATATAATGGCTGCTGGGCAGCTTCCATGGAATTAACTGGTATCCCAATTAATATTGGTATTTCTTATAAACATTATCTAGAAGAACAAGAAGGAATTTCTGCTGCTTAGCAAAGCAAAGTGTCCTGGTGCTGGTCATTTCTGCTCCAGGATTTGAGGCTGCTGGCAAGGGAGTGCTGAGGAGGTGCTGCTGCTCCTGACTGAGTGCTCAGGGGAGGCAAACTGAGCTGCAGCTCCCTGTGCCTCTGGCTCTGCTCACAGCTGCTTGATCACCTCACTCACACAACATTTGGAATGAAGGCAGCAGGACATCTGTCACCACAAGTGTGTGAATTGACATGGACAGTTTGCTAATCCTGCTCATGCAGCTAAATATTAATTAAGATGTCTGAACATCCATGCATATGCAAAAAGAGGCATACAATTTTATCCCAAAGCTTTCATTTTGCTATTGAAAATGTGGCTCTTAAAGTTGACAGGCTGTAGAATTTACTTTTTCTTCTAATCCTCTCAAATGTTCAGTAATAGGTCATTTTTGGAAAAATGCTATTAGTTCTACTTGAATTTTAATGAAATTACAGGCTCAGTGTCACAAGATTATCAAATTATATCACTAAATGTTGTTGTAGGTGTCAATGCAGCCAAATGTTTTGTTGCATTCTTATTTTTAATAAATAATCTTAGCAAATTTGGGCATGTGTGTGCTACTGGATTGGAACTTTTTTCTTTAATACATATTTACCAGATTAACTGGGTTTTAAACAAAAAGAATGTTCCTGTTTGCAACTGGTTTATCTACACATCTCCTACATTTTTATGAAAACAGAAGGTAAATGGATATGCATTCAAAATCCAGCTACACTGAATACCATAGGAAAATGCTACTCTGGGCCAAAACCATGCTCATGGTAGGTTTATTAATGAGACTTGGCTTCCATAATGCATCTGCAACACCACAAAGAGTAATATTCTTTCCACCTGTATGAAAGTAAAATAGGCTTCTGGCTCCCATTCTGCATTGCTTGATTTTTGTCCCCATTTTGAGCACAGATGTTGGTATGGACACCCTGATTTACTCACCTTCTGTATGCTTCAAGTCTTAAATTACATGACTTTTTGTTTGATTTATTTTTCATTTAATCGTTATTTTCGAGTTTGTTGGAGTTTTCCCCCCATAAAAACAATATCTGCAGTCTGTTTTAAATAGTTGTGATTAAAACCTGTTATTTTGCTGAGTTTTACAGGCTATTTTCCACATTGTCACTACAGAGAGGAATCATGACATTGGGTAGCATCAGCAGGTGCACCTTGTGTTAGTACGTCCAGATCAGCAGAAGCTTTAGAAATGAAATCAGATTGTGGTCAGTTATGAAAAAAACCCTTAATCAGAAAGTCTCCCTTTTGGTTGGTCACACTGGTGCCTTAACTTTAAATCTGTTTGCAGTATTGGCTGGTTGCAACTGTCCTGGGTAAATGGCCACTTTAATTCCTACTATGCCTCAGAGACAGATAACAGTAATAAACCTTCCCAATGCTTCAAAATCAAATACTTTGTACATTTTGAATTGCAAAACCTTGAATGAAGGAAAGCTAAAAGTCAGTAACAAATAGAATAAAACCAGCTTTAATTGTGCTTTAGAGGCAATTCACCATGGGTCTTTCAGCTCAATGTTCCATTTTTTCAAATCAAGCTACTACAGGTAGGTCCTGTCACACTATTACAGATGTGCTAATTAGTGCTCCTGTTAGCATTGCACTTGTGCAGAAATCTGTGGTGTGCAGTATTGGTACTCATGGATGAAAGTTTGATTTTTGTAGGTCTGTATTGCTGCTGGTTTCTGTCACTGATGCACAGCAAGTGGAGAAACACAGTGATCATGTGCTTTTGCTGAATTGTCTGAGAAACTTGGGATCCTCAGGAATAATCCTTTTCATTCTTCGATTATTCTCATCTGAACAGCCTACATTTCCCATGCAAGAAAAATCTGCCTGGTAAAAACTCTACAAGATAGTTTGAAGCAAAATCTGGAGCAATGGAGGTCTTGAGATTTGTGTAAATCTCAAGAACTAAGTTTAGGAATTTCAGTCATTGCTATTTCATTTCTGACACTTATGGTAATATGATTAATTTTGCAATTTAAACTCCCAAACTACTAATTTCATACTGCATGGTTTCTCAGTGGGAATGAGAATTAGTGCCTTGTAAGCAGGCTGTTTTTAAGAGTCAGCTCTTTAGATAAAATTATTTATTGTTTGTATAAAATTATGTCTTAGGGATTCAATATCATTCTGACAAGGTTGATTAAATAATAATGTACAAATACGAAATATATTAACTCAGTGCTTCCACTAGAAGTAGATGGATGTGTAAACAACTGAGAATAGAAAGAACTTATTAATTATTTGACTTACTTACAGATAATAACTGAAACCAAATGGAAGAGTCAGAATATTGGAATGTGCCCTCCTAAAGAATAGATTTATTTCTGAACTGTTTCAAGTGAGGGCTAACATCAAAAGTTATTGCAGGTACGTGAAATTTTGTTAAAGAATCTGATTATAAAATTTTCTTTTGCCTAGCTGAATTGAAATAATTTTAGAAAAGATGATGACATCTCTACTGGGGGGGACAGGGATGTGTCTGAGGTCCTGTGTCTGGTCAGACAGTCTATCCATGCCCTGCTGCCATTCTGGGGGTACATTTAGCCACTCCCCAGTTGGGAATTTTTCATTTGCCTTCTGTGGGAATGAAATCCAGGTATGTGAGATGCAGGATTGTGAGAAAGGTGAATCGGCCAGGTTCCTTACCTGGATGATTACTGGTCGAGACTGGGATTGTCTTCACCAGATGCAGATATGAATACTGTGTTTGAATTAAAATTTGCTTTGTTTTCATGGGTATCTTATTAGATTAATTTTAAATGTGTTTGCCAGAAGTGCAGTGTCTCAGTAAGTCTAGCTCTCATTCACAGCTGTGAAATCCTACCCAAAGTCTTATAGCAGAGGATAAAAAAGCAGAACCTCGTCTGGTGAATCAAACTGGAGGGGCAATCATGGGAGACCGGAACAACCTAGTACCTGAAAAAACAGCGTACGTCGGGAGGGAGGACACGTGAACACCGACATAAAATGATTTTAAATCAACCCCAACAAATAGGCTGAGCGCGCAGGTTCCCTCTGTGAGCTACCTACCTGTCACGGGGCGAAGGAAGAGCGGCGGGGCCGCCCCGCCGGGCAGGGACAGGGACAGGTGCCACATTCTCAGATCGGAGCCATCCCGTCGAGTCAGATCCCTCTCGGGCTCCCATAGGCCAGAACCCCGCTCTGTTCCGCCCCTCAGCCTCAGGTCAGGACCCCTCCCCTCAGGTCAGGTCAGGTCAGGCCCCCTTCAACCTCTCAGTTTCCCGCCCTTTTCCCCTCAGGTTCCGCCCTTTTCCTCTCAGGTCAGACACCCTCCATTCCCTCAGGTTCCGCCCTTTTCCCCTCAGGTCAGACACCCTCCATCCCCTCAGGTTCGCCCTTTTCCTCTCAGGTCAGACACCCTCCATCCCCTCAGGTTCCCGCCCTTTTCCCCTCAGGTCAGACACCCTCCATCCCCTCAGGTTCGCCCTTTTCCCCTCAGGTCAGACCCCCTCCATCCCCTCAGGTTCCGCCCTTTCCCCCTCAGGTCAGCCTGGCCCGGGCGTTGCCGTGGCCGGCTCCAGGGAAGAGCGCCTGTCCTGTGGGAGGGAAGGGGCGAAGGGAAGGGAAGCGGGGAGCTGGGCGTGTTGGAAAGCAGGTGTGCTGTGTCTTCAGGATGCTGACGAGGCAGACAGCCCCTTCGGTGTAGAAACTGGGGAGGATTTCGGGCCCAAGAAGCATATGGATGTCCCTCCTTACTGAGGAGAGAATGTGGCTCAGACAGGTGTTTCTGGATACTCTGGTGTACCCTGGACCTGGTTGCCTTTGGCTCAGAACTTTCAGCATTTCACACTGACTTCTATGGCATGAATGGTATGAGCATGTAAGTAGGCAAAAATATATTTTATACAGGGGTTTTGGGAGGTCTCTTTTAGTAGAGTGGCTTCTGCTTTTGTCCATCTTGCCAGGGAAATGAGCACAGTTGCCCGTGCTGCCCCATTTTTGGTGTATTAGTACAAATACTCCTCGCAGCCTTGCCAGCAGCTGCCTCAGCAACATCTGAAACTGCTTCAGGGTCTTTTGTAGGATGGTGCTTATTTCTATTGGAATGGCAAGAACCTTGTCCAAACCCTGCTAATTCTGACTGCTGCCATGAAGTTACCACAGCTTTTGAAGCAATCCCTGTTAATAAGCGCCAGGAATTCGAAGCAGTTCCTCTCCAGTTGTGAGAGGTGTCTGAACATTGGTGTCTAGCACCATTCTAGACACTTTTGGCTTTTTAAATCATCCCCACATCCAGCCCTTGCATAGGTGGTTGAAGTCTGCAGGAGACCTGGGGTGTCTAAGAGGTTTTTCTGATGGATTCTACAGTATATAAAATAGTTTTAGGTGTTTACCTTAAGCAGCTGAATCCCGTTTCTCATTTGTTAACTCAAAATGATAGGTCAAAAAACTTCAAATAAAATGAGCATTTTTAACACCTCTTATTAGTGAGTTTATCAAAACAAAGAGGGTTGCTGCTCACTTCTAGAGCAATTTGCTTCATAAATAAAACCTGATGCAAAGATTTAATGGTTAGAAAAGTGTAATAGGGGATCATTTACATAAATCCACTTGTCTATATTGACCTTTGCAGTGAAGTGAATTGTGGTTTTGTTCTTAACTTTTAAATAACGTTCATGAAGTAAATGAGACAGCTAAGAAATGCTGAGAAATGCTAACTGCAGGTGGTGAGATTTATACTTGCATTGCATGATATAGTTTTAAAACAGTACTCAGAAAATTAAATCATACTCCAGCAGCTTTCTTAACTGTCTGTCGTTGTTCATATCTTCTAAATTCATGAGTTGCAGGTGGAAAAGAAGGATTTTTTCAGGGTTTAAGCTTCAAATATGATCATGAGAGGAATGAATTATGAATAAAATTGTAAGCTTAATATAGCAATACCACGTACATTTCTCCATAATAAATTATTATATACTCTAGGAAAGTCTGCTTAGTTTATATTAATAATATTTGATGCTATTGCATCCATAATCCTTTTTGCTGCATTCCTTCTCTGCATTTCTAAGTGCAGAAGACACTTTTGAAATCAGTTGGCCATTGCATGACAGGGCTTAAATGTGATTGATTTTTTTCCTTCTCCTTGCAACTGTTTCAGTACTGTCTATTATGTATGTTCAAGTATTTTTATTTCTTTTTTTCCCTCCTCTCTTCTGTGTGGTCACAATATGTGCTCCTTCCTTGGGTTTGGGTGGTTTTTCCCTCATTCCTTGTTGAGTTTCCCCAGTGCTGTTGGGCAGTGCCAGGTTACTCAGCCTTGAGACCATCTGTGCCCTTTTTTACCTCTAAATCAACTATAAACAGCCAAAGTGCTTTGGTTGAAATTTTCCAAAATGAAAATTTCAGCCTGACATTGTACAGATGTTCAGGCTGAATGATTGAAGACCTCCAGTCTCCAGCAGAACAGATGCAAATATTGAGCAGCCTCTGCCTTTTGGGAGTTTCAGGAGGGTTTTCTTGTTCTATGTGTATTGTAAACTGCACTTCAGGGTACTCTAATTTGCTCTGTTAGCAGATTAGCAAAACTTAACTCATATCCATTTTTAAGATGGCTGCCTTGGTGGAAAATCTTAAAAATGGGAGATTATCAATCTGGACGTCTGTTATGAATGTTTTGTGGAGGTGAATGAAGGAGAGGTACATTGCATCTATATTTGAGTGTGGATTTACAATATCAGCCTTTGCTTTCCTTCTTCCCCTTTCCCTTCTCATGGTCAGCCTTAAACCTCATGGATTTCTGAGGAGGCTTTGCCATTGCCTTCCCTGGTGTTGAAGCAGGCTCTAGAAGCTCTGTGTCAAGCCTGGTTTGCAAGGCTGGCAATGAGCTTGGCTGTCTCTAGGTGGTCCTTTCAGCAGCACGCTGCCATTTTGGGAGGAGTTCCAGTGGAGTGCTGCCCTCCCATTTTGTTTCTTCCAACTGGGACTGACAGGCGACCCTTTGCAGCCTGGCTGTCACTGCCCGGAGCGCGGCTGCGTCAGGTGGAGTTCTTCACAGAGCTGTTCTAGGAGCTCCCTTCCTTGGAGTCTTGATTCAAAAGGTAAGATTGAACAAGAATGTAGGCAATTTTCCTCTTAGTGGTGGAAATACATGAAGCTATAAATGGAACTGTAGCTACTTGATAAAATTCACTCCAAAAGTTTAAAAAAGGCTGGTTTTCTTAGCCAGCTTTCAAAAAAAAAAAAGAACTTTTAAACATGATTTAAAAAATAAATTCTGAACATTAGAAAAAATTCTGAATACTCTAAATATTTTAATTGTCGTGGTCTTATCACTTCAAGCCAGTTGCTGAAGTTGTGCAGTGTGTGTGCCTATTTTCCAAATATGAGAAGCCATTTTGGAATATTGGAAAAGGAAGAATAAAATATTGTATGGATGCTATTACTTTAAAAAGTTTAGCTTACCTCCTGGTACTTTGCTGGATGTTGCACCTAATTAAAGGAAGGTTTGTGTAAATGTGTGTTTATCCCACCTCAGTGAGAAAATAATGAGTTACTGCAAATTTTATACCAGTTAAAAAAATTCAGAATATATTAAAAAAAGTTATTCTAAGAGAGGGCTAAAGGAGGGCTGTTATATTCAGTGTAACATTGTGCATATCTCAAAACCCTTATGTGCACACTTTTCTGTTAGGTAAAATTGAAGACAAGAGCTGTGTTCAGACCTAGTGAAGCCCCAGAGATAATCAAGAGCAAAGAATTAGGTCTCGTGACGGGCATTTAGGAGGAAACCAGAATGAATTCTTACTGTTTTCTCCTGGTTCAAACCCATTGATGAATGTTGGGAAATTAATTCACCTTGGAACAAAGTTTGGTTGTTTTTTTCTTTTTGGCTTCACTTCAGCCAGATGGTTTTGAGATGAGCTGTGGGCAGAGGTCAGAAGGGGCTGGAATGTCCTCAGGCTTTATTTCTGAAGCTGTTTCAGCAGAAGTGCTCTGTCAGCTCTGCAGGGGTTTCTGCTGAGCTGGGGTGTGGTTTAAAACTGATCGAAAGAGTTGATGAAGGAAATGGGGTGCTGTGCAGCAATGGGAACCCCGCTGGAAGAGTTCATCTGCATCCTGGGGTCTGTCCCTGTTTGCAGGCACGCTGTGGAGGGATTGTGGCTTTGCTTAAGTACAGCTTTCTGTCCCTTCTCGTTAGATTGTGCTTTTGTATGTGCTAAGGGTGCTTGCCAGCATCCAGTGAGGCAGTTCCTAAGAATCATTTCTCTCTTCTTTTCGTGAATATCTCAGAGTCAATGTTATATATATGTGTGTATATATATATATATGTATGTATATAAAAAATATATATAAAGTATCAGTCACATTTGCTACCCTTAATTTTGGGGTTGTTTTGGGCATGAAGAAGAATACTATTCTAGAATGCTAAAACACTGTTTGGGTCACTGGACAAAACAAATAATGCAAACATTTATATCAGTTAGTTACATAAAATGGTACGTGGTGGTGAAGCATCCTGGGGTAGGCCATGGGTAGGGAACAACCACATCTCTTGGCAAAATCAGTAGCAGCTCTACAAAGAGAAGAAACCCTGTTTTTTTACCTCTTTGCAGCTGAGACACATTTTTAAGGCAAAACAGCAGGGTGTAATGTTGTAGTAGAGAACTGTCAGCAAATAGCAATAATGGGAAATGGGGAACTGTATTTAAAATAAATAAAATCTGAAATATTTCAGTGGCACCTCATGGAATTTCTATTATTGTCTATTATTTTAATGAGTTGAACAATATCCTATTTTTAGTGGAAGGTCAACTTGAACTTTATTTGAGCTGGGTCTCTGGTTCTGAACACAGATAGGAACACTTTAAATGTGATAACAAAAGGGAGGGCTTGGAGCCAGACCTCCTTAACCTATCATTAGGGGCTCAGATAGCCATCCATGTAAGAACTGTGTGCCACTTAAATAGAGAGCAGTCCTTGTTCTGGCCTGAAACTGCATGCAGTGAAAATAGCACTGAGACTCATATGGAAGGATTTTGGGGTGGAAGAATTTTGGGGTTTTATTTAAGAATTTAAAATATTAATGATTTTAAAATATTAAAAATATTAATGATTTTTTTTAATGAAATGCTGCCATCTGATGTCACACCACTTTCTTTTATGTGGTTTTTTTCTTTTTTTAAGTAAATGCTTTTTCAGTTTCTTAAATATTAGAACTCTAATGTTCAGACCAATAACTCCAGTATCTGCACAAATGTACCTGGAAGAAATGTTACAAAGATTAGTTTATTGAAGTATTTCTGGCCTGAGCAGTATTACTGAAATTCTGCTGTCACCTACAATGGTGCATATCCAATGGAACTCCACTGATGAGGGAAATGATTTAGTTTACTGGTAGTGAGATACTGTCAGGTTCCCCAGTTTCATGTCAGACTTCACTGGGAAGATGTTCCTGCCGTGGCTGTAGGGTGAGGGCAGTCACACATTCTTTGGGTGGCTGTTGGTTGAGAAGCAGTCCAGAGTGCCAGTAGAAAGCCAAAGGCTGTGGAGCTGCTCAGGCTCTAGGATTCCCACCGCTGCTGGAACATCTCCTGGAATTTGTTGGTGCTGCAGCTGCCTGAAGTGTGTGCATTCACCAGAGGAGGGATGCTGATAGGACATTTAAGGGAGATGATTTCTGACCTTCCTAGGAATAAGCAATATTCCTAGTGTCAGGGAAGCCCTGCCACAGGAGTAAGGAATAGAGATGATGTTCTGTAGAGTTATAGTGTAGATTGTTTCTGAAAATGTTTCACTCTCCTCAGCCTGCTTTTTGGCCTCAATTAAAGAAAGTGTGGATGAGGTGCTTCAGTGCTGTTATGGTTTTATTCCAGTGCTCTGCCACTGGCATTCTCTCTGATCTTGAGTAATTAATTTTTCTTCTGGGATTCTGTTTCCTTATGTGATAGTGGAACACCACCTCTGCTTGAAACAGTGCTTTGACAGACAGCGCTGTAGGGAAAATAAACATGATTACTAAGCAAGGAAAAGAGAGCTTGTTCTGAATGTTATAAACCTGGGAAAAAGCTTAAATTTTCATCTCACTAGATATAAGAAAGTATTCATGAGACAAGTTTGTTGAGGTACGATGCTTTATCCCACCTCAAAAGTTTTTTTTTTTTTTTTTTCCCCACAAACCTTAATTAAACCTTTTAATGCCACTAGGTCAGTCAGGAACCACTGATTGCCATGGGAATTCTCCAATATTCATAAAGAACTAGGCTTATGCTGTTTTCTAGGTAGATTGGTTTTAAGGTTTGATGTATCACATTATTTATGCTGAGAACTGTGTTGAAGAACTTGGTGGAAATCTTATGTTCTTGTGAATTTTAACTGCTCTTCAGACGTGGATTGAAAAAGTGCTCTAGGGAGATAGTAAACACAGGCAGAATTGAAAGGAAATGCAAAAAGAAGTGCTGTGTTTTTCTGGTTTTAATTTTTGCGGCTAAGATTAAAAGAATCTTCCAGTTACTTCATTGCCAGCCTACACCTAAATGCAAAGCCTGTTTAAATAAAGGGGCTTTCAGGGAAGAAATGTTATTAATGGATCTGAATCTTGCCACCTTCTCCAGCTCTCCTTTTTGGTGTCTATGCATTAATAATGTTTCTTGTTGCTAGTGGTAAGAAATGATGAAATCTGAGATGGTTATAGAGCAGCCTGTCACCTTTGTCTGGAAATTTAAATAATTTAGCAGGTGCTTTATAGACTTTACCTGGTGTTAAGTGGGCCAGGTCCTTCCCAGGTGTTGGAGATACTGCTCCATTCCAGAGTGTGCTCTGTCCTACAGAGTACAAGAGGGCTCTGCAGTACAACAGCCTGGACTTTCTTTGCCTGAGCCAGATTTTAGCATCCTGAATATCTTGTGTGTCAGCTAGAGGATTAAAGGAAAATGCAGTAATTGTTTTTTGTGGCTTCTATGAAGTCTGATTTGCACTTGCTGTACTGACTGTAGCAAAAAGAGTAGCAAATTTTATTCCCAGTGTGCTGTTGGTAACAACTAATAAAGCTGTATAGGAAATACTGAAATTAAGAACAAATAGTAAAAAAATTCTGTTATGTATTCTCAGCAATGTTTCATATCTCGGAAATCCTCAGGTGCCCTGTCTATATATGTCTTGCTAAAAAATACAAATCCTGACTACTTTGTTTTAACTTTTCTTCATTTTTTAGAAGGCAATAGGCCTTTGCATTTTCTGAAACTGCTAGGATAATAGATTGTGTGTCATTGTAGGGTACCATACAATAGAAAAAAAACAACAGAGAAAACAAATTTGGTGCCAAGTTCCTGGGTGAGAGCTTTATGAATCCCTTTGCTGTCCAGTTCAGGAGTCTGAGAGTGAGTCATTGCCTCCAGACTGAAGTTGGCATACAGTCAGAATGTATGGCAAAACAGTTGCTGTGCTGGAAATTCCAAGAATAATCACTGGAAGTGTAAGTAATTTCATGCTTCGTGTCATCTAATTGTCGAAAACCTTTTCAACCCTAAACTTTCTTGCCAGGCTTGTGCTCTACTATACAGCTTTAAGGATGCCCATCCCCCTGCCAGCCCTCCAGCAGCCGCTGTGTCCTGTCAGTCATCCTGAAATACACTGGGAGCTTGTCAGGCAGTGCCTTGCAGATGCCTCAGGAGCCCCATAGGGAGCCAGGGCACTGGCACTGAAGTTCCTAGCACAAGGAAATTACATAGACAGTTGCTTTAGTGCTGCATTTGGACCATATGTTTTCTAGCATAGGTGAGTGATGCACTGTTGGCTTTCTAACAATCTAGCAGGAAATGGATTCTAAAGTAAAGGATTTCTAATTTATGCAGAATGTCTTCGGCTCTGCTTTCTGACACTTAGTAGTTTATGTCTGTATACAGTGTACTTATAGATTCTAAAAAAAGCTGCAGGTGCTGTGTTCACGTTGCATTGCAGAGGGATATAGACTTTGGCTGTTTTTCCAGTGTCTTTTTCTTACTACACCAAAAGACTCAATAGTTTTGACATCTGATGAAAAGACAGAATTTTCATTATCTTGAGGTTGGTAGCGTTTGGTAGGAGTGTGCAGGTGGTTGGTTTTCTGGCTGTTCTGGGACACAGCTGTATCTTGTAACACATGCTTAACATCCTAAGTGTTGTGAGAGCTGCTGGTGTACAGGGCTGAGATTGCCTCCTGTAGAGGTTAATCTGACTGAGTGTGAGGTTATATAGCCTTTTACCAAAATATCTCACAGTTAGGGCCCCTGCTGTAGTTAGGGGGATGTTGTACTGCAGTAGACAAATGCATTAAAAAAAAAGGAAGGTGGAATGTTGATTTTCACTTTTTTCCTGAGGCAAACAGCAGGTTTTGTCATCTTATTGAATATGACGTAGAAGGACAGAGGTTCACTTAGTAAGTGGAAATGCCAGAGAAAATTGCCAGGATGATCTTTACTGGCTGTTTCTTTTTTCTTTCTATCACCTCTTATCCTTGCCTTAGTTAAAAAGAAGTAATTAAAGAACCCAATTTAAATATTGATTTGCCTATATGGTATATAACAGCAAGGAGAGTCTGTTAAGCTAAAAATATGTAGTCAGATTATCAAAATAGTTTAAGATCTTGTGGTTTTCGCTGCATTGGCTTGCAAAACTGTTTCTGTCTTTTTAGAAACAAAAGGAAGTTTCAGGAAGCATTAGAATTTTACCTAAAAAATATTGCTGGAATCAGCAAGTGAGCCCTTAAGTGGGTTATTTATATCTTAGAATATAATTGAAATTTTCAGAGACAATAGTTTTTGCAATTGACTTTCAGCTGATGACTCGTTATGGGCCCGACTCAAGGCTAAAAGCTATTATTGGCTTAACTGGCTTTTGAACTCAGGGCTCAAGCAAAGAATAAAAATGCTGATGTTAGACAGTATGCTAAGGGCAAGGAACAAACAAACAAGCAAAAACCACAGAACAGCCCAGAATAGGGAAAGTCATGACATGTGGATTCACATTTTTTCTGACCTGCGAAAATGGGGTTGGATTTGTCATACTTTCCAAGTTTGGGAGTGCTCTGTGGCGGGATCCTGGAGCACAGTAGTCCTTTAGTAACAGGAATTGACTTTAATTACCATGCATATTTATCTGCCAAAATTTAGAAAAGACCTGATGGTTGCAGATGGCATGTAGCAGAGGAGATGGTGCTGTGAGAATGGAGAGCAAGCAGCAAAAAGGTTTAATTTCTCCATTTTGAGTAAAGCAGGCGCTGACACCCTTGATAGAAATCAAGGAATTGTGGGGAAGCCACTGCAAGAAAAATAACCTGAGTCAGCTCCTGGCTTCTTTAGGGCTCAGTAGGAGCACGAAGTGCAGTCCCCATCCAGTTTACCTGTCCCCTTGTCACTGACGTGTGTCTGACCAGAAAAAATGCACAGCACTGTGGATACCATCGGTTTGCAACTGTTGTGATGGATTTCAGTAAGTGCCCATATTTTGGGAGACTTGTGAAAATATCAAAGATAAGGGTTGGTAATGAGTGCCATCATAAAGATTTATTATTTTTCCTAATGTAAATAAAAGCAGATTCGTTGAAATATTGGCCAAAGATTTAGAAAACCAGTGAATTACAGGTGGGAGAAAAGGATCTGTCTTACCCAGAGTGTGTAATGGTATGGTTTGATGCGGTCCCGGTGAAGCGGGAGGACAGTATCTTGTTGAATGAAAAGGCTTTTTGGAAAGCGGCTCAGGAGCTTCTGTGCCGCGTGTTCCGAGCGGCAGCTCCGGGCCCGGCGCAGCCGGCGCGGGCAGCGCGGAGGGCCGGGGCGGGGCGGGCGGTTCAACAGCGGCGCTTCGGGGCTGGAGCTCGCTGCGAGTGTGCCAATGACAGACAGCAGTGGCGTTCAGAGCAAGTTGTTAGTGTTGGACAGAAAGAGATCCGCTGACAGCTCCAGTTTTGGGACTCTCAAAGTTTGTTTCCTTGGTGCTTGTTGAAAGTATCTAAATGTTAAATGTGTAAAATATGGGCTGTTGATTTGCTTTGACATTTCTAGAGTCCTCTTTCCATTCGTATCTGTGGAAGGATAAGTGTTTTTTTCTGGTCACTCTGATCTCAGGTTTCTGTTTTCTCTGTCTTTTGGCTCAGAATTAAAACTGCAAAATCAGTTCATTCCTTATGCTGTTGCCTGCCTGGATGCAGCTGAATTTGTGGGAGCTTAGCTCTACCGCTAGTATAGTTTGTAATTAAAGAAAAACTTGCCACTTCTGTAACCTTTAATAAGAATGGCAAAACCCTAAACTGCTTTATACCTTAATTCCTTAATTATTGCTCATATTATCTTTGCTTGTAAGTGAAATGTGGATAACTCTCCAGATCCATTTCTACCCCACTTGCTATAGGAACCCAGAGCCTACTGTGTTTTATTAAATCAGTGCTAGGTTCACTGGAAGGTGACAATATATCTCTTCAGCCTGCACAATTGCAGTACCATATTACTTCATTATACAGCAGCAGTGGTTGTAGTAAGTCTTGCTTAAAAAGGACAGATATCCATTATTTGTGTATTTGAAGTCTTTATTGGCTAAAAAGGCTTTGCCAGGCTGTGTTTTGTAAGAAGTTAAGTTACTGCAAAATTTAAAGTGTCTTTTATTTTGGGACAATAATCGGTTGCAATCCAGCTAAAGCAGTTATAATTCTTTGTTGACACACACACATTTCAGGCTAATGGCCTGAGCCATGGCCCAGTGAACTTGGTGGAAACTATTAATTCACATCAGTAGATTCTGCATCAAGCTCCTAATGAATGATTTATTCACTTTAAAGACCTTACTTGGCTTTACTTCCATCTTATTGACTTCAGTAATAGGCTTTCTCAACTTAATCTGTCTTGACATTTAAAAAATATTTGTTCTTGCAGGGTATAAAATAACAAAATTTTTCCCTTTTTCTGCTGTTAATTTCCAGAAATTTTAAGGACTTCTGTATATGCTTTTTGTTCTTAAGGTGCTTATTATATAACCCCTGTAATTTGGCACGTGGAATAAGATACAGATATTGTGCACATAGCATTAATGTTTTTGTTTTGTGATAAATTCACTAATGGAATTTAATGTTTTTGCTTTAAAAATCCTTTCTGGACTAGTAGAGGATTTTATTTAATGGTATTCTAATTCAATTATCCTTGTATTTTTTTAGCATGTGGTCAGTTAATCTCTGAGTGAACATAAGGAGTTATATGTATTTTAAGTCTATGATTTTACAGATTATGTAAGTATCAGTGTATTTTTTTAACGGTTTAGAAATGGGGATTTGGAAAAGTTAATTGTATTTCTTGAGATCAAACTCTGTTGTGAAATAAGTTTATACTCACATAGGCAGTCTCTGGGCTCTGACAGAAGGCAATGAGGCTTGTAGTCATGGTTAATATTGGCTTATTGCACTTCTCTTGTTTTGTACCCAGGTGAAATGTCAACAAAAGTGCCAAACATTAAACTGAAAATTGATCCCCGGAATCTACAGATCCAGACATTTACAGTGGAGAAATTACTGGAACCACTGATAATTCAGGTATTTTAGAATTGCAGAAAGTAAGCTGCATAACCATAGAGGGAGGGGAATAAGGCTGAAGAACCTTTGACTAAAGACATTATTCTAAAAGTCACACCCATGGCTCTTCTGCACTTGCACTTTACTCTGGCTCAGGAGCTCTCCATGGGTCTGCCTTCCAGGTTTGGTCATTCATTTGGTCACTTCCAACTTTGCCACCCAGTCTGTCCTAGTAAATGCTGCATGTTCTAGCTGGTCTCTTGCACAGTGTTATCTAGGAGATGCTTAAATGTAGAATACATTGCAAATGGAATTCCAATGTGTGAAGTAAATAATTCTTTAAAAATAAACTTGTATTTTTCCCATTTGAAGCTTTGCCTCTCCCAATTTTTTTTTTTTTGGTATTTTCTTCCCTTACTCATTTTTCCTGTCTGGAAGGTTACTTTCCTCAGAAACTGACCTTTTCTTTTCTAACATGCCTTCATTTCCAGCTATTATTAACTGAGCTGCCTCTCTCTTATTTTGTCTGCCTTTCTTTATTTATTTTTGCCTGCATGTGATTGATGGTGTAAAAACCCTCAGTTTACAGGTCAGTGGTTTGTGGAAGTTGTTGAGGATATGTGGATGGTTACAAAATTAGTTTCAAAGTAATAAGAACAGATGTCTTGATAGACTGAATTTAAAAACCTCTTATAGACCAGTAGGTCAGACTGTGCTGAGGCAGCTGCAACACCGTGGCTGTTCTTAGAGGACGTAAAGAAAAGTAAATTTTGGTTTGAGTTTGGCAGGATCAAAGAAACCTAACACAACAAAGGAAGTGCAGATCCAGAATAAAACAAAGAAACCATCTAAGTTTTGTGGATTTTTTGCCTCCCAGCTCTTCTCAACCATTGAAAAGCTTGAGCCTGTTCAATTGGAAATGCTTTGGTTCTAAGAGAGTATTTTGACTGTGTTTTCCCTCTCTTAAGTCTAATGCTTTGCTTGTTTCGTACCTGTGGAAGGAAAACTTATGTTTTGAGTGGATCCTTCAAAAGAAAATGTTAAAAGTATAAGAACAAGGATTAAAGCTCATACTTGATGAAGGGTGATTGAAAGGCTGGAAAGAGAATAATTGAAAATTAGTCTGTGATTAAAAAGAGAATCAGACCAGTCACAGATAAAAATGATGTTTTTGCCAGATTCACTTTAGCAACTGCTGCTTGGAATGCAATTTAACTTTATTTTGAGATTTCTGTTGTAATTTATTTATTTAATAGTCTTGTAATGCTGTGGCAGGAAAGAAACAATGGAAGTGCTTGAGGTTCTCTGAAGTCTGTCCTAGCCAGTTATGCTCAGTGTTAGGGCAGTCATTAGATTAACAGCATCAATACAGGAAAAACTTGAGGCAGAGCCAGCCGGGGAAGTACCTAGGAAGTCGTTGTGGAAATAGCTGCAGATCCCTTGCTGAATTGACCCTCTTCCCTGCCATGTGCAATTGGCAGTGGTGATTGATATCAAACTCTGAAAATGGTATAGCAGCTGCTTTGTGTAAAACCCTCTCTGAGTTGGCAACTTCTCTCTCCTTGGAATAAAACATTGTCCCTAAATTGCCCTGGGTGTTTCCCTCTGTCTGTGGCCTTTATTGTATTCCAGGTGTTTTGAAGATGTTAGGTGTGGAAGGAAGGCTTCTCAGTCTAGTTCTCAATCAGTGCATCTGGCACATCAAGAAAGGTAGTTGTCAAAGTTACCATGGTTCAGCTGACACAATGTGTAGAAAAATCCCTGCATTTTGGAGTCCCTTGGATCACTGATGAAAAACAGGCAAGTTGGAAGGCTTGTATCTGTCATCCACAGCGCAGATGTTTGCTCACAGGGAAAGCACACACTGTTGGTTTTAGTTCTACATATGCTGAGTTTACCTTCTGCTCACTGGGTGGGATTAGCCAGTGTTTATTTGTATATAATACAAATACACTGGATTTGAAACAGTGGACAGGGTTTCCGCTGTTGTCATTAGATCAGACTTCATGTCTTGGTTTTCCTAAATGTCTAGGGATTGACATCAAGTTACACTGAACTACATTGTTAACAAAAAAGAATGTTTTATGATTGATGCTTAAAAATACATTTTATATTAAAATACAGGTGAACCAGATATTGTGATACTCAAGGTATCAAGACATTGTTTCCTGAACTACTGCAGTATTAAGAGATTGTCTCAGAGTTTCTTAGAAACTTAGTATTTGGCATAACCATGACCCCAGAAGAAACCCCACCCGTTCAGCCCAATAGCTAATGGCAATAACAGGCAGCAGTGGCACGATTCAGCTCTGTAAATGTGGAGGCACGTGGCCTGGAAAATGGCTTAGAGACTCCTTGTGCCTTTAGCACAACTGTGTTGTTCCTACCAGAGCTAGGCTGGGGATGTGCTGTGCAGGGTAACAATGGCACACTGTGTTAGTCTGTGCTTCAGTTCTTTCTGGGTAGGATTGTATAAAGTTTTTACATTCTTCGTTGGAGTTCTGTGTTAGAGAATTTAGAGCAGTTTTTCTGTTTTCCATAATCTCCATGAGCAAAGAGGTATCTAACAAGTTTTGACTTGTATTTGAGATCAGCTGCCGCCTCCAGTATTTCCTGAGAGTGATGCTGAAGATGCAGGGTCTTACAGTCAAGAGTTTTCACCTGCAGGGATCATTATTTTTTTATACTTTTTAATTTGTTTTATTTCCTTTCCTCCTCAACATATCAATGAACAGTATATAGAATGATATTTAGCAGTAAAAAAACTGCAGTAAAAATCTGCAAAGTAGAATACATTATTTTCTAGTGAAATAGTGATTAAATACTTAAAATTAAAAAAACCCTTCTATTTGATAGATTTTTTTGGGCTGCTTGTAATTTTTGATGGTGTTTTATGCCTTTCTTATTGGAAGTATTAGCCTGTAATCTGTAACTCATTCTTAAAAATATGGACATTGAAACTGTCTTAAATGTTCTAAAACTGACATTGAAGTGTTTGTAAAAATAAAATATAAAGATTTTTATTCCCAGTGCATTCTCTACCAGCTGGCTGATTTATGTGTAATAAATAATTCCATTTTCTTCCTTTGAGCCAGAGTAAGAAAAATACCCAAGCCTTCTTTAACAATCTGAGCCAGAGTTATTTATGTTGCTCTCTCCCTTGTGGCATGCCGAAGCAGTTGATGTCAAGTGGATGGTCCTTCTCCCCCCTAAATTGCATGAATGGTGCAGGGGTCAGGGCTTTTATGTTTGTAGATGTGTTTATAGAAATGTTACCTGCAGGATATTTGTCAGTTATGTTTACAAGTAATGATTCATGAAAAGCACTCAAGTGCGTGAATTCATGGACGAGATCTGAAGGTGAGCTGAGGCGCGTGTAGCACTGTACTACCTGTGTTCTGGCACAGGGAACAGGAGCATTGAAAAGGATCAGTGAACTTTATGAAAATAAGGTGTGCTTTAAAATATCTGTACAACACTTAAGAAAAATGTTTTTGGAGTCTTTCCTTAGTGTTGCAGCTCAAGCAATGCCTTAGAGAGTAGTCTTTCAGAAACATTCTCTTGGAGTGTGGAGGCTGTATTCAGATGATGAGGAATGTGGAGTGGGATGGTCTATTAAAAAAAGTTCTTTATGGGTGTTGAAGTGCATTGGTAAAATAAAATTTGGTCTAAGCTTCAGTAAATATAAATTCTGGGCAAATTGATGTGTAATATTAATGTTGAGAGCACGCTGAAGAATGTGGAGGTGTTGAGCTCTGGCCTCAGGGATAACCCTTTGGTAAGAAGAGAAAGCATTGTGAAAGGTGTTTGTACTCATTTTGGGGATTTGTTCTGGGATACCTTGCAAGTCTTAGGCTGGAGGTATGGGAAGACCCAGCACTTCTGAGGAGAGAGAACCTGTGGGTGCTGGCTGATAGCAGCTGACCACAGGGCAGTGTGTGCCCAGCTGGCCAAGGAGGCCACTGGGAGCCTGGTGCGGCCAGCAGGACCAGGGCAGTGATTGTGCAATGCTGAGGCCACACCTTGAGTCCTGTGTTCAGTCTTGGGCCCCTCATGATGAGAAGGACGTCGATGTCACCATGATATTTTCTGAAAAATCCCTTCGCCAGGATTTTTCTCCTGAGAAGCCTCAGAAAAGAAATGTAAACAGTCATTATCTGGTTGCTTGGAATGTGGTTTGGAGGTTGCTTGCCAACAGGTTTGGAACTTTGATTGGTTCCATGTCAATTGTTTTTACTTAATAACCAATCCCAGTTCAGCTGTGTCGGAATTGTAGTCACGGGTTTTTATTATTCATTCTTGTCTGGCCTTCTGATGTCTCCTTTCCCTTTCTTTAGTATAGTTTTAGTATATAACATAACATATCATAAAATAATAAATCAGCCTTCTGGGAACTTGGAGTCAATTCTCATCTCTCACCTCATCCTGGAGACCCTCAGAGCAACACTGCAGCACATCGAGGTGCTGGAGCCTGTCCAGGGGAGGGCCAAGGAGCTGGGGAAAGGGCTGGAGCACAGGTCTTAGGAGGAGCAGCTGGGAGGGCTCAGCCTGGAGAAGAGGAAGCTCAGGGACCCTTCTGGCTCTCCACAACTCCCTGACAGGAGGCTGTGACCAGTTGGTCTCTTGTCCCAGGTAATGAGTGCTAGGAGAAGAGGAAATGGCCACAAGTTGCACCAAGGACAGTTTAGATTGGATGTTAAGAAACATTCTTTCCCTGAAAGGCGTGTCCAGCATTGGAACAGGCTGCCAAGGGACACGGTGGAGTCACTCTCCCTGGAAGCATGCAGAAAGCACGTGGATGTGGTGGTTTTGGGGCATGGTTTAGGGGTGCACTTGGCAATGTTAGCTTGACAGCTGGACTTGATGCTTTTGGAGGTGTTTTTCTGCATTAATGGTTCCATGATTCCTGCCTTGCTGAACCCTCCTCAGAGAGCACTGGTATTTTTTTATTTTATTATGAGCAGGTTTTAAAGCAAGCAGTGGGAGGAGTTGGCATCAGGATTCATAGAACAGTGACATTTCTGTTAACTTGCTTTGATCCTACAGAAGGAGGAACACAAAGATGATGCATACTGAGTAAAATTGCATTAGATTGAATTCAGTACTTTTGTCCATTCTTGGTATTTATGCTGAGCTTGCCTGTCTCTAAAGCAGAGGGAATCTCTTTGCTTATTCATAATTATGTATTTTTTTATTTTAATAACAATATAAATTCACTTGTAGAACTTAAACCATTATTGTCTCTTTTGTTTCTTTTAAATGTAGGTTACAACATTAGTGAACTGTCCACAGAATCCTTCTAGTAAGAAAAAGGGCCGTTCCAAAAGAGCTCGTGTCTTGCTTGCTTCTGTGGAGGAAGCCACTTGGAATCTGTTGGACAAGGGAGAAAAAATTGCCAAGGAAGCAGTTGTGTTTAAAGAGGAGCTTCATGCAGCGCTCGCTGATGTGCGGAAAGAGAGTAAGTGCATGGCAAACAATTCGGGCACCACGAGGAGTTGGTTTAACCATGCCTGGTGTCAAAGTGAAGCCAGGATATCTGTGGGAAATGTGTTGTGATATGCAAATGTCTGAACTTGGAGTTGTCTAATTACATATTCTGGGATACCACCTATAAGGAGGTAAAGTGTGCAAGCTGGGCCCCATTGGGAAAAAATACATATATCAGTGGAAGTTTTGTTGCTTTGTTGCTTGGAATGTAGGTATTTTTTCTTTTCATGAGGAGAGGATGCCTCTTGATAATTTTAGTGGCTGTTAAGCATGACTAAAAGTTAAAATATATATTAACTTCTTTAAAAGAACCGTTTACCTGAATCTCAGATTAGGGCCTCTTAAATGTTCCCTCTTTTGTGCATTAGCAAGGATTTCATTTGGGGAGGTACAATAGTCCAGTGTGGAGGTATGTTTTGAGAGTAGGAGGAGGATGGATCCTTTAACCTACCATAAAAGTCATCCCTTCCTGATAGAGCAGCTCCTCTCAGGTGAGTTTTGTCATATTCTGTGTCCTCCTGACTTAATCTCTCAATTTTGAACCTGATTCCCAGAACTAGACTAGTTTTTGTGATCTGCAGAGAATGTTGTAGCCATTTTCTTGCAGGCTCTTTGTTGTTTTCTTGAGTTTTACTTTTCCCCATGGAAACTGGGAATATTTGGGTGAGCACGAAGGCCATGAGTCGCATGACCAACATCCTGAATGTGTTCCTGCAGAAATCACAAGCTAAAGTTCATTTATGTTTTAATTATATCATCCTGCCCTTACAAAAGATGGAACTTAATCAGGTTTTTCTTTAAATTTAAATTTATTTTATTTGGTCATCTTGCACATGCAGCTGGGGTGGTTTCTGGGTCTCTGCTGCTGTTCAGGGCAGTGATTACTTGCTTTTGGCTTCCTCTGAGTCTAGAGATGGCTGTGGTTTAGAGTTTGATCTATGCAGATGGTGTCTGAGATACCTTGAGGTCCTTTGTGATTAAAAGTGTTATGACCAGCAAGTATCACTGTTATCTGTCACACTGAGCAGCTGAGCCTCTTGCAGAATCATTCATTTTGGAGTACTCTTAAAATGTTAGCCCATCCATTACTGGCTGATAACACAAGGTAAGAATGAAATATATACTTTTATATTGATTTTTATACATAGAGAAATTGAAAATGTGAAATATTTTTTATTACTTATTGATTCTCAGCCAACACCAGAGGTAACTACAAAAATAAATAATACATAAAGTAGATTATATCTACCTCATACATTTTAAAAGAAAGTTAAGTCCATGTTATCACCTATCATTCTACAATGATGAAGTGAATGGTTGCAGCCAATCTCCCTTCAAGGATTTGCAAAACTGCTCAGGTTAGTTTTAAGAAATGTTGGAACAATTGTAAAAAAAGGTAGCAGTTTCTTAATTTTGCAGATATTTTTAACCTTTGAAGCTGTGTGCTATTTTTTATTTTGTGGTATGCCACATCATATGTAACTGAAGTGCCTGTTACTCAGGCCACATTGTGCTGCTGTTAAATGTCTCCTGTTATTTACTTTAAGCTCTTGGAGGGGATGTGGGTCATCAGCCACGGCTGCATGCAGTCACCTGCCATGCATGTCACAGCACACATATTTAATTGTGTGACTGTGCTGACTGGCAGGGACTTTTATTAATGCAGTCTTAAATTAGTTAGGAAGTTTTGCATGTGGCAACAGCTTGTATTTCCTGAATAATGGAATTTTGAAGAAATGCCTTAGATAATTTCACTCACATCAACCAAGCTCAGATTTGCACATTGAGATCTGGAAAGAATAAATCTGTCTCACCTCCTCTTGTGTTTAACCTTGTGTCCCCTGCTGAACTTGTTCAGTTGGGGATGCATCATGAGCATTAAACACTTATTCCTCTGCAGTGTCAATTGCCATTGTGAAAACTTCTTCATTACTTTTGGAGCTCATTCATTTGGGGTTCCTTTTAAAGGAGTGATTGACTTTTTTCAATCTGCTTCTGATACTCCTATTTACAATAATGCTTTGGAGAATAAAGGAGCAAATGAATGGGATAAAAATGAAGTGGGGGTAATGTTTGGTGTATCTATTTCATCTGTGTGTAATTCATGGCCTTCAGAAATCATGATGGCATGGATATGGCTTCACTGAGTACAGCTTGCTCTTGGCACTGTCAGTAGATGAGATTTTGGAGTTTCAAATTCAGTTGAATTCTATAGTAACACCTCTGAAAGAAGGTGTTACTATAGTGGATGACAGACATGTTACCTGGATAAATACAGTGTCTTGCTTCCTTTGACATCTGCAGTTTTATCAAAGATTTATAGGCTTGGAACTAGTAATTTAAATAGATGCTCTCTGCATTTTTTTTTATTTTCTCTCAAGAAAGTACTTTTTAAGGCCTGCCCACGTCTTGATAACATCTTTTGGAACTCTGCTAAATGGGTCAGCAGGAAGGTTTGTGGGTGGTGGACTGTATGCATCATCCAGGAATCCACTGGCCTAGTAACTGAAGAACTGCCATGATTTCCTGTTGATCTGATTTAGTGAAGCTTTGTTAGAGGCTACTTATGTCCATAGTTTTATTCTAAAATAGTGTAATAAAGCCCAAAGTAAGTGTATTGAAAAACTCTCACTGAGACATTTCATGTGCATGCAGCATTTCAAAAGATTGTCTTCTAATTCAATGTTCTGTGGAATACCTGAGCCCTATGCAAAGGGTGTAAGGAGCATTGTTCAACCCCGAATGCTTCTGGCACTAAATATCAGTCTCAAATCCATGTCCTGATTCTGGGATTTAATCAATTTTAAGGCAAGCAGTGATGCTGTCCATGTGGTGAAATGTTGCTGTAGAAGTCTGAATCGAAGTGTCACGTTATCCTTAGGATGATGAGTTTTTGCATTTATGTGAAGGTGCGATGGCTTACAGTTCTCAAACAGTTGCATGGGCATAACTGAAATGTTTGGTATTTACTGCCATTGCTGACTGACTATATATAGTCAGAAACACAACAGTTGTTGTCTGCCTTGTTTCTATCTATTGCCCTGTCAGTGTTTCTTGTGTTTAGCTGTTATCATGCTCGAGTGTGTTCCCAGATAAACCTGTCATCACACAGAGCAGTGAATTGAAAGCAAGTTACTTGCTGGAGTTACATTTTGAGCCTTAAGTTACTCTTTAAAAGGAAATTCTAAAGAATACTTTGATGTTTTGAATGGCCATATTTAATGTCTTTTGATACTAAACAGGGGAGGTGAGAGTTTGATGGCATGGAAAGCACTCCCATTTCCTGGCAAGAAATGGCTGCTTGCTTAGAAGGGCATTTACTAAAGGAAGGGTATAGGGATCTTTTGTATTACACTATGTTCTTGTTTGTCCCTCCTCTCATCTTAAAAGTGAACTTAACGTTCTCATTCTACATGAAGAGGTACATGTCTGTATTCTGCATCTAAGGGACTTCTGTTCTGGGAGGCAGAACTTAAATGGCTTAAAATTATCTGTGCTGTACACTCCTTTCATCAAACCCAGAACAGATCCCCTGCAGAATAGCTTTTGACATCAGCATCACTGCATCAGGTGCCCCTGAGTGGGAGAGGGAGAATGAAGAGGTGGGTGTGAGGCATGATGGGGATGTGTGGTGGCTCTGATTACATGATAGGAAGAAATGGATGAGATGTGGAAGTGGAACTTCCTGATATGCCGTGGTGAAATAGTTGCTATGCAACAGAATCCAGTGGTATCTGAGTGGGATAAGAGACTGTATGGCAGGAGAGAAATGTCCTGTAACAGCTCCAGAAAGCTATTGTGAGAATCTGAGTTATCACAGTGTTGAATATTAGGAACATGCAGGAGGTATCGATCTGCTGTGCCCTGACACTGATAGTGTCACTTCAGCTGGCTGGCTGGAGCAGAATCCTTTGATTTGCTGTAGCAGATGGGGATGGTATTTGTAGGAACAGAACAGGTGATTGTACTGGTGACTTGTATTGTTTAATCTTGTTTTTAGAAAGGGTAGGTTGTTCTGTGCTGTGATGTGACCTTGACTCCCAAGCTTCTCTGGTACTTATTCTGCTTAACGTGTTAGTTGATGCCTGCAGGATTTGAGGCTGCACATACTAGTGTCAGTAAGAGCTAGTAAGTGTTCTGTTACTGGTGAGACCCCATGTGGAATACTGTGTTCAGCTCTGGGGCCCTCAGCATAAGAAGGACATGGAGCTGTGGGAGCCAGTCCAGAGGAGGCTGTGAAGAAGCTCAGCAGAATTGAGTACCTGTCCTGTTAAGGCAGGCTGAGAGAGCTGGTCTTGTTCAGGCTGATGAGAAGCTCTGTAGAGACATTACTGGGGCCTCTCAGAACCCAGAGGGGACCTACAAGAGGCCTGGAGAGGGACTTTCTACAGTGGGAAAGGCTTTACATTGGCAGAGGGTGTTTTAGATTAGATGCTAGGAAGAAATTCCTCACCATGAAAATGCTGAGGCACTGGCACAGGGTGCCCAGAGGAGCTGTGGCTGCCCCATCCCTGGAAGTGTCCAAGGCCAGCTTGGATGGGGCTTGCAGCAACCTGGACTAGTGGGAGGTGTCCCTGCCCATGGCAGGGGGATTGGAACTAGATAATCTTTTAGGTCCCTTCCAACCCAAAGCACTCTAGGATTCTGTATTATAAACCATTGTGGGTTTTTTCTTGTTTGTTTGTAGTTCTGTTCTCTCAAGTTTGAGACTGAAATGTTGAAAATTCTTTCTACTAACTTTGGTATGTCTGTTCCCCCCTTAGTAAATGGGCTTCTATTGTCAACTGTGTTTCTTTGGAACTGTAAAGCCATCAGCCTCTAATGGTGCAGTTCAGGAGTGGGTGACAGGACTTTCGTGGCAACAGTACCTCCTTGTGGGAGGGCACAAGAATGGCATAAAATTCACTGCATTCCATGTGCATTTCACACTGCTGCAGTTAAAATTAAAAACTGAGATGAGAAAACCAGTTGTAAATACAAATAGAAGAGAGGAAAATGTGATACTTGGATGGGATTTCAAAAGGAGAACAAAAATCTATTCAAATAAATAAAAGAAGAAAGCATAACTTTGTTGATCTTGCCTAAGCCAGTGAAGAGCCCTTGGCTGTTGTCAGTGATGCTGAGCAGTGTCTCTGAGCATGCTCGCTGCCTGCGCTTGGTGGCGTTGTTGCAGTGTCTGTACAGACACAGCCTGGCACAAGCTGTCAGCTACGTGCCAACAGGCTCACAGTTCACTTGTTTTTAAAGGAATTTTCATGTAAGTTTTTGGATGTTTTTGGTGCTGGATAAATTCTCTAACTATTTAAAAAACTACCTGTGGCTGAACAGTGTTTTTTACATTTCCCTGTGCCTGAGCAGATTTTTTAGGCACATGTAAATAACAATCATTTGCCACAGCAGTAGCTGTCAGTAGCTGATCAGCTGATGGTAGAGTAACGTTTGCTTTGGGAGTCATCTTATCTGGGTGTGTTGAACAGAGTCTTGGAAATACCTGCCTGACAGTAATTGTGCAGTTATGATAGATCCTGGCTTTGGTTCTTTGAATTGCTTTTTGTTTGGTTGTCTAAAAGAATTGAAATACTTTGAATGCTGCTGTCTGTCCGAATTTCTATTTGTGCCACTAAAAGGACATTTTTTGCGTTTCATTGTTTGTGACAAATGTAATTATGGAAGAATATCCAGTTGATGGGAATTAAAATAAAAATAGATTAAATGTCATTAGATTGCCATGCTGTCTACTGCAATTTAAGAAAGTTTCATCATCCTGTTGTTGTTGGAGCTGTCATTTTCTGCTGTTTGTACTTGTAACTCCTATCTGTCTAGCCTGCATCTCATGGCTCTATTTTAGGGTTATGATTTTATGTGTTCATCTGGCCATCCCAGCTTATGTTATGCTCATTGCTAATGGCTTGGTTGTATTCAGACCCTTCTGGTTTGTGTTTGCTCACAGAATTACAGAATGTTGAGGGGTGGAAGGGACCTCTGGTCATCTGGTCCAGTGCCCCAGGTCAGGCAGGGCCAGCAGTCTGCCCAGAACCATGTCCAGTCAGGTTTTTAACATCTCCCAGGATGGAGACTCCACAGCCTTCCTGGTTGGCCTGTGCACTGCTGAGTCACTCTTGCTGTGAAAAAAATATTTTCTGATGCTTACATGGAATCTCCTGTGTCAGTTTGTGCCCATTGCTTCTCCCCCGGTTGCTGGGCACCACTGTGAGCAGTCTGGCTCCATTTCCTTTTCACCTCCCTTCAGAATTCATGGCGTTTGTCACTGTTGTCCGTATTGTTGAATTTCATTTACCAAACTTCTCCTCGGAGAGCAGTATATTGTGACTGGCAGTCACTAGCTCCATGGCACAGATTTCACTTTATGTCAGTCAGATGTTGGAGTGTATGAGGTTTTCATTCCATTAACTTATATTTGTAATGAGAAGAGCAATATTTGATTCCCTTCTGTGACCAGGAATTATTTAATAGCAAGGACACCAAAGTACACAGTAATATAACAAGTAGTGACTAGGAAGGTTTAACAAAACTGCTGACTTGGTTGTGTACAGTTAAGAGTAATAGTGTGAAGGCCAAGGGAATTATTTCAGAATTAAATGATGCTGTAGAAGAGAAAGGGAAAGAGAATGGAAGATGTGGAACATTAACCTGCATGATCTGTAATCATTTACCTTCATTTCAGGATGTTAGGGCAAGAAAGAGATACCAGATTTATTGGCAATACTTGTGACTTACCAAATAACTGCCGGAACTTCAGTGATTTCCTTTCCTCTGGGTGCTGTGATCCAGCCTAAGGCAGCGTGTCTCGTTTTGCAGGTCAGGCCCTGCAGGTGTCAGCAGAGGCGTTCACCAGCGATCCCTGCTCCCTGCCCCGGAGGCAGGCTGTTGTCCCAGCCGCTCGCTCCCTGCTGGCCGCGGTCACCAGGCTCCTCGTTCTGGCCGACATGGTGGACGTGGCCTATCTGCTGCAGCACCTGACTGTGGTGAGTAATGCTCCGCTCTCCTCAGGCTCCTGGTACCACAGCTGGGTCTGCTCAGGGCTCTCCGGGCATGGAAAACTCTTTCTGTACTTGAGCCTTGCAGGTGTCATGCGCAGAACACCTGGACAGCTGGGGCAAGTGTAGATTCTAGATGAGATTTGTGAATGGACCAGAAAAATTCGTCTGCTTGCAGCTCAGCATTTTTGCTTCCTTTTTTCCACTAATACTTTCAGTAATTTATAAGAGACTGATAAAACCACAAATTTCTGTTGACTTCCTAGTATTTCAGGGCAGAGGTGAGTAATCAGTGCCACCTCTCATAATGCCTCATGCCACGAGAGAACACAGTGACTTAGAGGACCATGTTGAAGCAAGTTCAGTTTGATGAAGATGAGAGAATGAACATTTGGCTCCAAATCAGACTAGTGAAAGTATTTAATAATAAAACAATGTTGTGTGGGTTTCAATACTGGGCTTGAAAAATCTCCACTGCTGGAGATGCACCACAGGCTAAATTAACACTGACTTGCAGAAGCTTCTGTGTTGTTCTGTATGTTTAAATTTGTCAGCTGTAATAGGAATGGCCTGTGTTTTTTGCACTGCTTATGGAAAATGTTCTTAAATTATGATATTTTTCATGGTAATCTATTACATTTTTAATGTTTATTTTCATAATCCCAGATGCTCTCTTCTGAGATGTATTTGAGTATGTTTTACATGAGAGAGCTAAAATTAGATGGTTTTCCTTACTAGAGTTTCAGTATTTCTAAATGGCTGTCTAATTGACTTCATGTTTTCCATCTGGAAATGAAAACAAAAAATAACTGAAAATGGTGAAAGAATGCTGAGTATCATTCAGGAACAACTCCAGCACTGCAGAGGGCCATTAAATTGTCATCTTCTTCCATATTTCCTCTTAATAGGAGGGAGAACTGAATTTGTAAATGGACCCTTAGAATAAATTAGTGTGGTAAAACATTCTCAGTAAAGCCAGTGCAAAAAGATTCACCCTAGCTGTTAGAGGAGAGTGTGTTATATTTTGCATATCTATTTAGTCTCTGCTCTGGCTGTTGAACTTGCCAACAGTGGTATTAGCTGTAATGGTGTCTTTTATGTTGACATCTAATTAGGAAATTGACTTAATGTAATTTCAGCATATGCTATTGAACATCCCTCAGTTTCTAACAACTTTTGGTCACAGCTAACTGAGCCAGATTTAAAGGCAATTAAATATTTTAATGAATTTCAACATGACTCTATTCTAAGTGTTTAACTGTAGTCATTATACTTTAAAACTCCCTTAGGAATTCAGTTTTTCTTCAACATGGACTTGCTCCCACAAAAAGACATTGTGTTCACAGTGTTAAAGTAGACCTTGTCTTTGCTGTATCAGCTGTAATATGCTTGGGGTTTTCAAGTTCATATGCCTTGAAAATCAACTCCTTAAAAGTCTTCAGATGTTTTTCTTTGCATTTGTTCTAAAACCTTAATACTTCTACCATATTACCCTGTTCTTCAGACATTGATGTTACAGCTGTTATCATTTAAGAGATGGGAAATTTCATTGCTCTTTATTTCCATGTCTCTGAGCACTGTAATTTTTATGGGGTAGACAAAATTGATTTGAAAAATTTAAAAAAAAGTAATAGTAGAATAAAAGACATAAAAATTCTAATCAAGGACCTTTTCTTTATTTGCATGTATAAAATGGAAGAAGTTGGTTCAGCATCATGAAAGAACTCTGTACAGTATTAGTGAGATCTTGCTCAGTATGAAAGTATTTAAAGGGGAAATACCTATTGAAGTATCTAATATTTTTCAAACCCATTTATCAAAGAGTGCTAAAAGTTTTTAGTCATGGTCATTCACTAAAATTAGCTAATTCCAACACTGATGTTTAAAACTATAGCTTTTTCTACTGACAGAATGCACACTGTATCATTAAACTTTAATTTCCTGAGTGACCTGGGAATAAAAATAGAAGGAAAACAAAGACAATGTGACTGGCTGTCATAGAAAGCCTCATCTACTGTTACCTGTCACATCTGCCTGTTGATGTATATCTAGGAAAAAAGGATGAACCTCAGCTGTCTCCTTCCAGTTTATGTAGTCTCTAACAATGTTGTTTTCTGTGCATTCTGCTTAGACTTAGGACTGTTTTTGAATCCTGTGTAATAAAGTCTTTGTATTAAACAGTGCGTAATTCTGAAAATACAGAGTATTTTTTTGCACAAAATTACTGAAATGTAACTTTTCAAAACTAGAAATAACAGGTAAGTGAATTTGAAAGGATTTGGTAATACTGGGAGAAATTTCAAACCGAATGTTCAAAAACACGCTTTGTAAACAGGAAATTAGCTATTTTAGAAGTTTTGCTAATAAAGTGGAGAGAATTTTGGCTGTTAAATGAATTCTATCAGATTGGCACCAAGCAAAAAGTGAATAAATGTGTGTGTAAATAATGCTTACTAGATACCAGTACAAACCCTCAGTGACTGGTCACATTCTGGCACAGAACACTTCTGGCCACTTGTGGAATTCACAATCCTATAAGACTCTGAGGGTGCAGTGCAAACAGGAAGATCCTTTTAGAGTTCACTGAAAAAATAAAGTACATCACACCATAAAGAAAGGTTTTCCTTCCTTAAATATATTTTTTTAAACAGGGAACAGTTTAAATAATTACCTATCTCTGTCTGAGTTTTCATGCTTAAAGAGTTTGGAGTCTCTAAAGAAACAACTGAGTTCTGAAAAATGTGGTCAGACAAAGGACTGTCTTCTGTATTGCACTCTCTGATTCAGAGCTGTGTTAGCAGCTCATCCATTATGGTTAGTAATGCTTGATATAATTTAATTAAGTGAATTAACAGACTAATTGTATTGCTTAAATTTATTGATCAGAAGAGAACAGCAGGAAAGTAACAAGTGTGGAGAATTTCATTCAAAGAGCATTGGCAGTCTGTCTGTCTCTAATCAGTTTCAGATCATGCTGAGCCAACATGTTTTATCTGCCTTTTTCCTCTTCATGTCATGCTTGTAGATTTACTGTGCAAGTCTTTGTATTTTTCATGAATGCCTCAGACAGCATGATCTTTACAAAATGCTAGCTCACAGTTCTTAAAACTCCTGTCGGGGAAAAATGAGAGAATGGCTACAGATAAGAAGCAACATGTGAAGCTGGGCCGTGTGAGTGTAATGCTGTCTGTTCCTCCCTTTTCTGCAGAGTATTCAGCAGCATTAAAAATGCTCTGAGCAAGAACTCAGTGGGGTTACATAGAATGAAAGAGGAAAGTCACCTTGGGCTGCCCTGTGCTTCAGGTGTAGGGGCTTGGTTCAACTCCCAGAACTCTGTTAATTGGTCCAGATCCCTGTGTGGAACCTTCCTTCCGTCCAGCAGATTACTTTGGCACATGAACTGGTGTGAGTCTTAGGTGGTGTAGCTGGTCAGTAAACATTTCATTTTGGACTGGGGGATTCGTTCTGCTTCCACCCCTGTGCTCAGCTTCAGGGGCTTGGGTACCTGGAAAACAGCTGGTGCTGCTGCTGAAGACTCAGACAGAGAGGTACCTCACTTTTACTCTTTGCTTGTCAGTTTCCTCCTGTGTCCAGTGAAGGATGGTGATTGTCCTTAGCCCTCCTTTTGTTCCTGATGTGTTTATAGAAACCTTGTTATTTATTGCAGTAGCCAATTAAATTCTAACTTCTTGCCACCTTCCTTAGTTGGGCATGGGTCACTCCTGTGGCAGTGAGACTGCTGGAGCATAAGGAGTATTAAGAAGGTGACAGGAGTCTTTGAGAGAACATTTGGCTTCTCCTTTGGTTCACACTCCTATTTATTTTCTCATCAAACAGAGATTCCTGTTACCAATAAGAGATTTGTCTGTGGTGCGTGGGATGCAGTTGTTTGGAATCAGGGCTACTTGTAGAGGAATATAATTCCAGTGTGTGCAGATGGGACGTGCCCAGGCTCATCTGGCCACTGCTTCTTGGCCGGGAGCAACAGCTGCAGTTCTGGTACCACAGAGCTACTCCAGGCTGGCAGCTAGGCACTAGGCATGCCCGGGCTTGAAGGAACCCTGTTGTTTTACCTCTAAAGAGTCCTTAGGTGAGGCGAAGAGAAAAGAGTGGATTACGTGGAGGGTTGAAATCCAGAGTTTAATTCCAAGGTGACACAGAGCTCTGCATTGTAGCAACTGCTCCTACAGAATACCGGACCTCGTGCTCTGAGTGTCCTTTCAAGCCCTAGGCCAGGGGGCGGGAGGGACAGGTAAGCTACCAACCAGGTGAGGAGGGGGCGAGGCCCAGGGGACAGAACAATTGGCTAAGCCAATGACCTCAGGGCTGAGGGGCATCTTTTGAACTTCTGCCAATCATACGATGGCTTTGATGGTATGTGGAGTTTGATAGACAGGCCTTGGCAAGAGGGGGTTGCGGGTAGGTGAGGCTGGCACACACCGCAACAGCTACTGTGCTAATAATCACACTCTGCAAATTCCATGGCACTCTGTGATGTGCAGTAAATAACAGAGGAAAAGTAGCTCCCAAAGAATTGCTTTTGGAAGTGGCTTTTTCAAAATGAGCATCCTTTTGAGTGAGTAGGAATCTGGATCCACTTCTGTGCTTGGTATAGGAGCCTCTTGACTGCTCCTTTGTAGCTTGCAAAAATAAATAATTGTCAAGCTGTGGGATGATAAATTCTGACTGGAATGTTAAGTTGTAAACATAAATCTTGGGAAGATCTGTAACATAAAGGTGGTTTGTAGAGAGGTTAGTACAATGTTTGAAGTCATCAGAAATACAGGTAAGTGTGAGAAGTCCATATTGTGTCTGGTGATGAAGTTGGAAGGTATTAGAAAAGCAGAGGCCTGTTTGAAATAATTGTTTGGACTGTGCAGATGCCTGCATTCTGCAGTCAGTGACCAGTGCTCCACTGCAGTCGACTCTGTTTGAACCTGTCAGGGAAAGAACGTGGCTGAAGGCTTCCCTTGGGAGTGCCTGTGACTGTGTTTGGCCTCTGCAGCAGCAGGCATCACCACTGAAGTGGTGTGCTTATAAGAGAATAATATGGAAGTGATGTTCTGAAATTTCCTTCTCTAGAGGGCTAATATGAGAAGGCACATTCTAGGCTGGGAAAATAATCTTGGGAAGTTATCTTCTCCTGGCAGGTTATTTATTGGTAGTATAGCAACAAAGTTGGTGTAATGTAGAATGGCTTTTCTGATCAACAATTCAAGCATGCAGAGATTATTTTGATCTAGAGAAATGTATTTTATAACTCATTTGTGCTTTGAGAGGCAGAAATGAGGAAATGCAAAACAAACAGTCTCTGCTTTATCATCAGAGTGTATGTCTTCAGACCTTTTTAAAATGGCAGCAAAATCATCTGATATTTTCTGAATGGAAAAAGCTGTGAGCTGCTTTCTGTAAACCTCTCCAAAGAAGGCACATTGCCCATTCCATTACAGCAAAATAGGAGAAGTGCAGCTTTTTTCTCATAAGTATATGTGTTCAGTAATTGGAATTTAAGAGGGGTTGTGAATGGCTTTTTTCCAACCATGTCTCTGGGTAATTTAAATAGTACATTTAGTTATAATTTAGTCTTTTAAAGAACCAGTACCTTCTCAAAACAGAAAGGTATATTTTTTTCAATGGACAGCTTCCTTATGTCAAAATTTGCTTCTTGTCCTTAATTCAATTCATATTAATCCATATGAAAATAAAGAGAAATATTTTACCAATGGAGAAAGTGGCTCAGTGCTACTGTACTGCCCTGTGCAGTGGAAGATGGTAATATTGATACTCTGAAATACAAATACTCTTTGATTTGTGCAGCTCTAGATGAACAGAAAAGAGCCATTTCTCCTAACTGGTGAATAACAGAGCCACTTTGCAGCAGCCCTGGCCCTAAATCTAAACCAGCTGTGTTGAGGTTTAGAGGTTTATGCTGCACATGTCCAGGAAGTGCAGCAGGCCCTTTGATTGCATCAACTTTGTAAAGGCAGACTCCCAGGCAAGTGACATTACAGGTGTGTGCAGTAGCATCATGCACAGAGTGGAGAGGCAGGATGGGCTGCCCCCATCCCTCTTCCTGTTTATATGGGGATTGTAAGGTGCTTACCAGGAATATGGCTTTGTGCTCTGTATTCAGGGATGTTACTTCCCACATTTCTGAATTGTAAGCAATAAAGCACTTTGCACTGCATGTTTATAATCTCATAATTCTGTGTCCTGGCCTCCTGTTTAGCTGGTAAGCCATTAATTTTCATGGCTCATATTGAAGATGAAATGTAGTAAATTTTGGCTTAAGCAGTATCAAAATTTTAGTATGATTAGTTAGTTTAAGTATAATTTCATTTTGAAATGTGCAGCCACTTTTTTCTTTGATCTCATTGCCTCATTTTTGTTACATATGACAGCAGAGCAAAAGTTCCAAGGCTCCTAAATGTAGGTAGAAGGATAGTGGAGAAAACCCTCAAAAATGCTATGTCAGGAGCTCATAAAGACAGCAGAGGATTCTCAGCTGTTAATCTGCTTTACTGCAGGAGAAGCTTCAGCCAGAGTTCACCTCTCATCTTTGACATTGCAGTGTGTAAGATGTGAGACCATAGGACTTTCAGTCCTGATGCTTACAGTCACACTTACTAATTGGATGAACCAGGTCAGTATCGGAGAGGAGGCTGCAGGACACTACCTCACCCTAATCAGGCACATCACACTTCCAAGCAAGGAGGCTGTGTTGTAGCACTCTTCTGGCCCATCCACATTTGTGATCCTCATCACTTGCAGAGTTCTGATGATATTTGTTGCTTTGTGGTACCTAAAATGGGACAGTGAGAGTTGCTTCACTTGGGTGAAACATTCACTGTGTGCTGGTTTCCAGCTGGATGAGCACAGAGCCTTCATTCAGCCATGTATTGCCTGCTCAGGACATTGGGGCTGCTGTATCATCCACCTGCTTTACAGGGCCAGGGTGCTGGGCTCTGCTTCTGCATTTGGTAGGTTTGGTATTTCAGCTGTGAAAGGAGTGCTGTGATATTAATGAATATAAATCCATGCTCTTCTCTTTAAGGTACGAAGTTGTCTGTGCACTGTCTGTGCTGGGAAATTACCTGTGGTAACTTGACAAACAGAAACAGCTCTGATAAATCATAGAGATATGATTTTAGCACAGCGGGAACATGACTCCAGGTAGCTACATAGTAGTGCCACTGAGAGCAAAAGTAGTGAAGGAATGCTACTTCTCAGCTTCCAAAAACTGTTCAAAGCACTTTGAAAATGTAACAGGCAGAAAAGAGCTTCTGTGAATATTTTAGGATTATTTATATTTGGTTATTGGTAAGAGAAAAAAAAAGTCAGGAAGTCTGATATTTCTTTTCACCTCTAGACAGGGGAGATGAGAGAGGTTTTCTTACCGCTCACCCCAAAATGCTGGTTTACACTGATAGAGTTATGATGCAGAAAGATCCACATGTAGTTTTAACATATGTGCTGATACCATTTGAATGTCCAAGGCACAATTTTCTGATTTCCTGCTGATGACAGTGGAAAGAGCATATCTATGTTTTCTTAAAATTGCTTGGTTGATATTTTATTTACTTTTGAGTTAAATTTTTAAAAAGTGTTTCTCCCTTAGATCTAAAGACAGATGTGGATTTTCTGGCCGTTACACGTCAATTTTATTGAAGCATGTTGCCCTTATAGTTACATATTTGATTTGTATTTGATCGTGCTCTCATGCTGCTTCTTATATCTCTTTCCAGAGAGCCAAATGTATTATTAATGCTTAGGTTGCTGCAGGACGTAAGGAAGTGAGTGATCTTGCTAGCAGAGCTCCTGTTAATGAAGAATTGAAGCTGTGGGATTAAGTACATCCTTAAAAGAATGATGATGATTCTACAACTGTATTGTAGTCTAACATGTTGATGATTATCTTTAAAAAAAAAAGACCCCTCAAGAAAAGACTGTACCTTATGTTTATTTAGTGAGTTTGGGAATCATTGGAGACTTTTTCCCTGTATTATTCAATCCCACAACGGGGTGCAACAGCTTTGGGTTAAGTTCTGGAGAAATATGTCAAGGTTTGAAGCAGAAGGTGCATGATGAACCTGCCAGAGACATAATGAGCAGTTTCTTACACACTTGAAAAAAAGCGAAGACTATGTAGTGCTTTTGGTCACCTTAAACTGAACTCAGGTCAGGTTTGCAAATGTTGCAATTAAGTTGCTTCCAGCTAAGGGGTTAGCCAGGAGTGGGAATTGATGAAAGGAAACATTGCAAATGCAAGGCTTTCAGATCAGCTCTGGAGCAGAGATAAAATCTGAAAACAACAAATCGTACAAAAATTGGAAGATAATGAAGTCAAACAGAAAAGAATAGAGAGTATTGCAGTTTTGTCTTAGCTTGTGTGTTCTGGCAGCCATGTCGGTACAGAATTCAGGAACATATACTTTGGGTGACAAAGTTTTATTTTCTTTTTTGGTAGCAGACAATTTAAATGCAGCTAGAAAGTCTCCAGTTAACCTGTAGTAGTGCTGAATGAGGTAGAGTAAGATAAATTACAAGTAGATGGAAACACTGCCTTAACTTGCCTTTTGGTTATGGGAGCAGTGAAGCTGAAAGGCTGCAGAACAGCAAACAAGACGTGCTAACTTGCCTGAAGGTTCCAGGCTAGTTGTTGTAAATTGTCAGTGGAAATCCACTGCAGCTGCTTATTATCCCTAAGGAGAAGTACCTGGGGGCTGTTCACCATCAGCTGCAGCTTGGGCTTGAGCTGAGTTACCTGTTTAGGGATGAGGGGCTCTGGAGCACTCCACATCCATGATCAGCATGGGCTGTCAGTTATGTTGTCAGCTTCTTAAAGAGGACAGAAGATGAGTGGAGGTTTGGCTTTGTTTTCTTTTTTTTTTTCTTCCTTCTGCTCCTGTGGTTCATTATTCAAATTCAGTGTCTGTAGTTTAAGCAAAAGTATAGAGAAATGTGGGCTGTACAGAAGTACTTGGTTGTCCAGAACTGACTGGAAGGCAGTCCATTGCCTCATTCCCTGGGCGCTGGTACCACGGGTGAGCTTCACCTACAGGCCCTGGAACTGCAGGAGGCTCAGTCAATATTTTGGAAGGATTTACAAGTGTGTAGTTCTTCCTGATTATTGCAGTGTAAATATATGTTTACAGACTTGATGGTAATCACAGTGATAACAAAATATTCCTGAGCTACCTGCAGCTTTGCAGCTGTCACATGCTCATGAGGTGAAGAAGGGAATTTACAGCTGGGAAAACAGCAAGAGGAGAAGGCTCACGATTTCCTGAAGGTAGCAAGGAAGTTGGACCTCCAGTTCTCCTCTGACACAAGTCTTAACCTTTCTGTTACAGTTCCTACAGCTGCGGTGGTGTTGTGCATCTCTGAAAAATACCAGTCCTCTTCTTAATAATAGTGTATGCATGAAAGAAGTTTTAAATTTAAAAGTAAGGTCTGTAGTGAGGCATAATTGGAGTTGTCACAGTTTTCATGCAGAATGTGGGCACATTGCCTGAGGTGATTATCCAGTATTAAATTACTCTTAAGTAAATTAACTTGATAAGAAGCACCCTGTGATTTCTAAGTTCTACTGTTATGCTTGATAGAATGAGTTCATGGCCTGTATAAAGTTGCATTCACTTTTCTTGGTTGAAAAGAAAGTATTTAAATCTGTGTGAATTTATTACTTCCTGGAACTTGGCATAGAAAAATAACTCACCTTTAGAGATTGATTGCTTGTGTTTAGTCTGACCTATGAAATTAGAGGATTTTGTTTAATTGAGGAGGGCATATGTACAATGCTTTGAATTCTGTGATTGGTTTCAAAACAAAACTGCAGGAATATGTGGAGGGTTAGAGGTGACAAAGCTCAATAGCCTAAGTGTTTAGTAGAAAATAATTGTAATACAGAATGAAACACAGCAACTGTATGGATGATAATTTTTTTTGACTTTGTTTTTTTATTTTCCTCACAGTTTCAAAGAACATTTGAATCTTTAAAAAATGTATCCAGTAAATCTGATCTACAGAAAACCTACCAAAAGTTTCAAAAAGATCTGGAAAACCTTGATTACTTGGCATACAAACGTCAGCAGGTAAGACCATGGAGGCTTGTAAGAAGACAGAAAGCTGGGCATGAACAGGGTGGGTGGTAAAACTGCTGTGTCTGGTGGAGTTACTGCTCTGTCATTGGGTTTTGTGCTTTGTGCAACGCCAGGTAAGGCAGCAGGGGGTGGGGGGCAAGTCTACCTAAAGCATATGGTGCTGGACTGCTGGGTTTTGGATTTTCAGCAGAGAGAAGCACAGGCAAAACAAGTAAGTGAGACTTAGCAGACGTTAAGAGTTGCATTAACACGTAATTATCTAAATGGAAGTGTATAGAAGTCTATGTGCAATCTTTTACTTGAAAAATTAACCAAATTCACCTAGTCAGTGGAATCCAATACTTTGTATACATGCAAACCAGTATTTTTTTCTCCTTTAGAGATGAATTTGTGAGGTTAGCATGCATGAAACTTTGAAGTGTACGTGGTCTTTGACTTGTGTTTGCAAGATCAAAGTGGAATTGTTAAAACATGTTTAATGTTGGATATTCTGTCACTTATACATAGCTGATGTGAAAATATCAGCTATTGTTACAGGTATTCACTGATTTTCTTCTCTTGATAAAACAAGATTTACCCCTTCCACAGCATGAGGGTAAAAGCTGCAACATTCGTATGTGAGGGTCGTTGTGGTTTGTGTTTTCCTGAATTCTGTCACTTGGTGTCAGTGTTGCAAAACAGTTCATGTGCTTGGGGCAGACCACTTGCAGCTATTTATGTCAGGTAATTGATTAGATTACCTGTGTCTTAGTTAATTTGCATTGTTTATCTGAGCAGTAGTAACCTCGTTATGGGGAGGAGAGTTTTACCTGCTTGTTGATACCGAGATTTTCATTTCAGTAGAACTTGCTGGAGAAGCTGCAGTGAGGGATTTGAAAAGTGCATGTATGTTTGTATTTAGTATAGAGGATGCTTTGAATTTTGTCCTGCTTTAAAGAGAAAGTAATCTTTTTGTGAAAAGATTGAGAATTGGTTGAATTACTGTGCAAAAATCACTGACCTGCTTTGGGACTGAAGCTGTTGTGAATTTGGGACATATTTATGGAGTGTTTAATTGATATTATGTTTAATTGATAACACATTTAATTGATAACAATTTATATACACTTGTATTAGGTTAAGGGTATATTCATAGCCCCTCTGGCAAAATGCTGAGTAACTGCATCTGTTCGGAGACAAATGTTTGTATATGGTCTGAGTGTGAATCTATTGGTGGTAAAATAAGGGGGTTACATGCTGAAAGCAATGAATGCTGCTTTTGAAAGAAATAGTTATCTGCTTCTGTACCTTTTCTTCAGACATGAGCCATGAAGTGCAACTTAGTAATGTACTTCTTCAGTGGGAAGGTTTACAGGACAGATGGAAAATCAAAGCTGGGCTTTTTAAAGGGTGTTCAAAATGTCCCACATCGACTCTGATTAATAAATATAGACCAAGCTTCTATGAGTGGCAGCAGTATACAAGTGGCAGACTTGTCTGGGGTGATGGTTGGGCAGCATCCACTAGAGAAATTCCTTTGGGTTGGGAATATCTGTTTATAGCCAGGCTGCCATTTTGAAATGTGCCAGGAGATGCTTACGTCTGAGAAATGTAAATTTTCTTTCTTGTCCAGGAGATAGTCTGGCAATTCCTTTGAATTAAAGCAAGCTTTTAATTTCCTTGATACTTTCTCATCTCTGAAATCTGACAAAAAAGAATAGCTACATGCCACAATCAGTACTAGAACTTATTCTCTTGCTCTGTGACTTTGTGGAATGCTTCCAGTAAAAGCTAAGTAAAGTTCACATTGGTTTGTATCAACCTAAATATTATCACCTTTGCAAATATGAATGTTTTCAGGGGAAGTGAGAGGACAAAATGTTAAAGCACTTGGGGATAAGATGGGACTTAGTGATAGATCCCAGCTCTGCTCTTGGGATGCTGTGGTAGGTGCACGCTTCCTCTTCACTTCCATGGGTCTTTGTTGCTATTGGAAGGAAGTTGTCCATAAAGCGTTCAGCTGGAATGGTACTGGTTTAAGGTTTATTATAATTATCTTACTGTAAGGTCATTTAAGGAGAGTTGGGCAATAGCTGCAATAAAAATGGACTTAGAGGGAAGTTCAGTGGTATTTAGCACCTGTCAAACTGAAAAATTGCCACCGTTGCTGCTGTTCTTAGTGCTAACAGTGCCTTTAGGATGCCTGTAGCAGTGCTGGCTGTAATCCAAAGACATTCAGTTTTTGACTACAAGCCTCCATCAATGTGTCATCGTATAGTTGACAACAGGACTTCAGTATGTGCACACACACTGAAGCAGTATCCTGTTGTAAAGTATTCTGATCTAAGGTTTGCTTGTTTGATGTTGATTTTATGCCCTCAAGGAAATTGTTTGTAAAGGACTGAATCTGTGGGAAATAATTCTGGTTAATCCATTTAAAAAATAATTTTAGGATTTCTTTCTGATGTTTGTTATATTTTAAAATGCTTTAAAACAAGTTGTGTTGGAAACTGAAGGAGATAAGGTCTGTAAGACATTTATGGGGCACACAGTGATTTTAGTGTGCTCATGGGAAATAGTGCTTGCAGAAAATGCAGCAGAGCCATTCCCTGTTCTGGTTCACAGTCCCTTGTTATCAGTACTGCACCTGCTTTCATGGTCATACAGGTCACATTTGCATTTTGAAAGGTTTAATTTTGAATGAAGACTTTTGAATGAAGATTTCAGTCAAATGACACTTTTTTTTGTTAAAAAAGTCTTTTAGTCTTCAGCTTTGATTGTTCACTTTGGTGGGAGAGAATCAGAAGAGTGAAAGTGAGAACTTGTGGGTTTGATAAAATAATTTCAACAGATAAAGCAAAAGCCCTGCACACAAGGAAAGCAGAACAAGGAACTGATTCCCCACTTCCCATGGCTGGGCAGGTGTTCATCCATCCCCAGGACAGCAGGGCCCCATCACGTGTGACAGCAACTGGAGAGGACAAACTCCATCACCCTGAATGTCCTCCTTCCTTCTTCTCCTCCCCAGCTCTGTGTGCTGAGCATGGCCCCACATGGGCTGGGAAATCCCTTGGATCACTTGGGCTCAGCTCTCCTGGCTCTGTCCCCTCCCAGCCCCTCACTGGTGGGGCTGGGTGAGGGCCAGAGGAGGCCTTGGCTCTGTGTGAGCTCTGCTCAGCAATGCCCAAAACATCCCTGTGCCACCAACACCCAACACCCTGTGCAACCAGTGCCCAAAACATCCCTGTGCTACCAGTGCCCAAAACATCCCTGTGCCACCAACACCCAACACCCTGTGCTACCAGTGCCCAAAACATCCCTGTGCTACCAGTGCCCAAAACATCCCTGTGCTACCAGTGCCCAAAACATCCCTGTGCTACCAGTGCCCAAAACATCCCTGTGCTACCAGTGCCCAAAACATCCCTGTGCTACCAACACCCAACACCCTGTGCTACCAGTGCCCAAAACATCCCTGTGCTACCAGTGCCCAAAACATCCCTGTGCTACCAACACCCAACACCCTGTGCTACCAGTGCCCAAAACATCCCTGTGCCACCAACACCCAACACCCTGTGCCACCAGTGCCCAAAACATCCCTGTGCTACCAATGACCAAAACATCCCTGTGCTACCAGTGCCCAAAACATCCCTGTGCCACCAACACCCAACACCCTGTGCTACCAATGCCCAAAACATCCCTGTGCTACCAGTGCCCAAAACATCCCTGTGCCACCAATACCCAACACCCTGTGCTACCAGTGCCCAAAACATCCCTGTGCTACCAGTGCCCAAAACATCCCTGTGCTACCAATGCCTAAAACATCCCTGTGCTACCAATGCCCAACACCCTGTGCTACCAACACTGCTTCCAGCACAAATCCAAAGCACAGCTACTGTGGAAAACACCTGAACTCTACCCCAGCAAAAACCAGCACAGTATGAGATTTGTTCACTGAAGTGCTCCACTCCAGCAGCTGGAGAGAAGTTTTTGAAAGAGATTATCACTTATCAACTGGCAGGTTTATTTTGTGGCAAACACTTTAAAAGTATGCTGGAAATTGGAGGGAGTTCAGGGGGAATTATTTGTTGTCAAGAAAACAAGCATGATGATAGAAAGCTGCATGACTGAGCTCCTTAGGTTTATCTGGAAAAGGTTATGGTTTAGAAATGTCAGGAATAGAGGTACTTAACTAAATCTTTATTCTGGTACATGGAAATATGAGAAGAGCCAATGGATGGAAGTCAGACAAGTTCAAACCAGAAAACAAATGAACATTTTTTGACCATTAACTACTGACAAGACTTAGTTAAGAGGTGCAGTACATTAATCAATGCTTGTAGTCTTTCTGTCCGTTGTCCATGCCTTTTGAAAAGATGTGAAATAACTGAGATGCAAATCAAAGGGCAGGAATTATGGATCTTTCTGTGGCTTGTGCTGTTCGGGGAATTTGAATGGGAATTCATTTTTTTCCCCCTACAGGCTTAAGAATGACACTACATTTGGAGGGTAAAGGCAGAATTATGTCTTCTGAATTACCATCCTGGATTAGCAAATGGGTGAATTTCTTCACTTTTGTATTTACCACTCTACCACTGTCTAATCTTTTAGATTTTAGGGTTGGATGTGTTGAGATCTTGTTTAGGAATTTTCAAAGAAGCCTTGTAGTTTACTCCAGAGTAATTTTAAGGACATATAAGCATTTGACTCCCATTAGATTTCTGAAAATGCCTTCTTTTGTTTTCTCCTTTAATATGTAGTCACACAGTATTGATTATAAAATGAGACTATAGGTTCTATTTGCAGTATTGTAGCTGCTTATCTCCCCTTGACATAGGAACAACATCTATCATGTTGTTGTGTAATTAAAATAGTTGATTTATGCATTCATTTTTTAAAAAAGCAAACAACAAATTAGTCTCGGTAGCTAAGATAGTGAAAAATTATGACAATTCTGTTCTCAGCCACCTGACTTGTTTTAGTAATTTCATGATTATAGCTCTGTCATTTGGTCCTTGCTTCTGTCTGTCCTGTGTATCTCTGTGGCTTGCTTAATGGGTGAAGAGGTTTTCCTTTTCCCTGCTCACCTGAAAGTGCTCATATTCCCTGTGCTTATATTTTTTATATGTATTCAGAGTTGTAGGGGGAAGACTTTCACATCAGCATTTCCCCAGCCTGTGCCATAGTTTTAGCAGTTCCCTTGTTCAGCTGGATTTGTGTCTGTCAGTTCCAGCTTGAATGATTTTCATTTGTATCTCTGTGTGTGCGATTTTTCTGTCTTTGCATGGATGCTAAACCTCTGAGGAAAGAAATCATGCCTCCCCTCATCTTTCCAAAGCTCAGACTGTTGCTGTTTATATGAAACTGAATTAGTTTTGGCTGTGCCCAAGATGTCTTCAGTTTGGACAAAAGATTCTAGTCTAGTCTTGTCTGATAAATGCAGCTGAAATGTCTTGGGAGCCAAGGATGGATGATGCTTTATGTTCAACCAAGAAGTCACCAGGTAATTTAACAACAAACAAACAATACAAAATTGAGTGTTACAGTGGGAAGGAAATGAGATCTTCAGCTAGAAATTAAATTACAGAGACAACTAAGTAATGTTATAAGGGCATGACTTAAAAAGCTGTAGGGATTTTTGTGTGCATTCCATGGGGGACTTGGATACACCACTGATTTTGCTCATGAACATTTGCTATGGTACCATGTATGTCTCCTGTGAGACATACAAAATATGAAATATTGACATATGAAATTTGATGTGTTGGGTGGTTTATCTCAGTGGGAGGTAGTGGCTAAAATAAAACCTCTATTTTTTCAGTTGACTGGAAACCAATTTATTTTTTCCTCCTAATGAAATAGAATGATACTTCAGGTGATATGTTTATGCTAATGTGGGATAAAGCCAGAATTTGGGGGTTGTAAATGGGGTCAGAGTCTAAGGAGAACGGTTCTTAATGAGGCACTGATAACTGATTTTATGACAATTGCAGTATTCTGTTAGGCAGCAGGGTCTCAAGGGAAAAAACAAAACTGCAGTTTTATACAGCAGGAGTGAGGTGAGCTTTTTCACTTTCCTGTGAAGCACTGCCTATTTGGTTGTTTCAAATCATACATTGTGCAGCTGACTGTTCCTGCCTGCATGTGATGACTTGTGCTCATCCTTAATGTGTCCTGGCTGAGAAAAGCACACCTATTTTTGAACATTGCTGTGAGTTCAAATTCTGCCCTACAGTGACTCATGGTTCCTTGTCTTCCCTCCCCCTCAGGAAATAATTTTCCTTTTTCCTTTTTTTTCTTATCCAAGTTATGCTCAGTAGTGAGACAACCAAAACAGACCCCTGTAGAAAATTATTTAATGAATTTCTGTAGTTGCTGAGACTCACTGGTAAGTGTTCTGAAATCTCCATCAATTCCAGTGAAACTTAATCACTTTTTCCCATTTATTTGTGCAAAAGTCCTGTGAAGGATGTCAGAATCTAGTCATATTATGAGATACTTGCTACTAATCTTATGACTACAAACCCAGACTAATTTGGCAAGACTTGATCTGGACAAAGCTGTGGTGGCTGTTACTCATTTCTGGATTTATTTCTAGATGAATAAAACAGTGTCTTTCGTTATTTGCTGTAATTGTTTTTCCTCAGGAATAGAAGTGTAGCTGACTGAACGAATTGCTCAGTTTCTGTCCTTGACAGAGGAGGGGTCAGGTTTGTTTTCTTGCAGTGTCCTGTTGTCATGCAGATCTGCATTGTCTCACACTGGATGTTGGAGCAAGGAGTGTTCAGCAGTGTTGCCATCCGCCCTGATGGTTCATTCAGCCCACTCAATGTGGAACACATGGCTGTTTATTTGGCAGGTTTTTGTCATGCTTCTCCAAGAGAGCCAGCATTAAACTGCAGTGGCTTTCAGAATTTCACATAGTTCCTCCTTCTTCGTTATAATCACATCTTATAAATGTTATAAAACATAACACTTTCATAGTTGTGCATGAGAAGCAGTATTTATGTTTGGACGAGGTCTAAGTGCTGACTTCCTCTCTCTGGAAATAATTAATGAATGTTATTTTCAAAGACTGTGCTGAGTTCTTTGTCCCTCTTCTAGATCTGCAGCTTTGTATGTTTTTATGGGTTGAAATCATCACCTAGTAAACTGATATACGATTCTTGGCTATAATTGAAGGAGAAAATGCATTCCCTAATTTTCTGGGAAGTAACATACCTGCATATTCTACAGAAAAAGCAAGATTTAGAGAGGATGCTTCCTTTGTTGAACACTATAAAAACGATATATATGCTATTTTGATTTGACATTCTTTTCTTTCCTTTTTTTAAAATTAAATGGCCTGGAGCAGTAGGGAGTGGTGACTATAAAAAAAATTGCTTTACTGAATCGTAAAGGAAAAAAGAGAAGTGGGAGATACATATATAAATGTCTTGTAAACATGTTCACATTTGCTTTCTCACAGCTATCTTGTGTGACCTTCAGCAAGCCTCTTAGTACCAGGTCTACTGGAGGACATCACTAAATGCCTTCATCCAAGAGTTAAAGATTTATTGCAGTATAAGGACTTGCCAGTAAGGTTCTGTGGATATTTGAAGTTCCTTTTTTCAGGCTTTAACAGATTTATGTCAGTCTAGGTAAAAAGTTCAGTCTGGGAAACCTGACATTTTTACAGGCTCAGAGACAGTATGTACCATATAGTCTGAGCTATTGTTTTTGTTTGTGGTGAGAGGTTTTTTTGTTTGGGGATTGGTTTATTTTTTTGTGCTTTTTTTCTTACTATGAGAAAAACTGCTATTTAGATGCTGAAAGGATACAAGTTAGAAATGCAATAACAGTTTGGAATGCAGAGCTCTGATTACTGAAGAGTGGCTAATGAGTGATGTTATGTCCTGGGGAAAATGACAGTAATAGTAGTTTGTGAAAGAGTTATCTGAGGGGAATGTTATATTGTATTGATCCCAGCCTGACAGACATACACTAGCTTCTCATAGAAAAATAAATTCCATATAAAATGTTTCACTGCCTTGGCACTTTGTAGAAATCAGATTAGATGAAATGCAAAGTCTTGCAAAATAACTGAGCTGTAAATGGAAAATGGTTTGAGAACATAAAGCTTGGGAATGGTGGACAAATCCTGCAGGAGCACTGCTCCTGATGTGTTTGCTCCAGGAACTCGTGGCAGGCAGCAGCCAAAGCAGACTCTGCCAGGAGCAGTTGGGTCTGGCTGTCTTTATCTGAAGGCTCAGCTTGTGCTGCAGTTGCTGTGGCCATAGCACTTGGGCATTCCTCAGTGTTTTAGTAGATAGAACATCAACATAGGAAATAAAAAACTGAATTTTGTGCAGGGTGTTGGGTTTTTTTCTCATGTGGTAGCAGGTTATGAGGTAGAGGTGGGGATCTCTGTCTTCTGTGAAACTCAACTTCTGTAACCAGTTAGGATTATGTACCAAGGGAACTTTTTGGCTTTTCCCTGGCTCACAACCGTGTTTTGAGGGAAGAACGTGTTAGCACTGTTCATGAGGGTTCTGACCCTTGATAATCACTCAGCCTTTGGATTCCAGCTGTTCTGGGTAAGCTGGAACAATGCTACACAGAGCTGAAAAAAAAATAGAGAAGTCACTGCTACATACCCTGACAATTTATTTATTACTCTCGTCTCAAGTCCAAGTCAATATTCCTACATTGTAGTCTGTGTGACTTTGTCAAGTTGGCCACTTAGTCCTTCTTTCTGTATTGTCTCTCCTGTACACATCCCTGCCCCTTGTCCTGCATGTTCTGCATCAAGTTGCATTCTGTAGTTTGCATTTGCATAATCCCATGTGCAGTTTCCCTCTAGAACTCACTCTTGACATTAGCACTTAAATTTCTTTTCCAGTCACTCTGCATCACTTTTTGCTTGCTTGGTCTCCTTCTTCGTCCATGCCTTTGTCATCTGTCCTCCACACCTCATTTCTGCTGGTGCATTCTAGAGGTATTGACTCATTCATTTTGCTCACAGCAAGGTGCTTTTCGCAGTGGGTTCAAGCAAACCTAGTAGTGCCACCCCAGCGATGCTGTCTGCTGTTTGTCTGTCTGTCCCTGCACAAACAGTGCCGTGCTGCTGGGGAGGTGCTTCCACAGCGTCTGGAGGAGCTGGAGCACGTGCATGTTTGGACAGACACTCACAGGGAGATTGGGCATGCAGGAAGGAGGGCAGAGGATGGGTCAGGACAGATGGCACTGCCCCAGCCTAATTTTGGCCTTCCTGACCTTCACTTCCTCCTTTCCATCCCTCTAGAATTTCAGGTCATATTCACAACCCAGCCAAAATGCATCTGATTGTCTGTGATATAAAGGCCTGTCATCACTGGCTCTTTTTCTCATCAGGGTTTGGGAGAGCAGTCAGACCTTGGCCACGCTTGATGGGCCTCATCAGGCTCTAATATTCTCCTTTATTTACTGTCTAGCTTATTTTAGAACATGAGCCTGTATTGTAAGTTCTTCATGGTTTAGAGTGCTGCAGCTGGTTACTTTTCAGCTATCAGTGGCTATTACTCAGCTGATCTATCTTGAAGTTTGCCTTTATGTGATTTAGTGAAGTTGGGCCTTTATAGATGGTCATTATGGAACAAAAGTTTCTTTGTAGGTAAGATTTTGATACTGTAACAGTGCTTTTATGGCTCATAACAATGAATTCTGCTGGCAGTGGGACAGTGAAAGCTTTCCTATGTCCAGTTTAAATTTGTTTATTTCCTTGAGTAAATACATTTGGGTTTTTTCTGCATTAATATAACCATGGATCTAACTTTGTAAGAACAAGAGATAGTATGTAATAAAGTCTTACTTCAGCCAAGATTTATATATGAAACAACAATTACATTAATTTTAGCTGTAACTTGGTTGGTTAGCACTGGAGGAAAGATGATCCTTTTTGATTTGTGGGAGAGAGAAGTATAAACTGTACCACAGGACAATTTTATGTAGTTTATTTTAGCTAGATCACAAACGGTTGCAAAAAAATAAAAAGTGCGTTTATCAGCTTATGTTATCTGCAGTTATGAAATTCAGCACTGGATTCACTAAGGTGGAAAAGGTTGAGAGACTACATGTTCAAAGAGTAGTTATGTATCTTTTTGGGTAAAGAGAACTGGAGGCTACGATGTCCCAGTGATGTTTCCGTCTTTTCTTTCTGGGAGCTGGGAAGGAGGTGTCTAAACAGTTCCTGCAGAAGATGTGTCTGAAGTGCAGAGTCTTTTTGGTTATCTTAAGAAAATACTGCAGCTTTTCACCTCTTCTGCTAAGTTAGTAGAAGTCAGTAAATTATTTCAGAATCTGAAAAGATTATGCAGCCTTTTGTTAAAGTGTCTTACTGATTATTAATTTGTAGACAAAAACCAGATGTGCCTGGTGTCTGGGTAAAATTGCTGGCAAAAGTGACATTTTCACTAAAAGCCAGCATTCTTAGAGCAGTACTTTGTATGTTCAGGTTATGAACCTAAATGGAGAGCTAAATTCCCTGTAACTAAAATTTGATTGCAGATCAAAATCTTGGAGATGCTGATGATATTTTATTGCTAAAATAATAGAGAGGATAGGTACAGAGACAATACAAGGAAGACTATTACTCCTCTATTTCCTGCCCCCCGCAATTATAGGGGTAGGTTATACTTTTTAAACACAAGTAAAATGATACCCAAGTGTCCTTCTCCACTTGAGCCTTTCCCCTGTGAAATCACTGGGAGTGTCTGTGGGAGAAGTGAACTTTTCATTATGGAAGGGTGGGTGTATTCCCTGCTGTGGTGTGAAGAGAGTTGAACCTGGGTGCTCAGGGAAGGGAGTTAGTGAGAACAATAATTGAAGGCATGCTAAAGAACTCTTGATCCTGGCCTTGGCCACCTTCTCGGCTTAGTGAAAATGAAATGGGAAAGTTTTTATTTGCTTTGGAAAATGGTTCATTAGAATTGCAAAGAGCTAGCAGAGAAGCTGTTAAGAATCTTGAAAAGGTTAGAACAAATTAAGATGAATTTAAAGAAGTGTGTGTACCTGTGCCTGCATGCTGTATGAATCTTGCCTCAGTAGTAAGGATAGTCTAGAAAGGCGGTGTGTTCTCATCCTAAGTGTCTGTAATAGTTTGGGGGAGAAATGATAGATACTTCTGACATAGTTACAAAATTAAAGCAGTTATCAAGGGAGGGAGAAAAAACAATTCTGAAAATAAAATACAGACAGTAATAATGTAAAAAAAAGATGTGAACAATGCTGGAGTCCTCTAAAGAAGATGCAGAAGAGAAGTATTTTAAGATAATTCAATGTAACTTGGAGAAATTCTCTCTATATCCTTCAATCACTTCCTTTAGTAGCTCATTTTGTCACTGCTTTTAGTAGTGTCAGTAAAACAACTCCTAAAGTCTTTTTAAGTAGAGATAAGCCTTAACGCATCTTACAGAAGTCTTGCAAGGGTGTTACTAGGAATGAGATTCTAACAAATGTTGTTAGAGTTGGCACTTGGAGCATTTCTGCAGGGAGCTGTCCCCTTTGCCTGGAGCGCTGGTACCCTCCTTCCCTGTGGGAGGCACGAAGGGAGTGGAGCTGAGCCACCATCCCCCACAGGGCTGGGCAGGGGGTGTGTGTGCTCCTGGGCAGGCACTGGGTGCTCCGGGGCAGGCAGGGTGTGTGTGTGAGCTCCGGGGCAGGCACTGGGTGCTCCGGGGCAGGCAGGGTGTGTGTGTGAGCTCCTGGGCAGGCACTGGGTGCTCCGGGGCAGGCAGGGTGTGTGTGTGAGCTCCTGGGCAGGCAGTGTGCCTGGGTGCCCCTGTGGGAGCTGCAGAGTCACTGCTCTCACACGCTGCTGCAGGGTCACTGCTCTCACACACTGCTGCTGCAGGGTCACTGCTCTCACACACTGCTGCAGGGTCACTGCTCTCACACACTGCTGCTGCAGGGTCACTGCTCTCACACGCTGCTGCTGCAGGGTCACTGCTCTCACACGCTGCTGCTGCAGGGTCACTGCTCTCACACACTGCTGCTGCAGGGTCACTGCTCTCACACCCTGCTGCTGCAGGGTCACTGCTCTCACATGCTGCTGCTGCAGGGTCACTGCTCTCACACACTGCTGCTGCAGGGTCACTGCTCTCACACACTGCTGCAGGGTCACTGCTCTCACACGCTGCTGCTGCAGGGTCACTGCTCTCACACGCTGCTGCTGCAGGGTCACTGCTCTCACACCCTGCTGCTGCAGGGTCACTGCTCTCACACCCTGCTGCTGCAGGGTCACTGCTCTCACACGCTGCTGCTGCAGGGGCACTGCTCTCACACGCTGCTGCTGCAGGGTCACTGCTCTCACACGCTGCTGCTGCAGGGTCACTGCTCTCACACACTGCTGCTGCAGGGTCACTGCTCTCACACGCTGCTGCTGCAGGGTCACTGCTCTCACACGCTGCTGCTGCAGGGTCACTGCTCTCACACACTGCTGCTGCAGGGTCACTGCTCTCACACTGCTGCAGGGTCACTGCTCTCACACACTGCTGCTGCAGGGTCACTGCTCTCACACTGCTGCAGGGTCACTGCTCTCGCACTGCTGCTGCTGCAGGGTCACTGCTCTCACACACTGCTGCTGCAGGGTCACTGCTCTCACACTGCTGCAGGGTCACTGCTCTCACATGCTGCTGCTGCAGGGTCACTGCTCTCACACGCTGCTGCTGCAGGGTCACTGCTCTCACACGCTGCTGCTGCAGGGTCACTGCTCTCACACCCTGCTGCTGCAGGGTCACTGCTCTCACACACTGCTGCTGCAGGGTCACTGCTCTCACACACTGCTGCTGCAGGGTCACTGCTCTCACACACTGCTGCTGCAGGGTCACTGCTCTCACACGCTGCTGCTGCAGGGTCACTGCTCTCACACGCTGCTGCTGCAGGGTCACTGCTCTCACACACTGCTGCTGCAGGGGCACTGCTCTCACACCCTGCTGCTGCAGGGTCACTGCTCTCACACACTGCTGCTGCAGGGTCACTGCTCTCACACCCTGCTGCAGGGGCACTGCTCTCACACCCTGCTGCTGCAGGGGCACTGCTCTCACACCCTGCTGCTGCAGGGTCACTGCTCTCACACGCTGCTGCTGCAGGGTCACTGCTCTCACACACTGCTGCAGGGGCACTGCTCTCACACCCTGCTGCTGCAGGGTCACTGCTCTCACACGCTGCTGCTGCAGGGTCACTGCTCTCACACGCTGTTGCTGCAGGGTCACTGCTCTCACACCCTGCTGCTGCAGGGTCACTGCTCTCACACCCTGCTGCTGCAGGGTCACTGCTCTCACACCCTGCTGCTGCAGGGTCACTGCTCTCACACACACTGCTGCTGCAGGGGCACTGCTCTCACACACTGCTGCTGCAGGGTCACTGCTCTCACACACTGCTGCTGCAGGGGCACTGCTCTCACACACTGCTGCTGCAGGGTCACTGCTCTCACACGCTGCTGCTGCAGGGTCACTGCTCTCACACACTGCTGCTGCAGGGTCACTGCTTTCACACACTGCTGCGGGGTCACTGCTCACATCCTGCTCCTACAGCCTGGATCCCTGACTGCCCAGGTTCTACAGCAGCAAATCCTCTTAAGCCCCAGGCAGAAAAGGCTGAGCCTGGTACACTCACCACTGCTCTTGGAGGCAGCTGTGACTGGCCTGCTCCTGTTCACATGTGAGGGGCCATGGAATCACAGAAGGCTTTGGCTTGGAAGGGACCTGTAAAGGCCATGCAGTCCAACTCCCCTGCAGTGAGCAGGGACATCTTCAGCTACATCGAGTTGCTCAGAGCCTTGGCCAGCCTTGCCATGAATGTTTCCAGGGATTGCCATCTGCTGCCTCTCTGGGCAACCTGTGATGGTGTTTCACCCTCTCTGTACAAAATTTCATCCTTCTATCTACTCTTAAATTGACCCCTTTTAGTTTGAAACCATTACCTATTGTCTTATTGCAACATGCCCTGCTAAAACGTTGGTCTTTCTTGTTGGGCCTTTAGGAGGTGTTCCGTTCTTCAAGGATGCTTTACTAAATATCCATTTAGTCTGATCCATATGGGTTATTCTTTTTTTTTTCCTTTACGGCTATTGCATAGTGCATATGTCCTGTGAAACCGAAGTGCTCTGTCAGGATCGTGTTGTTTCCAGGCTTTCTGGTACAGATTTGCCAGCTGTAGGAAGTACATGTGCAAGCACAACTGCATGCTCTCTAAAAGCTGCCTTGGGGATGGACCTGACCATGTTCTGGGGAGTCAGGTATAAAAACACTTAAGCTACATCTCACACCATTTAATAAAACAAAACCAGAATCAAAACAAAAAACCTAAACCACAAAAATCATGCAACGAAATACCCCTCTTCTGGTGGGTCTAGGTGAATTGAGGTTAGCTGTAAATTAATCAAGGCTTCAGGTTGTTGCAGCACGTTTGCTGTTCTGGTAGTTAAATTAGAATGATGGACATAGGGAGCAAAATGGAAAATGCTCCTAGTCAAAGAATGCAGTTTGACATAGAGCTTCCTTTCAGATTGATAATGTGAGTTCTGTAGGGGCAGTGCTAGTGCTAGCACTAGTGGGAATTGTTCTGTAAAATCCTCGGGCATATACAGAATTTATTTAATTAGAAAATCAAAGTTAAAAGCTGAAGCATGTTCATCACTTAAATAATAAAATGCATAGTTGCCTCTTAGCAAGATGTACTTCATTGTAGTACTTAATCCTCTTTTTTTGGAAAGAGGTAGTGCTAATAAAATGTAACTAGTTAAATTTTATAAAAGTTTTAAATTAGACTTTTTACCATCCACATAAATTTTACTGTGTTTATGCATACTGTAAGAATGGTTTATGGACCTTCATATAAAGACTTTATACCCTTCCATAATAATTTTGCTGCAATATTATTTTATATGTCACAAAAGCGTCACAATGATTTATTTATGACTGTCAGTTCCTCTGCTTTCTCTTTGTAATTAGAGAATTACAGAATAATTTTGTTGGGAAGAGACCTCATGAGGGTCCTGGTACAGCCTCCTGCTCAGCTTGGATCAGCTCAGGGGTCAGATGAGGTTACTCAGAGCTTTATCCAGGCATGCCTTGAAATTTTATGAGGATCAGACTGTTTAGCCCCTCTGGGCAACCTGCTCCCCTGCTGGGGCGTCCTTCCAGGGAAAAAGATTTTGCTTTTATCTAAGCTGTAGCTTTCTTTTTCATATTATGCCTGTTGTGTCTCATTCTGCTCCCATGCAGTGCTGTGCAGGCCTTGACTCTGCCTTACAGCACATCTCTCCTGTGCAAGATATTTCTAAATAAAGTACAGTGCATAGGCTTTATAAATTCTGTTCTCTATATGTGTTTATGGTTCAGGGCTTGTTAAAGGCAGTATCATAAAGCTGCTTTTTCTATTTTTTTACACCTGAAGAAACTTTCTCCTGCAGTCCTGTACACTGCTTTCTTTTTGTAATGTGCAGCAGTGGCAGACCAAGTGACTTAAAATTTAGTAGTTTGGTAGAATCAATTGTCAGTCCAGCATGTTTTGAGTGGAAAGGCTTTAAGCCTTTTCCACAATTGTTTTGTGGTTGTCTTGGAAGATGAATTATTTCCCAATATGTCTAATCCATAAGTTTTTTGAATATAGAGTAGATTAGTATAGTTTGAAAGAACTGTAGAACTCACCCCTATGTAGCTGTAGATCTGTTCATGCTGCACTAATAAATACCTTATGGAAGTAATGGAGTTGTCATAAGACAGAATTTCTGCCACCTCCACGACTAGATTTCTGTAGATGGTGAGTAGAGACTTGGAGAAGTTTTTTAATTGACAGGGTTTTACCTGTATGCTGTAATTCGTTTAGACATTGATTCTGTGTGGCACAGTGGAAAAGTTATTTTTGTAGTAGAAAATGTAAAATTGTATTTTCATATCATGTCCATTCAGTGCAATGCTGTCTTGACAGGAACAGACAAATGCAGCTGCTGCACTGTAATGGAAGAATGAATGGCAATAATTCCCTGCTATAGAGAATCATTCACTGTTCTTATTTTAGTGCAGTTTCTAAAGAAGAAACCAGAAATTTTAGATGTGGTTCATGAACAGGATTTTAGGATTTAATGAACATCACACCTGTTTCCTGTAAGCATTGTACTCCATGAAGTGGACAGTGGCTTAGTGAAATGATGTTGTTGAGTGCATTTTTGCAATTACTTCTTTTTGTGAGAGATGAGTGCTTTATGATATACACATGCTGCTAATTCTACATTTAAAGACAGAGACAGTGGAAAGAAATGTGTACATTTTCTGTTTTGTCTTACACTGCCTGTCGTGTACATTACCTATTAGGTTTGTTTTTGTGGTATTGAATAATTCTGATCCCATAGAAAGGTCTCTTCAAACACAAACTATTAAAAAAGAATATGTAACTGTGTAACTGGACCAAGACTTCTAATCTAAGGATTCCAGTCCAGCACTGGTTTGCTTCTATGAGCAGAATGCGCATGCTTTGAATCAGGCGGCCTGGGGACGTACTCCTTTATCTTTGTCAGTCTTCCTTATGGTGAAATTGTCACTCCTGTGTTTTCCTCTCCTGTCTGATGTGAATATTTGTGATGCTGGGGTGGAGCTGTGTGAGTGGTACCAGGGCCTGCTCTGCTGGTGCTCGGTGTGTGCAAACACCCCTTGTTTCCAGAGGGCCTGAGGAGGCTGCTGGACCAAGCTGGGGATGGTTTAACAAACTTTCCTGGCTGCTTCATTTTAGCAGCCTTGGTTTGCTGTTGTAATAGTGCTGAAGTGTAAGGGCTGGAAGTACAACAGGAAATAGTAAACCTGCTTGAATTTCCTGCAGAGCCTGGTCTTGAAAGTTCCTTGGGTGATCTATTGGGTGTCACTGTTGAAAACCAGCATGCACATCCCCTCCCCAACCCTATAAAAGATTATATTATGTTAACTTGTTGTCAAGTACTGTGCATAATCATGATTAGAATGAATGATATTCCATAAATGCTAAGCATATGCTGTTCCTTTAATTTTTCATCTATTTGCCTTGTGGCACACAATATTTTAACTGTTTGCCTGTAGGGCTTTTTCCTTAAGATGAGGGTCTTCCTTCCCTGTGAATGGTTAGAAATACTTCATTTTCATAGCAAACCCCTAAGCCACATGCCAGCTTTATTGAAGATAGAATGCTGTTACAGATGCATTTCTATCTGGAAAAAACTAATTATTTTGTATGAAATAATTTGAATAGGATAAACTTGGTTCAAGTCAGCTTTTAATGACTTGTCTTTTTTTGCAATACTGGTAAAACTCAACAGAATTTACTGTAACTATTTAGCATGTTACAAATTCTTGTAATCATATTTTAATGGTTTATATGTTCTTGGGAATTTAATTATATGGACTGCTGTTGTAAGAAATTCAGAAAGGAATTAGAAGATACAGGCAGAATAAATCTTAGATGGTAAGTGTTCTGTATTTTCAGATTATGTCCTCTGCTTCTGGGAAACAAGTTGTTTCAGTAACCCCTAATTGCATTAAAGAGTATTAATAAACAAAACCCCAGTGTTTCAAGAGGATAAAGTGGAACAGTTTTTCAGGTACTACAGAATCTACCATTGAAAAAAAGGCAGTTTGCTGGGTTTAACATTTTTTCATCATTTGAGTCTACAAAGATTTTATTAAGGAGTTGTAGGAGAAATCAAAATGTGAAGAAGCAGTACATTTTGAAGGTAAAATATGAGCAGATGCTCTGGGCAATAGGGGAGCTGCATAAGGCAGGTGTAAAGAGCAGCAGGAGGTTTACACAAGTCAACATTCATCTTCATTTTAAGAAATTCAGTGATGAAAACTGGAAGAGCTACACTGTTGTAACAGGGCAGTCATACCAGCGCTGAGTTACAGTGCACTGGGGAGGGCTGGTGTAGTAGTGAACTGTGGCCTTTTATAAAGTTGAATGTTAGTGGGGATATAAATGATTTAGACTTATTTATGAGAGATGTGAGATCACCAGCTTAGAAATATGAACTGTTACTTCCATTCCTTTCTGTCTGTGAAGCCTATGGGCTGTTAATGGTTTGCTAATTTAAGCATTACTCACACAACTGTGGTCCTGTGTTAATCCACCTCAGCATCTTGGAACAGCTGACCTCCAAACTGGGTACTTGAAGCAAGAGGTTCTTTTCATGTCCCTGTCCAGATTTGTTGTTATTGAGTTGGAGTGTGATGGGCCTTGTGGGTCCCTTCCAACATGGGACATTCTGTGATTCTGTGATAAGGAACACAAAGAAATCTGGTATAACTACATTATATATTGATATTGTAAATTATTTAACCATTTTTAACAGTTTTTACTGTTGGACTGAAGTCTAGTGCTTTGCTTCAGGAAACTCTTAAAGAGCAGACTTTGTGCTTTTAAAGAGCTGCCTTGTGCTTTGGGCACAAATATTTCCTTAGGGTCATACTCCATGACTGTGTTAATTCACACTTAGTGAGAGAGTAAAAAGACAATATTCTTATGATTCTGTAACCCAAGCCAAAAAGGCCATATGGCTCTAGTTCTGCAGTTTTTTAGTGGGTAGATATCCTATTGAGTCAAATGAGACTTCTGTATACAGAGACTTAAAGCATCAGTCTTCATGGCCATAATCCAGTAAAACTGTTTAAATGTGTAAGTAGATGCACATGCATGGAGTGGTGCAGGAGCTCTCTAGAAGGTTATGAATTATTTTTACCTTGCAAAGACCTGGAAAATAATTTTGTTTTTAAAAGTGTGTTTCCATTGAAAGTAGCTTGCACAACATTATTTTAATTTTGTTAACAGTTTGTCTCTGAGAAACTTGTTAGAAAAGGGAAAAAAAAAGGCAGAGGAGGAGAAGGGAAGAGTTTTGACCAGGTAGAATTGCTGCATTTTGATGCTGGTTGTCAAGGTAATGTTAATCAACTGCAGCAAGTGTGAAAGTTCTGTTGGGCACAGCTCAGTCACTGAACAAGACCACAGTCAAGTCACTGAACAAGACCACAGTCAGCTGTTCAAAACAAGATTCCTTCCTGAGTCCTTCCTGACATCCACAGGCGTGCTGTGATCTTAAATGCTCCTGATTTTTTAAATTTTATGCACTGGAAGCAGATATGAACTTATGTGGACTTATGGATTCTCTGGGTCACTTCATGATCTGTCTTGATATATCTGCTTTGAAACAAAGGGGAACAGAAAGAATGGAGGCTGTGGTACTTAAATACATGATAAATAATAAAATCACAGTAATAAAAAGTAAATGCTAGCAACATGTTGACTGATCAAAAAGATAATTAGTCTGTAAGATGAAAAGAAGTCTTAACTAACCCTTCCAATGGTAGCAACAATTTGTGGAAGTTAGGTTCGCAACAGAGATTCTAGGCCTGTTTTATTAGAACACAAGTCAAAGCATTTTGGACCTTCATTTTCAACAGTGTTTTTGTTCAAAGCATCCCAATTCTTTATGTAAAGATTAACAATAAAAGAAAGCAGTAAAATTTAAGAAGTATTTCTAGGGGGTATGTACAGGTTTAGGGCAAATTTGGGAGAGAATCCCCCAATGGAGCTCGGTGGTACAGCAGATCCAATCGGCCCCTCCCCCCAACTGGTCCGGGAGAAAATATCTCCTTGGAAAAAGGTGGAAAAAACCTGTTTATTAAACAGTAAAACCTACACAATATCAAACAATAAAATCCCTTTCCGCTCCAAAAGAGATGACAAACTGAGAAAGTCCCTTCCCTGGGGTGCAGCTCAGCTCACTCAGTCTCTGATCAGTCTCTCCGGTGCTGGGAATGTCGCAGGCCAGGCCTGGCCCGGTGGCCACAGGTGCAGCTGCCGGTGCTCCCCTGGGTGTTCAGTCCAGAGCAGGTTTCAAGAGGTCCAAAGCAAAAGGAAAAAAAAAACAACAAAGGTCCAGGGAACTTCTTTGCCCTAGCTAGCTAACTAACTAAAAGCAAAGGAGAGCTCTGTCCGCTGCCTGTCCAGCCACAGACAACACAGCCAGGCGCAGGAATGTGTAGGAGTGAGTACAGTCCTGAAAAAAAAACCTCTTAAAGGTGAAAAACTTCTTATTCAGCATGAATAGAACAAGACAATTGGGGATAAAAGCATAATATAGTCAACTTAGGACAGGGTAGGACAACGAAGAGATTTTTTAAATGCATTGCATAGTAATATTTCTTCTTCCATGATACTTCTGGCAACAAGGAGTAGTGACACAGACAATGTTCTTGCATCTCCTACCTTGTATGTGCTGTGCTTAAAGCATTTTCCTCCTCTCTTAATGTCCAGGAAGTGACAAATGAACAAAAGAGTCTGCCTCTTATCCCCATGTACCTGTCAATTGACAGTTGAACCCTGCTGCAAAGTCCTTCCAGTGACCCTGCCTCAATAGACCCATCAAAGTATCTCAGTTATATAGTTATATCCTCCTGTAGGATTGCTAAGTTTAGGAGGAAATTACTGCTGTCAGTACACATGCATGCACAGAGTGACAACTGAGAAAATTCTTTTTAACTATTATGATCTTCCATTCTAGGAAACAGGGAATTACTGTGCACTTCTGTATTTAATCAGACAAACAAAGCCCTGATACTTGGTTAGATAGAGTAAAAGAGGTTACAACAGCTGTCAGATTTGCTACACTTGCCTCTAACAAATGAAAGGATGGAAGGTTGCAGGTGATAGAAATGCAGTGATACTGTTAGCATTTTTTATTGTTAAAACAAATTATTGTAGCACTAGTTCATGGTGTGTAGTGCTTGTAGGTTTTGTGCTGGTTTTTGTTGGGTGTTTTTTTCTTAAAGTTCATAAACTGTGACAGGTACCTGATGTTGTTCTTTAGTGCATTTGTGGGATTTTATCACAGGATGCCACTTTGATCTGAGCTGTCAAGCTACTCTGGAAAAAAGCTAAATCATGCACTGTGGTTCTGTGAAAAATGATTTAATAACAATGGAGCAGTACAGGTGTACATTTGTTCTCTGGCTTCCGCATTGAATATTCTTACTGCAGAAGCAGAAAATTCACCAAAATAATCTCTAGTCTTAAAACTTGTATGTGGTTGGAGCTTGGTCCTTTAGATGTTCACACAGTAATAAATTGCACCACTGTGAAACCAAACAGTTTTAATCTGTAGAAATTACCTGTCATTGTAAAGCCAATGAATAATGAGTCAGTAAGCAGAAAAACCAAAACCCTCTCAACTTGTATCTCAAGAATCAGATTGGTTTTGTTTTGGTACCTGTAACTATACCATGAATACAGCGAGGAGAACAGCTTGCACAGAGGTGTTGGTTCTTTGTCTTTTTCTTCCTCCTCTGCTGCAAAGGGCTCTGAAAAGCCTTTGGGGCCACTGTTCATTGAGGAATTCCAGAAGGTGCAATTCTGGTGACTGGCAACGAGTCCAGCTCTGAAATTGAAGACTGTCTCTGGCAGCTCTTCTTGCAAGAAGAGTCTTCAGGGAAAGGTGTTTTTCAGAAATAGGGGTGTTCCCTCCAGCCAGGGCAGGATGGCTGCAGCAAAGGCTGCACTCAGTGCTGAAGGCTGGCTTGTGTATGAAACTATTTCTGAAGATACAAGGTACAGTAAAGACCAGTGTTTGATAAAATCTATCTGCACATTTGATTACATAGAAATTTCTATAAGGACCAAGTGGGTTAGCACTTGTCAGAGCAAATAATGGAGCAAATGGTTTATTTAAAATGCACATTGAAATGAAACATATTTCAGCTTTTTTTTGATCTTCTCTTCCTGCAGGTTGTTCCTGAAAGGACCTGAGCAGAAAGAGTTTTTACCATGTTTCTGGTTTTGATGTATATATGGTGCTTGTGTTTTATTTACCACCAGCAGTGATGCTGAAAACGTATATAAGAAAAATACAGGAAAAAGTACTTAGGTTACTGTGTATACTGACTTTGTAGTTGAGAAACTACAGCTTTAATTAGTCCTGGTTGGAAGATTTTTGTTCATTTAATTGCAACATTAGAATGAGAGACAGTAATCCTGAAACTGTATTAAAAGGTTTTAACTAAATAGATAAATTAAATTATATGCGAGTTTTTTTCAGTTTATTTCCTCAGACAGAGTGAAATTTCAGACTATAATCTTTAGAATGGAAAATATGAGAGAAAAGATTTCCTGGTCTTGGCTGGGGGTTGTTAAAAGAAAGTGCAAAACAGACAAGGATGTAACTCATTATAATTCTCTATGGGGGGAAAAAGCTACCTACAGGCTATTAATTAATATTACTTCTATAAACAAATTCAGTAATAAATGTGCATTTTTTCCCCTTATTGCATACATTTTATCTATAAGAGGGGAAATAATATGTCCTTGATACAATTATTTAAAATAAAATATTGTATTTTCCGAAATGAGTTGCTTTTCAAGAGAATTTATTGTCAGCCACTATTTTTAGTAAGGGAAGAGATAATTGCAGTAGCAGTAGAAGATGTTTCTCCTTCAAAGCTTGCTGGTTCAAAATGCCAGTCCGTGGTTTGAGTTGAAGCACTATTTTTCTTTTGGCATTCTATTTTATATGCTCAGAGCTTTCAAAATATTCATCCTTAAGGCTGAAATTTTTCATGGATGACCTGTTCTCAAAGGTGAACTTATTTTTGAATGCTGAATAAAACCACTGTCTAGTCGCTTTATTCATAAAGTTATGGGGAAGACAGAAGTTTAATCTACTCTGTGAGATTGTTAAAATTTAGCTCTGAGTATGTCTGGCACGCAGTATAGAGTCTTGATATGTGCTTTGGTGCTTTTAGGATTGAAGTCTTTTTAAAATGGCAGACAGTACATTCCTTGCAAGTCTGTATTACCCCCTCTGATATTATTTTAACCAATCCCTGAATTCTTAAGGAACCATAACATCCACATTCAGGCATCATTTTAAGGTAACTTTTAAAAAGAATTGCCTGCTCCAGTTTTCCCTCTTGGCTGATTGATGTAATGCTGGTGTTTTTATCTCAGCAGCTGCTGCAGACAGGCAGATACAGTTTCCCTTTTAAGTAAACTTCCCCAAGGCTAAATGAGGGCTCATTATTTATCTTACCACCCAGAATTGTGGAGGCTCTTGTTAATGTTCATTTGTTTTTTGAAACTGCTGGAGTCCTGAATGAGCGTGTCATCTGAGTCCCTTTTTAACTACAACCAGACAGGTATTCCAGCTGATTCCTGAATCATGCCCTTCCCAGCTTCGCTGTTGTAGGCCATGTCTGTGCACAGCTAAGGAGCACAGGGCAGGAGGTGCACAAGGAACAAAAAACTCTTTTTTCCCCCTCCTTTCCACAGAACTGAAAGGATGGGAAAGGATGATGAAGTAATGAGGAAAAATTAGTGGTAAAAGAAGAACATTTGGTAAAAGCATACTTACAGAACTTAAAGCTGTGCTATGGAAGGCTGGATTTTTTTTTTAAGTGGCTTTTAAAAAGCAGTGCTGAGTGACATCTGCATGGAGATAACTGTGTTATAAGGAGTTATCCATGGTGCTAATTGTAGTGCTTTGCTGCACAGGTTTGCAATAAGATGATTTCTCATCCTTGGAAACCTGTTGTGCAGCCCTTTTTTTGTACAGGGCAGCAGTGCTGGATGCTGACATTGACACGTCGTGTAGCTGGTCCTCCTACTTTTGATGTGCTGGCCTACTTGCAATTACTGAAAAATTACAGCAAGGAATCTGGATGTTTCAAATAAATGCAAATTTAAAACAGCCTGCGGGCTGTACAAAGCTTTAATTTTCCATGGTTCTTTAGTTTCTGGCATGTTAGTGAAATCAGAAGAAACTTTATTAGCAATGTTAAAGCTGCAGCAGAATGTAGTAAGTTTTGACTGCTGGTTAGACTTGTGAACTGGACTTACATTTTGCATATAAGGGGTTGTTACCTTCTGTGGAATAAAATCCAAGCATTGTTAACCATTTCTGCTTTAGACAAAAGAACACCATCCAAGTTTCAGCTTTAGCACCATGTGGCACTGAAAAGATATTATTCTGCAAGTCCATTGCCATATAGCTGTGCCAGCTTGGGACTAGCAATGTGGGGAAGCAATCAGTTGAGACAGATTTTTTTTTCCTTACATCCTGCTTCTTCTGTTACTTGAATATTTCTGGCCATCCTAGACTGCAGATATTGTAGCAGTTCTCTTTAATACTCCATCACACACTATACCCCTCATTGCTGCCTGATCCTGAGCTGCTGCTCAGATAGCTCCTAATGCTTCTCACACCAGAATCACTTGTCACTGTGATCAGGGAGGATGAGACAGCCCTGAGGAGTTGTGGCATTGCCCATCTGCCACTCTCTCCTGGGAGTGGTGTGGAGACAAAATGAGTGCTCACATACAAATTAAAGGGAATTGCTGAATAATTCTCCTGCAGAAGATTGAATGGTGCCTATCTTGAGTCACTTCATGTCTGAAAATTGGTAACAGCAGCTGTGGGAGAGCAAACCAACTGCTGCAGATTCTACTTCATCACCCCCAATTAAAGAGTAAACAATCAGGTGAAAATAATGCAGCTCTACTCTGTCAGTACCTACCTTTTGCATCAACAAATCAGATTGAAAGATTCCTTCAGGTGCTGTAACTCAAAGCTTTTGCAACAGCACATGAAATGTAAGTAATCCAGAGATTGTATCTACAGGTATGTTTGAAACATATGAATAAATATCTCCTTTACTTGTTCAGTTTTACTCAGGTAAAACTGAATGTGTTTGGTAACTTCTCTAATTAGAGTAATTTATGATTCTTAGTCTAAGTGATCATTGTCTCTTACCATACACATTAAGCTGTTCTTGTTCTCCTGGATTTTTGTTTCCTAAAACAGTAGCCAGAAGAGAATATATATGAAATTTCCTGTGATTTTGGGTAGTAGCCCTCCAGGGCCTTGATAAATCAGTACAACTGGAACAAATTTTAGAGCCACTGCATCGGTGTGATCTTGAGACATCCAGATCTTGTGCTTCCCTGCAGCAATTGAAGCTTTCTGGGTCTGTGCTTCAGGCAGAGTTATTTCAGCCATCCCAGTAACTACAAGAGATCTTTGGCTGATCTCTCACTGTTGCAGGAATTGGACAGGGTTTTGCTGCAGCTCCACTGTGTTCTCTGTAGGTGAATGTGCCTCTCCTTGAAGCCTTAATTGTCTTCTTCTGTTGGTGATATCCATCGAAAACATGAGGGAAGGAAGCTTAGTTGTCTCTAGATAAAATAGATAGAGGAGTTTAGATAAGGACACTTTGTCATGGTTTGACGCTGGCACAATGCCAGTGCCCCCATGAAAATATATACTCCCTGGTGTCTGCTGTGAGATGTGACCAGGAACAAGCAAAGCAGGGTCCCACTTATAAAGAAAAGAAAACTTTATTAACTAAACTACAATATAAGTAAAAAGAAACACACAGGGAAAATGAAAGCTTTCCAAAAACATTTCCCCCTGCCCCCACCAAATTTCCAATACATCTGTCCCCCAAATCACCAACTCTTGGTCCATCACCACCCTTTAGGTAACCAATTCTCAGTTCATCAAGAGGAGAGGAGTCCTTCTTGTGCCATAGGCTTCCCCAGGAAACCTCATGTGTTTCCATGTCACTCATGGCGCCGCCTGGAGAGCATGTGCCATTGTGACCTCTTCCTTCCATGCCCAGTGCTCTCACCACTGCACATGGACCAGAGCTGCTTCTAGGGTTGTCCTTTTAAGGATGCTTTGTCCCGTTCCAAAAAGAGCAAGTCTCACCTTTGGGCACCTGTCCCCCCCAGATTTCACCCCCTGGGGCCAAGGGATCTGAACACTGAACCCTCTTGGGTCTGAGCCGTCGCCTCCCCCTGGATGCAGATGCTGTGTCACAAGGAACATGGTTCTGTCCATGGCTATAACAAGAAGAGTCCAGCCACTCCATCATCTCTTCCCACCTAAGATTCTTCTCTACTCTTCCGCATCTTCACTCGCACAAACCTTCATCATACTTGCCCATTTCTTCCTCTATTTTATCTCTGTCTCTCTTCTAGGAAAGGTTAATGTTCTGTAAAGTTTTCATTGCCCGAAAAAAGGGTTAAAAAACTCGGGCTCTGACCACCCGGAGACTCCCACAGCGGCAGGACACCTTCTCATGCACCCCCCCTTCTTCTCCTTCTCGGCTGTGCTGCCGGCACATGTTACCAAGTTTCAAGGCAGCAGTCACAGGCACAGGCTGTACTCTCTCTCTCTCTCCTGGGGGGGCTGCCGGATACCTCCTGGTGCTTCTCCCACCCTTCCATGCCGGGGCCTCTTCACCTCCCATCTCTGTCCAAGGCCTGGCCTACCTCACGGCCGCATGGCTGCAGGGCAAGCTGGATGGGGGAGAGATCCCAACTCTTTCCTCACCAAAACCTAAGAGAACTTCCCACGGGAGTGCTCTGCTTTTTAACCCCTGTGTTCTCAGAGGCATATCCATTGTCCCCAGTGGCCACACCAGGTGCCAATATTAAAATCTGAACACCTATTGGTGACCACAGCATATCCCAGAAAACCTACTTCCTCTCAAACCACGACACACTTCCACTTTACTTTTGTACTTGAAGTGTTTTATTTAGGAAAGTAGTTTAGACTGAGAGTCGGAGCAGTGTTCTTTCAGTGACATTCGGTGCAAGTATATTTCTAAATCTGCATTAATTCTCTTCATTGTTTTTGCAGCATTCCTCCCAGGGTAGGTCCTCAGCTAATGATCACAGAATCTTTGAATCACAGAATGGTTTGGGTTGGAAGGCATCTTTTGCATTTAAAATAGATGCGACAGCTGGGGTGGGTCAGATTGAAATAGGATTCTAGATCTAGGAACACAGATTCTGTTCAGTGCTAGCACTAACTGTTTTAATGGTTTGAAAGATGTGCTGGCTTGTGGTAACTATTTTGAAGAAGAAGTTGGAACTATTCTTGCTTATGAAAGTATTTCAGAACTTCATAGGAGTTTACTCAGGAATTGCAGTAGTGCCCAGTACCCATTAATAAAGCTAAACCTGTTTGGAATCACAGAGTGTAGAAGAAGTGTGGAAGAGGGCAGGCATCTGTGATGAAAAAGTAAAAACCACACTTAGACTTTTTAAGAACTGATTCTAATGCTTTTGGTGGTCATATGATGATGAAAAATGAAGGCAGTGGCATAACCTGGCAAGAATTCAGTAATCAGTGAAGAGAGAGCTCAGTATGATGCTGTATTTGTTTTGGTTTAGGGCAAATTTTGGAAGTGTGTGTTTTTTTTTTTTTTTTAGAAAGGAAATTCAAGCAGCGCCTCCCCCAAGTAGTTTTTTTAAGGAGGTAAACTTTTTTTGAGAAAAGTGGGAAAAACCTATTTATTTAAGAAGCAAAGTATTCCCAAGTACAAAAATGAATAATTTTAAAGCATAGAACTTTTTGTTGTTCTGAAGAGATGGCAGATTTGGAGAGGGTCCTTTTTGTGGGGTGTAGCTGGGCTCGCTTAGTCTGTCATCAGTCACATCCTGGCCCCGGTGGGTCACAGGTGTGAGCTCCTGATGGTTTTCTGGGTTTTCAGTCCAGAGCAGGCCGATCAGTTCCAAGAAGTAGAAAAGTCATACTTCAGGGAACTCTTCCTCAGCTAGCTAAAACACAAACTGAAAGTAAAGGAGAGCTCTCTGCTGCTGTGTGTGCTGCAGACTGCACGGTCTGTGAGAGAGAGCGAGAGCTGAAGCTTTTATGTTTTTGAGCTGCCTCAGACATTCCAGTGCTTCTCCTTCTCCCCCCCTTTGTTCTCAGGTCTAGTTTGAAAAGCATAGAACTCAATGTCCAGCATAAACAGAACAGACTGGGGATACAAGCATCATAAAGTCACCCTAGGACAGATGCCAAATGATGCAGTGACGTGATTGTCTTCTACAGAAGAGATCTGGGAGATTTATAAACTTCAGGACTTTTGACCTTCCCTGAAAAACCTATTCACTGTTAAATGACTGCATGTGCTTGAAAAATGCAAAAATAAGGGCAGCTATATCCCCATGGGACTAATGCAGAATTTGATGCTCTTAGAGAAGGCTCTGTCTGTTGGGGTTTTGGCTCAAACTGGGTTTAGCAGGAAGTTGTCGGCATTCCTTTTGTACTGGCCTAAATCCTCATGGGTGGCATTTCAGAAGCTTGTGAAAAGGAGAGCTGGAACAGAACCTGTTATCTTTGAATCACAGAATGGTTTGGGTTGGAAGGCATCTTTTGCATTTAAAATAGATGCGACAGCTGGGGTGGGTCAGATTGAAATAGGATTCTAGATCTAGGAACACAGATTCTGTTCAGTGCTAGCACTAACTGTTTTAATGGTTTGAAAGATGTGCTGGCTTGTGGTAACTATTTTGAAGAAGAAGTTGGAACTATTCTTGCTTATGAAAGTATTTCAGAACTTCATAGGAGTTTACTCAGGAATTGCAGTAGTGCCCAGTACCCATTAATAAAGCTAAACCTGTTTGGAATCACAGAGTGTAGAAGAAGTGTGGAAGAGGGCAGGCATCTGTGATGAAAAAGTAAAAACCACACTTAGACTTTTTAAGAACTGATTCTAATGCTTTTGGTGGTCATATGATGATGAAAAATGAAGGCAGTGGCATAACCTGGCAAGAATTCAGTAATCAGTGAAGAGAGAGCTCAGTATGATGCTGTATTTGTTTTGGTTTAGGGCAAATTTTGGAAGTGTGTGTTTTTTTTTTTTTTTTAGAAAGGAAATTCAAGCAGCGCCTCCCCCAAGTAGTTTTTTTAAGGAGGTAAACTTTTTTTGAGAAAAGTGGGAAAAACCTATTTATTTAAGAAGCAAAGTATTCCCAAGTACAAAAATGAATAATTTTAAAGCATAGAACTTTTTGTTGTTCTGAAGAGATGGCAGATTTGGAGAGGGTCCTTTTTGTGGGGTGTAGCTGGGCTCGCTTAGTCTGTCATCAGTCACATCCTGGCCCCGGTGGGTCACAGGTGTGAGCTCCTGATGGTTTTCTGGGTTTTCAGTCCAGAGCAGGCCGATCAGTTCCAAGAAGTAGAAAAGTCATACTTCAGGGAACTCTTCCTCAGCTAGCTAAAACACAAACTGAAAGTAAAGGAGAGCTCTCTGCTGCTGTGTGTGCTGCAGACTGCACGGTCTGTGAGAGAGAGCGAGAGCTGAAGCTTTTATGTTTTTGAGCTGCCTCAGACATTCCAGTGCTTCTCCTTCTCCCCCCCTTTGTTCTCAGGTCTAGTTTGAAAAGCATAGAACTCAATGTCCAGCATAAACAGAACAGACTGGGGATACAAGCATCATAAAGTCACCCTAGGACAGATGCCAAATGATGCAGTGACGTGATTGTCTTCTACAGAAGAGATCTGGGAGATTTATAAACTTCAGGACTTTTGACCTTCCCTGAAAAACCTATTCACTGTTAAATGACTGCATGTGCTTGAAAAATGCAAAAATAAGGGCAGCTATATCCCCATGGGACTAATGCAGAATTTGATGCTCTTAGAGAAGGCTCTGTCTGTTGGGGTTTTGGCTCAAACTGGGTTTAGCAGGAAGTTGTCGGCATTCCTTTTTGTACTGGCCTAAATCCTCATGGGTGGCATTTCAGAAGCTTGTGAAAAGGAGAGCTGGAACAGAACCTGTTCTTTCCAAAGCATTCTCAAAAAGTAAATGAGAGCCATTCAGTCAATACCTGATGTGCAGTGGGTATAAATCTTCCAGGGCTTCAGGTGAAAAAATCTGAGAGTTGAGCCACACCATATCTGGTTCTATGTGAACAGAAGTCTGACTTCCTGGTTGCCATTGGATGTGGCTGTTTTCCATTTTGTTAAGGAGAAATTGTTTTGGATTTTGCAGTGTTTAATTTTTAAATGCATAAAATTTATTAAAATGAAACTGCTTCAGTATTGTTGCAGCAATGGAGAAGTCAGTAGGTTTCTGTTCATTTTAGGGTGTCAGAGAAAATGTAGGATTTTTAACATTACCCAGCTCCCTGGTGCATGAGAGGTATTCGTTTCCCTCCTAGCTTGTGACCTATTTAAAACTGAGCAGTGTGATGTGCTTTACATATCCCTTCTGGTACAACCACAATTAATCTTTTTTTTTTCCAATTTCAACATTTGCTGCAATAATTTTCACATGGTTGATCACAGCAGCCATTAGGGAGATAAGGTTATCGGATCTGGGAACAAAAAGCTAGTGAGACAATATTATACCAGGTTGTTTTCAATGACAAACTGAAAATAAAAAGGATGATGAGCAGTGATGTTCTGGGTGTTAACATCTTTGACCTGCAGATTCAGCTGAAGTCTAAACACCAGAAGACTACAGCATACTTAAAATTTTTTGCTCCAAATTTATTATGTAGCTTAGTGTTGGTAGTGTTTAGGTGTATTTATAGATCTCTTTTGAGGTCCTGTATTTTTGCAGTTTCAGAAGCATTTCCAATATCATAGATGATTTTATTAATCAAATGGAAACATGGATTTAAATTCTGGTGAATAACCTCTCAGGTTTTTCCTTGGCTTTGTGAAATAACACAGCTCTTTTTAGTGTATTGTTATATACATTTCTATTTCTTTTGTTAAATTAGTATGACCATAAAAGACAGGAAATCATCATAATACACATTGATGAAATCTTTTTCTGTCCTTTTTGTATGCGTAATTTATTCAGAAAAAGTGGTGCAACTGTGCCTTTCCTGGAGTTTCTTCTACATAAATAAACTTGGGATTTTTTTAATGTAAATAGGTAAATATTTGAATCTTAAGTGCCTAATTATTTCTTCCAGTCAGACAGCTATTTCCCTCTTTCTTCCCCTCAGTTTCCCCTCAGAGTTGCTGAATGGTCCATTGAGGGTAGAGGAGGAGAAAATAGGGCTCCAGGATAAGAAGATTGCACTTATATTGCACCTGAAGAAACTGCTTGGTGCGTAGGAAAGGCTTTCAGGTGTGTGGGAGCATGGATCTCCTGGAGAATTGTGGCGTGTCTGATTCAAGGTGTTGGGAAATTCCAGAGCTGGAGTTTGCACTCCTTCTCAAACCTTGTAACTCTTTCCTAAAGAACAGCCATATTGTGTGCTGACAGGGTGTGTTTCTGACCCAGCACTTCAGGAAGAATCCCTTGTGCAATGGTTATTATCTGTCACTCACTGGATTTCATAAATACTTGCTTGTCTGGATATTCTGTAAGACATATTTTTATCTTAATAGTTTTATGATGTTCAAAAATTACTTAGCTTTGCAGCTTATCAAAGCATGTGTGCTTACTAAGTAGGCCTTTCTGGTTACCTTACTGAACATAAATTTTAATCTTATTTATGAAGTTTTCAAGGAATCTAACATTCATTAAACTAATTAGGAGGTATGTTTTCCATTATTTACTGAAAGATTTCCAAAACAATGTCAAAAACTTTCTATTTATTTTCCTAGCTCTTGATCTTAGCACTCAAGGTGGAATGTGGTGTTTATTCTGCTGCTGTAACATACTGGTTTAAGCTTGAGGTGTAGTATCAAAGTAAGGCTGTTTGAGGGATTTGAAATTGTGTTGTGTCATAATTGTAGGGGTTGGACTGAAACTGTGTGTAGGTTAACTGGAATCATTATTTTCTAGAGAGTTTTTTGATTTTATAATATTTGTAGGAGTAATTTTTTTAATTGAAATGCCAGTTCAGTAGTGCTGCAGATATTTCTGATTTTTGTTTGACTGGGCAGGCTTCACACATGCTGGAATTTCTTACAGTCAGGCAGAAGAAAGCAATCTTGGCCTTTTACTTTTCTTCTGCAAAATGTCCTTGTGACCAACAAGTATTTTCCTTCATAAATGATATTTAAAGTGCATTTTTTATTTCAGTGAGTGCTGAAGCTCAGGGGGTGAGGGTGCCGGCACAAGTATTTTAAATGTGTTCCTTTAAAGCTGTTCCTTACCTCTGTAGGGAGGTATTGAGGAAATTAAGGAAATAATTTTAAAAATAATTATTAAAAAAAAGAAAAAAGAGAGGAAGACTGCAAGTGACAGACAGCTGAGCAGTGACTGTTGTTTATGAAATATGTAGAGATGTGTGAAAGTTTGTTCTTTCTCAGCTCAAAATTTGTATCAGAATTTTCACAATTGCAACAATAACTTATTTGAAGCTTTAATTTTAGGATTTTCAGCTCTCAGTCTTTGCAACCAGTCTTGCCTTTTCTGAAAAGTTCTTTCCTGCTTTCTGGTAGGCTGGGGGTGGTGTGCCAAAGTGAGGATAGCTTCAGGGCCCTTACTTGAGCTCTGATTTCCGCGTGGAAGGCAGGGTTGGGGTGCTGAAGGGTTGGGTATTCACCCAGGATTTGGTGTTTCTGTCTTCACAGAGTGCCTCAGCACATTTTGTGGGTGCTGCAGTAAAACCTGGCTGTCCCCCATGGTCAGCCTGTTTCATGTGAGCTCAGCAGGCATCTGCTGTGCTGCACTGCACAGGGGAACTGAGAAAATAGAATTCAAAGGGCTGGAGAGAGGCTGTGCCATGGAAATGGGAGCCTGGGGAGCTGACTCCCAAACTGGGAAAAGCTGTCTGAAAATCAGTTCAGTTCAGGAATCTGAGATGTTCAAATTAGGAACACAGGTTTTCACATTTAGCATAGGATTTACAAAATCAACTGCTATACAACCAAATAAGGAGAAAAAGAGTTTAACAGCTGTTCAGATCTTAGTGCAAACAGTATGTCAGTATTTATGTCAATTTAGTAATCTACCCAGAGTTTCCAAAAAATGAAAATGGAAGGCAACTCTTTCACTGTAAACATGAAATAGAAAACAAAATATATTAAATGCTGAGTCTTAGCTCTCTATTCTTCCACATGTAATTTTGAAGAAGCAGTCATTTTTAAATTCTCATGCTGATTTATTCAGACACATTGTGAAGAAATGCTTGTTAAGTGATTTAACTGTCCTCCCCTTTGTCTACTTTCAAGTTGCTGTGGTGATGGAAAATGGGAGACATATGGGTTGATCTGGCTTTATGGATGGGTGTGAAGCTGGGGAGCAGGAAGATGTTTGAAAAATGTTGTATTTGAGCATTAGAAGGTGTCATGAATTATGTCTAGGGGTAAGCAAAAACGTGTTTTAAAATAGAGCCAGTACAGACTAAGGTGAGGTGTTGTGTAAAACAAAGCATGATTCTCTAGTTCCCTGTGTGCTGGAGTGTGAATGGAAGGAGTTGATCAGGGCATTGCTTTGCGGAGGGGCTCTTTCTCTCCTCAGCCGTGAGCACTGCCTGCTGGACCTGTCTGGGCGGGGTGTGCTGCAGGCCCAGACCGGAGATCAGGCACTCCTGCCAGGCAGGCCCTGCTCATCCCTCTGGGTACCTACAGCCTGGGTTTGGGGCTCCTCAGTGTCAGTAAAGCAGCTCCTGAGCCTAAACCCTGTTGAATGACTCTGTTTGCAAGAAAGTAATTGTGAGAGGTCTCACAATCACTAAATGCAAAGCTGCCCTGGCTATGACCCAGGTATGCTGTCAGAGAAGATATTTCAGGGTGATTACTGGTTTGGTCTTGTTAAAATAACCCAGGTGGTCTAAGCATAATAACAGATTATTGTAAACATTGTGTGTTAGAGGCTTGCAGGGAGAGGGTTGTGGGACCTGTGTTGCCCTTCAAACAGATTAATGCAGTGTCTGTGATTTGCCTGCTCACTCACAAGGCCTATAAAGCAAGCATAGAAATGGCTCTTAGATGAGGGAATTGGAGAGGAGGGATGATGGCAGATGATGGCAGAGGCTCATCAGAGGCACATAATTTTAATCAGTGAGGGAGAAAAGGCACCACTTGATGGGGATGGATGCCTGTTGAATTCTATGCAACCTTTAACATTTAGCAAAATAATTTCCCTGCTGATGTTTAACCAGGTCTCTCTGCTGCTTTTCAGTTTGTAGAGCACTAATTACAGCACTCTTGCAATGTGTAAAGATGCTGTGGATTAGTGGTGTGCAAAGCTGTGCCAGGATATGCACCTGATTCATGGAACTGTTGGAAGCAGTGTTTTCCAAGAGATTTTTCAGTCATAAATTTTGAGATGTATTCAGGAATGTTTGAGAAGCTCTTAGGCCTGATAGAGTGTTTGGAGCTAAGCTTGAGAATTGTAGTATTACAGATTCCAGAATATTAGAAATAGCTTTTGAACAGGTTATGTGAAAGGTTGGAAGATACATCACTAAATTATTACTATTAATAATAAAATGAATACTACTATGAGTCATTATTTTTCACAGGTTCTGTGAAAAAAATAAATATACCTCTAAGCAAACATTGCTGCATATATTTTGGTAAAAATTCTGGAATTCATATTTCAGGGACACAAAGTGTATGGAATGGTTTTCACATGTAGGAGGAAGTCAAGAGATTTAACCACAACTAAGCAAAGGAGAGTGGTTGGCACACCTCCCAAGAGAGAGATGATTCAGACTGTCGTATGTGTGTACACTTGTACAGAGATGGTCAGGAATCCCAGAGCTGTCCAGCTGCATCAGCACAAGGCTGATCCAGTTGGATTTCCTGTCCCTGCCCTACTGATCTTGGTGAGAGAGCCCAGAGTGTGGATCCTCAGTGTCTGCAGGGTTGTTCTGGGCCAGGCACTGGACAGCACTGTGCTGAGTGTGCTGCTGGGGTTCACTCTGCAGCGGGAGTTCTTTCCTTGCCTGTGTCTCTGCTGTGCACTGCATTTCCCTGGGCCAGTGCTGGTGCAGACATCTCTGCACTGTTGCCCTGCACAGGAGGAGTGTTCAGGCTTTTCAGTAACACCTTCCCTCTGCAGTCAGAATCATTGCAGGTGCTCTGTGGAGTAATTCCAAATGTACTTGGTCAACAGATCTGAGATGTGAACACTGCTGAAATGAGGATGCCTAAAGCCTGGACCCAAAACACAGGCACTGCAATCTGTGTTAGTTTGTACTGTAGTTTAGGAGCTTGCTCAGGCGCAGTAAATGAAAAGAACATATATGTTTAGTAAGTGATTGTTTTTAATGTTTTCTTTTGAGATTATTGTACTTCACCTGCAGTTTACTCATGAGATTAGTTTTAGTTGCTGTGTTTTGCAACATTTAATTTAGTGCTGTGTAAGTTGCTGCATTGAGCAAAACTCAAGTGCTGGGGTCTTTTTAGCCTCGAAACTGTCTGTGTGTCTGCACAGCAGAGCAGAAGCACAAAGCACAGACCCTGTGTGCTTCTGGCTTGTTCTGACAACGAGCCTGATATTTTTACACAAGTCTCTACAGGACTTGCTTTGGTCACAACCGAAATAACTGAGATCGGTTTACTGACCTATAATGAAAACCTCTTTATGCCTTTGTAACACTTCTGTTAGTCAGACACATTTCCTTCTGTACTAGTTGTGAAATCTCTTTTTGCGTAGTCTGGTGGAGAGCTGTGATATTTGTTATGTTTCAAAATGTGTGCTCACAGAATCAGGAAAGTAGGTGTGAAAGGAGCACAGGAAGTCTTCCAGAACCCATGCTTCCCAAGCCAGAACTGTATATGAGAGAGCAATTCCAGCAGTTGGGTTTTCTTTCTGTAGAATGTCTGTCCCTATGTGTGCTGCAACTTCTCGGTGCAATCTGAGTATTTCACTATCCTTCTTGTTAAAAGTAATTCCCCTTTATTTGTTTTGCTTCCTTCCATTTAAATATTTGTGGTTTTTCTTTTCTCCTGCAGATGATTCAATTCCTTTTTATATACTCAAAAATGATCCACAATTTTTGTACATTTTTTTCTTTGCAGCCTCAGTTTCTTCATTTCTCTAAATCCAAGTGCTCTTTTTTGAGGACTCTTGTGTGTGTCCAGTGCTCTCCTCCCCTCTTGTTTTGGAAAGAGTTTTTCACAGCGGCAGAGACCAGGGTTTGTAGTGCCCACAACTGTTCCACATCACTTCAGCTGTGGATTTATCATTGTTAAAGATGATGAAAGGTAACCAGATGTTTCTACAGGCTGCAATCTATTAATTCACTTCTCTTCAATGTTGTTTGTTTCAGGCAGAATTGGAGATGGATTTAAAACAGAGCTGCATGTTTCCATTAAGATGTGAATTCTCCGTTGTGTTCTTTTGTAGGACTGCAATCTAGCCAGCAGTTTGTTTTTTCCAATTTGAGTATAGACATTTGTGCATGTTGGAATGTGTGTTTTTAAATTGCTTTTAGGTGCAGGTCTGCTTATGTTAGTTATTGAGACTGCTGCAGTTTTAATCTTGCCCTTTGTAATCTTCTTCTCTTTCAGCTTCCTCTTCTTTTTCATAACCTTGGTTGAGAATATTTAGGATATTTTCCAGTTGCAGAAAAAAAGTTCTGATGAGCCTTAATTGATTACATATTTCTATTTGATTGTGGTCCTTCATTGTCTATTCCAGGATGTTTTCCCTGATGATGTTTTTGTACAATCCTTACACTAATTCCATTTAGAGCATGTTCTTTGAACCTGCTTCCTGAGCCTCGCTTGTCATGGGGTTAAAAGCCATGCTAGAGAAATGACATACATTATTGCCATCTCCTTTGAGTCACACTCCCTGGTCCTGTTAGAGAAAGAAAAGAGATTCCTTGAGCCAGCCCAAATTAGTGTAACTTACTTTCAGTTGTCTTTTCCTGTGATTGCAGTGGATTTTTCTTTTAAGAGTTATAGTTAGAATTGTATTTTATTGCTCTTCCTTGTTTTCCTCTTTTTGTGGAATCGTCACCTTAAGGATATATTATTTTTCCCTAGTTCTCTAATTACCTCATCAGTATTCCAGCAGGGTCTTAGGTGAATCACTTGCACCTCTCAGGCTTGATCAGGGTAAGATGGGATGAAACAAACAGGTTTAGGCAATTTGAAACATACCAGGTTGTCTTAAGTATTTGTCAATGTGTTCTTTTGCAGTATTAATCTGAAATCTTAACATTCTTTCTTGTTTTAAAGTTATGATTGCAACTGATCTTTGAAGTAATGTCTGGAAAAAAAATGCAGTAAACCTTCTTATCTTTCAAAGAAGACTCTGACTCTAGAGATTTCCCTTTAGTGCTGCAGCATTTGCTTCAACTTCCTCCTATTCTATCAATGTTTCCAGAACTTTTCTTGCAGTGTTTGGTATCTGTGGTTAATTCAATTTTTTAAAAATGTTTTGCTAGTATTGATTTTTGTTCTTTATGTGTTTGACTTGCTTTTATATTTAGTTCTAATATCTCACAGAGTTTCTGTTTTGAGTAGGGTACCTTCATTCTCCTGAGAAGGGAAGGAAATTTTTGATAATGAATCCATTTGGTCTTTTTCTCTCAATTTCCCCCAGTGTGGCTGTTTGTCATAGGTCACTCCATGTTTGCCCAAGTCATCTTTCTCCAGGGGCATCTTTTTTATTTTGCTGAAGGACAAAACTAAGGAAATGTGTGAGTCCAAAGGCATCCTGTGTGCACAGGGTGTGTAGCCTGAAAAAGCAGCAGCAGCTGTAACCCACAGGCTTTTTTGCTCCCCGGGGGCAGCAGCTAGAGCAGGATGGGGCTGCAGGAGGAGCAGCAGTCCCTGGTGGAGAAGCAGAGCTTGTCCTTTGGAGAGGGCACTCAGAGCCGTGGGCCTGATCTGCCCAGGGAAGGTGAGCAGCGCAGCAGCAGGTGAGGGCTGTGCTGAGCTTGGTTTGGAGGTGAAAACCTGGGGGTGTCCAACGTGCCGCACTGGTGCTGAACTGAGGTGGCCTTGAGGTATTTCCAGAGGGATTGGTTAGGGCAGACCAAACAGCTCCAAGGTGTAGCACACCCAGCTCTTGGTGTGATTGGTGTTGGCTGATGTGCATCCCCCTGGGAGTCACTGTGCAGAGCTGCAGCTCCTCCTGAACAACAGGGAGCTTGGGGCGGGATGAGCAGGGCAGGGCTGGGGCATGTGCTGCTTCTTCTGCTCAGCAGACAGCTTCTGCTTTCCACTGCAATCCCAGTCATTGTGATTTATTAAAAAATATGGATAGTGATCTAGTAGCGATATCCAACTGTGACAGACAAAACTCTCTAACAATTTAAAGTTAGAAAGTATGTGTTTTTTGTGGGATAACTCCCAAATGCACACCACAATTTACAGGTGATTACAGAGTCCTTTTATCTATACCAGTAGTGAATACCCAAAATACAAATACATATTCATAACTTTGGTACATCCCATTCCCTGGTATGGTAATTAGTTCCAAAGCTATTAAGCATGTCTGGTTTGTGCCTCAAAATGAGTCGGTGGTCCCTTTCACGGGGAGGGGTCCCAAAATGAGGAAATAAATGAAGTCTTCCTCGTTCTGAACTTTCTACCTTTTCAATGCAAATATGACAAATGAACCCATTGGTAGAATTCCCATTCCCCATCTTCAATTGGTTTCAGAACAGAGGAGGCCACAATTGTCTGATGTTCCCAAAAGCTATTTATCAGTTTCTAGATTCTTCATTATAAACCCAGCTAACCAAACATTATGTTGACAAGCAATCAATTATTAGTTAACTGCTAACTCTTAACTTCATCAAGGCCTACCCATTTATTTTAATTAACTCCAATAAGGCTTATCTCTAACTAAAATCTTAGCTTCTCTAAAATCTCTAAATTCCTTAAAGTTTATGTCTCAATTGTACAGCAGCAACGGTAGGGGAGAGTGCTGGATCTTTGTATAACCAAGTGTTGATGTCTCCTGGATGTAGTAGCTTCATTATTTGTACTTAGCCTGATTTATAATGGCACTCCTCCTCTGTGGACTTCACCTGTTTATTCATTCATATCAGGCTTTGCTTGGCACTGAAGCTGCTGCAACAAATTAAATGTTTTTAGTGACTGTCCTTAGCAAATATTTTTGATAGTGAAACAGAGAAAATGGAACTGTTCAGAAATTCTCTGACTTAAAATGAAGATGAAATTAGTTACTAAATGTGTTTTTTTCAGCTTGTTACCCATTGGAATATTTCTGAGTATAGTAAAGCTTTTATTTTTTTCTTTAATGATTTAATATTGTGAGTAATTCATTAAAACATGACTGTGCATCAGACTTCTTAATGAAGCAGTAGCATAATGCAATTTAGTCAACTGTAGCTTCTCCATTTGACCTTTACTGTGATAGTAAACTGCAAATACAAAAGTATAATATTTTTCAAAGCACACATCCATGTGATTTAGAGAACTGTGGATGACATAAATAGAGAAGTAGTTATGTGTAGCTATTATCCTAACACTCTTATCCTCCTTTAACTGCAAGCAAAGAGGTGTCAGAAGGGTTTACAGAGTTAGAGTAATGAGTCCTACAGAAGTTAATCTATTGGTGCAAGTGCATACAACCATAATCCTGACAAAAAAGGTATCTCTGGCTGTAAGAACTGCAGATCCAGAGCACTCATGTGGAAAGTGGAAAATAAGGCAGTTTAATTTTGACTATTTCTGTTTTTTTTTTTTATATACAAGACAGGCTGCTTTGAGTTGTTGGCTGTGTTAACTACACCATATTGTGATCATTTGGTTCTTGGCTTTCTCATAACTGGGAATCATGAATTGTCTACTCATGAAAAGCTAATGCCTTCTATTCATTTCAGTTAAATGTCTGTTTTTCTTTATTGACTGAACAACAGAAGGATGATAAGCTTGTTACCTGTAGTATTTCTAACGAGCTGTTTGCTTTGTGGTTTGTACCAGCTATCAATTTGAAGCCTTGCATTCCTTTAAAAACAATAAATTAACCTTTTCTAAAATAGAAGAATGTGGAAAATTCTGAGGAATCCTTCTAAGTGATAGAATGAATTTTCTTTTAGGATTCATTACTGTCTAGGAAGACTTTATTAGAGTATTTGACTTTTGACATATGGTATTTGATGAACTGTACAGTCCAAGGATTTGATAGCAGTGTATGGCCTGTTTGAAGTCCAGAGGTTCAAATCTTACTTTTTCCTGATGATTAGAGATGACACATAACAGCTGTTCTCTGTCCTACCGACAGTCTGCCCATTTATTAGTCTGCCAACTCCCCCAGCCGAATTATTTTGAATGAAGCAGCAGGTGTGTCTCTGGTCCCGCGGAGGCTGGTGGTGCCACTGGCGTTTCCAGAGTCACTTCTGTGGGCCTGTGCTGAATCAGAGCCTGAGTAAGCACTGATCTCAGTAGCGAGTAGGCACAAAGTACCTCATGAATCAGGCCCCTTTGTTATCTTAGAGAAGTTATTTCTAAAAAATGCTCCTTGCAGAAAGAAAAGAACGAGTTTTAATGGCTTTGGAACAGTTTTCCCCAGTCTTAATGGATAGGTAGATAGTCTGTGGGAAAATTCTGTACCTCTCCCTGGAGAGGAGCTGCCAAATAAATTATTACTTAACCTAATGGTAAAGTTTGGGTCAGTTCTTTGAAGATAAATGAATCCTCGTTTGAAGGTCGTGCTGTGGCTGGTATTGTTTCCAGCTCAATGATGAAAAGCTTAGTCACCCTCTTCAGTTTCTCCTGGACTGGTGCCCTGGGTGTGGGAACTGAGTCTGAGCTTGACAGCAACCAGCAGGCCAGGACATTGGTCTGTGTATTGATAAGGAGCTCTTACAAAGAGCAAGACAGCAGTCACATTCATCTTTTGGGTTTGTTCTCTTTAAGACGTGAATTAATGCATTTTTGAAACAGGTTTTTTTCGTATCAAAAAGTAGCTAAAACTTATTTTACTGATTTATACTCTGAAGGTCTCATTTTCTCCTGTTTTATAGCAGTAAAGAACACTGAGAAGTGAAAGCTTGGGGAAACATGGAGCAAGGCAGGCATTGTTTCAGTCTGGGTTTCCACCTCACAGAAGGGTTCCGGGTGGTTCCCTCACTCTAGGACCTCTTCTAATCAGAAGAGAAATGACCTCAGCTGTTGGAGGTCAGAGCTCTCCCTGGTTCTCCAGCACTGACCTCTCCCATGTGCCACTTGGAGCAAGGTGCAGTTAGGGAGCTTTCATTCCAGATGATTTTTTGGTGCGGGAACAAGAGGAGGCATATTTTAGACAGACTACAGGGCTTTTTGGAGCTGCCCCTCTGCAAAGCTTTCCAGAAGCTTCTAATTAGTCCCTGTAGGTTTCACTAAAGAGCTGATGTTTGCACACTGTGGTGCTTTCAGGGGAAGGAGGAGGAGGAGATCTGCAGTCCGTGTTGGGGAAGTTAAGCAGCCTCATTTGGGAGTAAGGATCATTGTGCCATTATTTCCAGAGGGCAGTAGGGAGTGTTGCAGTTGTTCCAGGCTGACAGCACGGCTGAAGTCCCTGCACAGCCAGTGTGACCCAGAGGTTGCTCTGCTGGGGTCTCTCTGTCCAGGCACTGTGCAGAACTCCACGCTGGTGCAGCAGCCAGTGAGGGACAGGCGCCTGCACACTGCAGGTGGGCAGATAAGGAGCTTTGCTCCCCTTATCATACAGTGTGTTGCTAGTTTGCTATGTAGTTTTCCCATGCTGATTGCCTTTTCTCTGGCATGTAGATGCACTTACACCAATGTTCTTGTAACTTACTGAAACTGCAAGTTTAGCCAGGTCAGATAAAATGTGTATTTTGTTTTGCTGCTTATTGTGTAATTACTGTAAATGGTCATGAATGATCAGGAAGTTTTCTTGCAATGTAGCACCCATTGAATGCAACATCCAAGTGCTATATGGAAATAATTTTGTTATGTTAGGGAAAAATCATCTGATAGAGATTGTAAATTACTTTTTACTTGATTATCTGAGAAGACTGTAATTACCAAAATTGTTTTCCAGGGCAACTGTTATTATGTGGTTGGCTTTTTAGCAGTTTTCTATTACTGTGGCATTAACAGGCTGAATCAGCAGCAGATGTGAACACACTTCAGTGACTTTCACAAACCTGAGTTTTCAGGGCTAGCTGTTTAATACACTGCTCAATACAATTTCAAATGTTTTGAATTTGGGGCATTTTTCTGTGCTGAAGTGATTGATGAGACTAATTTTAAATCTAGAAGTTGTCTTTCTGTGACTGCTTAACAAGGACAAATTATTTTTGTCTAAGTTGGAAGAAGAGTTGTCTAAGAAGCAGGAAAAAATAGTTAATAACAGACATGCCACAGCTGCTGTGTGGGTGCTGTAAGAAGAGTGAGTATACAGAATGCAGGTGTATGCACTTGTTAAATGGCTTTTTTGGGCGTTTTTTTTCTTGTTGTTGCTGTTAGTGCATGACTACCACTTTAACAGGAGAATGTTTTCCATGCTACACTTAACGAATAAAGTTTCCAGTTTGGTGATAATTCTGTAGATAGAACGTATGATGAAGAACATTAAAATTATATTGAAGACTTGAGCAATTTTGAAACAAATTTATTTGGTTTTGGAGGATGGTTTCTAAAAATCCCAAGCAACCCAACCCAAAATGACAGAAAAGCTCAAGTAGAATAAAAACTCTAAAAAAACCCCGAGGCCAATGGCAGAAAGTACCTATGGCTTAGAGAGGTAGGAGCAGCTTTACCGGTGTTTGCTTAGAGTGAGAAGTGCTCGGAGGGAAGGGCTGTTTGGCTTGGCAGGAGGTGGCTGTGGGGTGCTGTGGGGGTCCAGGGGCAGCTCTTTCCCCAGTCCTGTCCCAGGCCGGGGGTGAGTGCTCTGTGCCCAGGGGAGGCTCCAGGCAGGCTGGGGGCTGCCAGAGCCTGCCTGGCTGCCCTTCTCTTTGGGTCCTTCCTTCTCCATTCGGTGCTCCTGTGCCAGCTGCTCTTCTTCCATTTCTGTAATGTTAAAAGGAGTGATACTTCTTTTATTTTTGTTACCCTTATTGACCTGCTGAGAATGTCACGTGTGTTTAGCAAGCCTTCTTTAGCAAAGATTGCTGCAGTCCCAGCCACATCCTGTTCGCTCCTTTTCCGTTCCTTGCTCCCCCTGGCCTGGTGGTGAGGACATGAGGCTGGATGTGTGGCTGGGGTGATGGTTCCCCTGCTGCCATGTTGATGTGCTCCTTGCCACGTTTCCGTTCCCTGTGGAGAACATGAGATCCCTGTGTGCCTCCTGCTGGGTTCCCAGTGCCTGTGTGCTGTGGCTCTGGCCCTGGCTGCTGCTCTCAGTCCCTCAGCCAGCTGGAGGAGGGCATCCTTCACCTCTGCTCTCACTCTGATTCTGCAACATTAGCTCTGGGGGAGCCACAAACTTCAAATCTGCTGTGAGAGGACATCCAGGAAACTTACTTTTAAAATATACAGATACACAGCTCATCTCACATTGCTGCTGAAAGAAATTTATATTAGAAATGGTGGAACTTTTTCCCTGAGCAAGAATAATGTCTTCAATATTGTGCAAAAATTGACTATTATAATGAAATACAAAAGATTTGTTCCCTTTCAGGTGGCAGTTATGCTTCTTAGTTTTGAAGATCAGGTCTCTGAAGGATTGCACTTTTTAAAAATTCTGTTCACTTTTCAGAAACGATGTTCTAATAATAATCTAAAAAGTAAATTGATTAGGTAGTCATTGAGTGTGATTTATCATTTTAACAGTGAGGTATTGTCTTATGAAAAAAGTTTTAATGCTGCATTAATATGTCACAAGAATGATTTAGAAGAAAGGAAACATTTCAGAAAGGTTATTTTCATGTTAAATAAACTTTACAAGACAAAAGAACTCTACTGCAGTTTTTTTGTAAATGGAATTCACAGTTCTCAAACTACAAGATGATATGTCTCAGCAACCCGAGAGATTACATCACTTGTCCAGAATTGTAAGTGAAAAGCAGTGTAGATGCTTGTAAACCTTGGAATTTGTGTGTGTGCTGCAAACAAAAGACTTGATACTGTAATAAGAGGAAAGTAATTACATTTAAACTAATTGAGCAATACTTAGCTAGTCAATTAAGAAATGTCTAAGTCAAGTCTTAAAAGAGCAGATCCAGAAGTACAGAAGACTGTTGATATTTATGTTGTGGTCATTTATTCACAATTTTTGCAAAGGCTCTTGTAGTACTTCCCCCTTGGCTTGAGAAGATGTTTGATTTAATCTGTGTTTAACAAGATTGTGACACTGGAAAACGATGGGATCATTGGTAACGTGGGGTTCATCTCACAGGAGTGGCTGCTTGTGAGAAGCTCAATGTAGGACAAAGTCCTGATGCTTGAGCATCCAGCCTTGCTGGACACATGAAGTTAAGTTTCTGTATGACGTGGGAAAAAATAAGTATTTAAGTCCTGCATGTGAGAAATTATTTGGTCTTGGGAAATCTGGTACTGCACAGGCTGATTTTCTTAGCCTTGTTTTGCTAATGGGGCCTTCCTTGGTGAAATCTAAACCACGAGGTTATCCTCTGGGAGTAGTTTCAGTGCTGGGTGCTCACCTCTGTTCCTGTCTACCAAATGTTGTTTTCTTCTTTGACACACAGCTGGAGAGACAGAAAGAGTCTTGTGCAGAGGGAGGTGGGACAGACAAACTGAGCTCTGTTCTGTGACTTGGCATGTTGGGGTGCCTTTCTCCTCCTGGGCAGGGGCTGCTGTGCTCCCCATGCCCCAGAGGATCTCGGGCTGCCCAGGACGTGGTGACCATGTGTACTGCTCTGCCATTCCTGCTCTTCCTTCTGTTGGTGCCTTAAGGAGTCCCCTACCTCTGTCCTTCATTTAGCATTCCTGCTCTGTAGCTTACCTTTCATCCATGTTCTCTTCCTCCTTAGTCTCTTACCCGCGTCAGTCGGGCGTGCCTGCAAGTTGGAGACACTTCAATTCCCTGCACTTTGGGCTGGGTGCATCTTGGGCTGCAGGGGGCTGCCACTGAGTCACTTGATTCAGCTTGCTTTAGTTGTGCGTTTTTTAATTGGAAAAAACAAAAGTACATTATTTTAAACGTTTCAGAAGTATTTATTTAGAAGCAAAGTCCACGAAGTATTTTTCCCCTCCATTTTTGCTTCCTCTGATAGGATTTGGGTGCAAGGTCTGACAGTCAGTCTCTTACTCTCTAGAGCATGTGGAGAATCTGGGAGGTCTGGAGGGAATCCCTTTTTTAGGCAGTGTCTGGTGAGAGTGAAGAAGCTGCTGCTGTGGATGTGCCCACATGAGTGTGGAGCCTCTCCTGCCCCAGAGCTGCCCAGCAGGAGCAGCACAGGGGCTCTTTGCAGGCAGCTGGAGGAGACTCCTCAGCACTGGCCCACGTTTTCCAGAACTGTAAATCATCAGATGAGGGGTAAGAAATGTGCCTACTGGTGGAGGGATGCAGAGAGAAAAAATAGAAGAGATTGCAGACCGCAAACCATCAGGCCTCCAAAGACTTTAATGTGGCAGTTAAAGAGAATTGCTTTAATTCTGTACAATTTTGCTTTAATTCTGTGCGAAATAGCCAAGCTTAGCGCTGAGTGAGTAATTGGAAGAATAGTATGTGATTGCTTCAATACCAAGGCTTATAATTAGTAGGGAGGAATAACTTACTTTCTTTAAGAAGAGTTTTTAAAACCAATTTAGAGAAAATTGCTTTTTCACATGGAGTTTCTGACACAGAATTAGAGTTAAGAAGTATTCTCAGTTGGACAAAACAAATAGGGAAGAGCTGGGGATACTGTTTCTGCTCCTTCACCTTGTGTATCCTGTCAGAGCAGTCCCCCAGGACCATGGATCCTGAGTTTTCTTCTCTCTGACCATTACTCTGTAGTGTTTTGTGCTTTATATGTAATGTTGCTATTTCAACTTCACATGATATCAAAGGAAGCAAATCTTAATTCAATTGTTCCAAAAAACCCTGCAAATAGTGTATTTTCTCCAGAAAAAAACTGCTCAGGCTTTATTAATATGGGGAGAATGCTTTCCTTAGCCTTTAACCTGAAAGTGCTTGAACCTGTGTCTTCTCTGAACAAAAAACCCATCAGGTAAGGAAGAATCAACAGCCCTCTTCAAAGATCTGATGTGAGAAGTTTTAGCCTAACCTATTAATTTGTCAAAATTAGGAACAGGTGAAAGCAGGGGTTTTGTAATGGCAAATGTTACATGAGTCAGCGCAAAGTAAGCCAATTTTTTTTCAGACTTAATTTCTCACCTGCAATTTTTTTCTTTATTAAGTTTCTCCAAACTTCACTGGAATCTGAAGTTCTGTGTAGAGAGGGGATGGAGGAGAGATCTATTAAAATAATGCCATGTGAGATAATACTTACAAACAGGCTTTGTTTTTAGTGTTGTGTGTCTGACACCGGGGTAAGGCTGAGATCTGACCAGTTTGAAGGTCTTTCATGTGACTGAACCTCTGACAGGGCATTCAGTTTAGGAAAATGTATTGAAACTTCTGGCTTTCTGCAAAAAAAATTGTAATGAAATGCCTTATTTCAGACCAGTATTCTTCAGCTGAATTTTTTCATGGGACTTGAACACCTGATTTCTTACCTACTTAGAGATCAAGTAAACAGCCTTTACCAACTTCACTGCTACATAAAAAATGCACTTTGGGGAGACCTGGAAGTCATTGACTCAATTAACCTGTAAAACTTGGGTCAGTTCAACTATAAAAGTTTGAAGCTGACTTACAATTTAAATTGGAGGTTTAAACCACTGTTAGCAGACAGTAGTCTCTTAAGGTAATAAATATACCAGGCAATGCAGTCCCATACTGTTCTCAGTCCTGGAGCTGTTTGTAAAGTCTTCAGCAAAACAGAATCCTTGTGGCTCCATGGATTTTGAAATTACTTGTGTTAATAAGGATGTTAATTTTGGTTTGATTGTTTAATAAAAACAACTTTTACAGTGTCTGTTGACTGGAAAATGTGAGAAGTTTTTCTCCTTTGCTGATTTGCATGCACAAGCTGATGGAAGGTACTTCCTTAGTGAAAAATTCAGATCTGGTTCATCCCTTAACAATCCCTTGTTTGGTGTCTACAAATTAGCAACCATTTATAGCTCTTGAGTGGATATGTGAATTTAGGACCCAGAACTTAGAAATGTTTCCATAAAATGAATGACATTGTGTGGTTGGTAGATACTGGTTACAGTTTATTCCATTTTTTTGGCTACTGTTCTGTATTACAGTGTATTGGGTCAAACTCTCAGGCTGGTCACTGTGCTGTGAAGGGGTTGCAGAATCCTCTGGAGCATCAGGAGGAATAGGACTGTGGGACATGGAGCCTGTCAGTACTGCTGGTCAGGATGCAGCTTGAGAAAAATCCAGCTGTGCACACCTTTGCCCCTGAGATATGCTGCTGTGGGTTTGTGTGGCACATGCCTGCTGTGTAGGATAAACAGTCTCATCAGAGTGCTGCCCTTTCCTCATCTTCCCAAAGCGTTTGCTATGTAAAACACAAGCTAATCCTTAGCTTGTTACCTGTTTATTTTATCAAACTCTTTTGGTGTTTATGCTTTTTGAATGGAGTTTAACAGTGGTAAGAATTAAATGGTGTTCTGCATTGATGTGCCACCAGGGAAGATGAATAAAATTTCTAATCTAAATGGAATCTATGTAAGGATAATGTCTAATTTTAATAGGAATGTTGAAAGGAAGAAATCAAGTTCGGTATTTGCAGCATTTCTTGACAGATACTGATGCTGTAAATTATACAGTTGTTCTTCCTCTGTATGGATTTTGTAGTACTCACAGCAATTTATAGGTCTAGAGTGCAGCTGCTGGAAGTCATTTATTCTCAGTTCTGTATTAAATCTATCACATATAATGCATTAACATTCAGTTCAGAGCTCAAGGGCTTAATGGCTGCTTCTTTCTTGCTCTGAGTTTCTGTTCTGGAAGTGTTTGCAAGGTATGCAGAAAACAAAATTAAAAAACTTAAATTGATATGCAGAAAAAAAAGGGGGATTGTCCATGATAAATACTTGAAACCAGCTCATTTTGCAGTTTCAGCTGAGCAGTGAAAACAAACCCTGCTGCTAACATTGCTGAAATTGGTAATGCTAATAAGCTTGTTTGATGGATTAGCACCTCAGGGCTGTTTGCTTGAGTGACGCTCGTTCCCCACGTCAGTCGGGCGTGCCTGCAAGTTGGAGACACTTCAGATTCCCTGCACTTTGGGCTGGGTGCACCTTGGGCTGCAGGGGGCTGCCACTGAGTCACTTGATTCAGCTTGCTTTAGTTGTGCGTTTTTTAATTGGAAAAAACAAAAGTACATTATTTTGAATATTTCAGAAGTATTTATAATTAATATTACAAAGAGTTTACCTGGAGTTTGACAGAAGAACAGGGGCAAAGGCCATGAAGATTTATTGAATTATTATACACAGAATTATTGAATTATTATACAGAATATTGAATTATTATACACAGATTATAATCTGTGAGGAAGAAGCAAGTAGAACAGACTGCCTTATGTGAATCCTGTACCTGTTTATTGTTGATGATTTCCCATCTTTCATAATAAGATAGTAAATCTAGGAAAAATGAACTATGTTCTGCTTGAAATGAAGAGAAACTTGTACCTGGGGGAAAGATCTTCAGCTGATACCAGAGAAGAGATCCTGAACTCTTGTGGCAGATGGAACATGTTCTGGCATGATCACTTACATAAAAAGATGACTCAAACAGGCTAAATGTGAAAGAGTTGTTTGTTGTCTGTTAAATTGTATCAGTGAAGTTGTTTGTGGGCCCTGTATGAAGTGAGCTGCCAGCAGTAATAATTTACTTAGGCTGTTTGTAAGTAGCCTACTACCACTAAGGCAGAGAATGAAACAAGTTTTCAATCCAATAAACATCCCCAGATCTCTTCTAATTTTAAAACCTCAGAAAAGAAGCAAGTAAAATAGTCACATATGGTATTATGACAGTTTAATAAAACCCTGGGAAAAAAATAGTTGTGGATGAAGGCCATTCTGCTGCATTTTTCAGTGAGTCATCTTCCGTTGAAAAAAGTCCATGCCAGAACATTTCCTGAAAGCTTTAACAGCTTAGTTAAAGCTTCCAGATGTGATAGACCTTCTGGAGGCTCCTACCCTCTGAGCCCTCTCCTTGATGAATGCTTCCTGCTCTAGTTCTGGGCAAGCTCACTGGTGACAAATGTGACTGTAGCTGTACTAGGTGAAAACCTTAGTGAACTATATATCAATTCTTACAGGTAAAAAATTGCTTTGCTACCTTCCAAAATCAGCTACTTCATGTAGGAGACTGCAGGATAACAGCAGGGTATTGGAGTGCGGGGCCAGGTCCTGAAGTAGTGGATAGAGAAGTGACAGCAAGGATTGCTCCATCATCAGTAAATGGGCTGGGAGTTCCTGGAGCACGGGGGACTCAGAATATTGTGCAATAGCTGCAATCTGATGCAACCAAATCATGCAGTTTCAAAAGAAACTACATCCTTCCCTGTCTGAACAAGACATTCCTGGAAAACATCAGTAAATTGCAAGAGCAGGGGTGTTATCCAGTCATGGCTTTGTGTGAGGTATCTTTGCTGCTCTGTTGTGTTTATTATATATCACTCCTGTATGATGAGTAGTTCATAGGTATTGATACAGAGAGCGAGTTCTGCTGGGAACCTCAGTCCTGGGAGTCCCTTCCCTGCCTGCTCTCAGCTATGGTTTCATAAAGACTGCTGAGTTGCCTTAGAGACAGAGGCTATTGCTGAAGGCTTAGGCTTATGGTAACATTGATAGGCATTTGTTATGCATATAACACTTGATATTTTGAGCGTTCATGCATGTGATGCAAACTGCCTACAGTTCTGGCCATACAGAGTCTGTATCTTGTGTGTGTATGTGGCGTTTCTGTGCCCTATACGTGCTGTAGTATAGTGATACCATGAGACACTAAAAACTGATGATGATTTCTCAGGTCAGAAAAAATGAGTTTGGAGACCAGGTAAGACTTTAGTATTAAAAAGTTAGCTTGGAATTCTTCACAGTCAAGCATGTACTGTGGTCATGCTTGGTAAGGATGGGCTGAGGGGTGTTAACTTGCTGGGTATGCACATAAGGGAACCTTTGTTAAGTGCAGCACAGCTCTATCATCTAGTGATGTTTCATTTGTGCTAATGAAGCCTTTATCCCTGCCAGGTGTTTTTCCCAATGTTTAATTGGCTCTCCTTTTTGTGTGGTTACAGTCACTTGTGTACATCATCAGTTCAGATGTATTTGAAAGCCTTATGTGGAAGAAAGGAGCCACCAGGTCATGCTGTTTGCAACTTGGCAAATTGAGTGTTTTGTAGAGCAGGCAGGGTCAGGTTTATAATGGAGCTGATACCAGGTGGTCCCTGCTGATGGTAAATGCTTGTGTGAAAAGGTCCTGTGGGATGCAGCCAGGGCTGGCTGCTCCCTGAGGCAGGGCTTCAGCAGCTGGACATGGGCAGCAGCTGGGTGTGCCAGCTGGGGCAGCCAGGCCCAGCCACAGCCAGCTCCTCAGGGAGGTTTGGGGGGATGAGGCAGCCCCCAGGACAAGCTGGGAGGTCGCTCCGTGGGTCAGGTGAGAGCCCTGGGGTGTCTCAGGGGTGCCCTGGGGATGGGGCCGGCTGGAGCTCAGGAGGCTTGACCAGCAGGGGCAGCTGTGCCTGAGCTGGAGCCTGGCACCCCTGTGGCATAGCTTGGAGGGGACGGAGGTCCCAGGAGCCTGGCGCCCCTGTGGCATAGCTTGGAGGGGACGGAGGTCCCAGGAGCCTGGCGCCCCTGTGGCACGGCTTGGACAGGGACTGGAGGTCCCAGGAGCCTGGCACCCCTGTGGCATGACTTGGAGAGGGACTGGAGGTCCCGGGAGCCTGGCACCCCTGTGGCATGACTTGGAGAGGGACTGGAGGTCCCAGGAGCCTGGCACCCCTGTGGCATGACTTGGAGAGGGACTGGAGGTCCCAGGAGCCTGGCACCCCTGTGGCATAGCTTGGAGGGGACGGAGGTCCCAGGAGCCTGGCGCCCCTGTGGCACGGCTTGGACAGGGACTGGAGGTCCCAGGAGCCTGGCACCCCTGTGGCATGACTTGGAGGGACTGGAGGTCCCAGGAGCCTGGCACCCTGTGGCCTTGGAGGCCCGGGAGCCTGGCACCCCTGTGGCACGGCTTGGAGAGGGACTGGAGGTCCCGGGGCCTGGCACCCCTGTGGCATGACTTGGAGAGGGACTGGAGGTCCCCTGGCACCCTGTGGCATGACTTGAGTGGGACTGAGGTCCCAGGAGCCTGGCACCCCTGTGGCATGGCTTGGAGAGGACTGGAGGTTCCGGGAGCCTGGCACCCTGTGGCATGGCTTGAGGGGACTGAGGTTCCGGGAGCCTGGCACCCCTGTGGCATGGCTTGGAGGGGACTGGAGGTCCCAGGAGCCTGGCACCCCTGTGGCATGGCTTGGAGAGGGACTGGAGGTTCCGGGAGCCTGGCACCCCTGTGGCATGGCTTGGAGGGGACTGGAGGTCCCAGGAGCCTGGCACCCCTGTGGCATGACTTGGAGAGGGACTGGAGGTCCCAGGAGCCTGGCACCCCTGTGGCATGCCTTGGAGGGGACTGGAGGTCCCAGGTCGTGTGGAACTGGGGCTGCAGGGCCCAGGCTGGGTGTGGGTGCAGCTCCCAGCTGAGGCTGGGAGCTCTCACACCTGTGTAAAGCAGCGTTCCCTCGGCAGAACTGACAGAGCCGAGGGACATCTACTGTCAGTGTCACCCCCAGGTGTTTTTCACTTGCTCTTGTTGGTGAGATACTTTCTGCCACTGGAAAGGGTGACACCATACTTAGAAAATTTATCATCTCGGGCCTTGCCCAGATGAACAGTGCATGAATGCACTTGGAAGAGTTTGAGCTTTATTACGGTGTTTGAATCAGCAGCTATGCATGATTTGGCAGTCACTCTGACTGAAAGCTGAATGCTAAAGCCCAGGTTTAAGCTGTGATGAAAAACAAATGCTTTTGTCCCTTATTTCTACAGTAGCATGAAATTGTGGGGTTTGTATGCCTGTGTTTTTCCTGGCTACAGAACTGGGCTCAGTAACATCTGTCTCTGCAGAGACAGGCTGGGTACTGCAGTGCACAGTGAAGCTGCAGCTTCTGCAGAATCCAGCAGTGGGATTTGTACCCATGGTGATTCCAGCCCCCGTGAGCTGTGCTGATGGGAATGCTCAGTGAGCAGGAGCTACCTTCCCAATGTATTGAGCTGTCAAACCTTAGATGTATTATTTGGAATAAAGAACTTTTTTTTTTCTCTTTTTTTTCCTCCTTATTGAAGTAGTGCAGTCAAAACTTAATAATGAAGGTAGTTTTCAAGTTCTTAAAAGTCTTGTCCATTCACTGGGTTTAGCTGGAACAGTCCACACCTGGGAATCTTTGATTATCCATTCATTTTCCATTCTTGTCATGGACAACCAGATATAAGGAAGACACAAATATGTCCTGGAAGGACTGGGACAGCAGCCTGGGGAAATGTCTATAGTGGGCCTTTTGGATTGGCAGTGCTTGGAAATGGGATTATCTTTAATCTCAGCTGGTATCACATGACATAACTGATCTAGTGTGGAAAAACGTATAGTTTATGTCTGTATTGTATAGACATAGTCCACTAGTCTAAAAAGAAGTTGGAATAAGATGAAAGTGCTAAACCATGAAGAAAAAATAAAATACCCTGAAGTGCAGTAAAGTAGCTGGGTGAACTGCAGATATTGGTAGAGACTAACTTCCTCCTTCGAAGAACTAGTTCATTATTCTGATAATCCACATGTGCAGAGCTTTGATAGCAAATTCACTCAATCTTAGGGGGCTTTTTGGGTCCATTTATGCAAAAGCTCAGAATAAGATTATCAGATGTTTCTTCTTTTTCACATGAAAAATCTCAAGGCATAATTGTTTCCTCAATATGGAAAGGAATAACGGTTCTACAGCTTCTTTGGGGGCTCTCCAAGCTCACAGCTAAACAACAAATAGTGATGAATTTCAGGGATCTGAGCATTTTTTTAAATTTAACATGTTACTGAACAAAACTGGGGCTCTTTGTAGGAGAATTTATCAATGCCATGACTCTGAATCTCTATACAGTATTGTGTGAAACAAAAACATTAATTTACTGAACCTTTCCAGACATTGTTACTGACTGCTGGCTTTGTGCTACTGGTTTACCAGTTTTGGTTTTCTTATGATCATCTCACTCCTGGTTAGACAGGGCTGTTTTAGAGGGAAAAAGTAATTTTAAAATTTGGGTTTGATTGTTTGCATATGATGTGGCAAACTAAGAAATGGTTAATAATAGAAGCCAGTTAGGCTGAAGTGCTGCATTGACTTTCCATCGTGTCTCTGTGTCTGTGGCTTTCTTGTAGCACAGGAGAAAAGAGGGCAGTCTGCTGTCTTGTAATAATTGCAGGAAAGATAGATTCTCTAATTAGAACCAGAGTCAGTGTTTAAATAACATTTCTTTTCTGAGCAAGTCCAGTGCAGTGGACAAATTGCAGCTGCTTTACTGAGGTTGGAGATGCAGTAGCATTTGGATTTGAACACACTGGGCAATAAAATAATTCTTGCACAGTGGTGATTCATTTACATATTTGCGTATTAAAAATTTAAAAATACATGATGTGTTACTACACTAAAGACCAGCAGGGGCTGGTCTTTTTCTGATTCAGATGATCAGTTGGTTAAACTGTTGTCTGCTCCTGCTTAAGACTACATCTCTTTCATTTTGTTTGCTTTTGGTTTTTTTTGTAACTTATATCCCCGAGATTTCTAAGTTAGCCTGAGGATGTAAGATGCAATCCTATGTCCTATGCATATCTTGGACTAAATGAGATTTTAAAAATACAGGACCGGTTCATTTAGTATCAAATGCTTCTCAGCCATAAACTTAAAAACTTCATGCAGTGAGAAGTGGATACTGTGATGCTTTTGTAAATAATGCATATAGAGCCTGATGCAATGCAAAGGAAAATAATTAGACTTCAGATTGCCTGTGGGCAGGCTGTGAGAAGTTTTGTATTCATTTACTTGTTCATTCTTCATTGTGCCTCTTCTCATCATTTGAATCTGGTGCCACAGGCTCAGATGTGCTATTTTCCCTTTTTTATTTTTCCCCTGAATTTAGCTGTCTCCTTCACCCGAGCCATTTCACAAATATCTATTAGTTTTCTTTTCAAAGGGACACGATGCAGAAGAAGCAGGGGAAAATGTCTGTAGTAAAACAGGATGAGGCAGGAGGCTCCGTACAGCCCGATGTCGACTCTGTGGTTGTTCCAAAGTCTGTAACTTTCAGCTGTCCAAATAACAGTGCCCATGACTGATTCCCAGAACCAGTTCAGTTGCAGTGGGGAGTTCTGGGTGTCCCTTGTTTTTGCTGGTGGGAGGCTGTAGCGTTTCAAGGAGGTCTGGTGGAGAAGGGAGGAACGAGATGGGTGTGGTAAGACCCCTGAGTGCTTTGGCAGCAGGGACAGAGGGGAAGCAGACCCCTGAGGCACCTCAAGGTGGCTTCTTTCAAGCAGGTTTTTTATTTCCACACCCTCCATGCTTCCCCTTTCTTGGGAGCGCAGGATTGGTATCCCTGACCTGCTGTGCCTTTCTGCAGTGTGCTCAAGACAGAGGCTGCTGGGGCAGGGAAACAAACATGGGGAATTTGTTCAGATGCAACAATTACAGAATGCCTTAACTTTGTGTGCACCTTTGTCTTCTCCATTGCCACCAAGGAAAGACATGGCTAGGAGAAAAGACAGCTAATTTCCAGGGCAGTTTTCTCAGAGGAAAACTGCTTAAAAACAAAAACAAATCACAGTTTGTGGTGCTGGTTGTAAGACACACTAAAAATGGTGGTTGTTTTACACATACTTTGTTCATTTCTCACGAGGTACTGATGATTCAGTTGTAACTATCGATACAGTCTGTTTTCACAAACTTTGATGAATTTAACTTGATGTTTCCTTAAGCAGAGTAGAGATAGAAATGAAAAAATGTTTATGCATGTCACTTTTGGAGTGCTTTTGGAAATAAACAGCGTCTTCTTTTGCTGGCAGGATTTGAAATCTAGCAATCAGCGAGATGAAATTGCTGCAGCACGTGTATCCCTGAAGGAAAATTCTGCATTCCTACACTCAATATGTTCAGCTTGTTTGGAACATTCAGATGTTGCATCCCTTACAGCCAGCAAGGATTCAATTTGCAATGAAATACAGAATGCTCTCAATGTAATTTCTAATGCTTCCCAAGGAGTTGGAAATAAAGTGGAGCAACCTGCATCTCTCACAGCTACTCTTGGAAGTGCACTTGATGAGCTTGAGGTATGTAAACATGTGAGATTACAGTAGTGTTGGAAAACTGTTTTTTAATTTTTTAATAACTATTGGTACCATAAATGATGAGCCTGAAGGCATTAAAGATTGTTGCTCTGCTTAGTCCTAGTCTAAATAGTATCACTTGAAATTATTTCATTGAGATGGTTCATTGAAATGATTTCATTTTCCTCAGAGGAGTTTGGAATTAAGGCTTCATGTGTGTTCAGTGTTTGGTTCCCTTCGAACAGAGCGCAGAGTCAGCTCCAGTTGTGTCACTGCTGCTGGAGGCAGACACATCCTGCTGGAAGTGGGCAGAACCAGGAGTTCAGTGTGCCCAGAAGTGATTCTCAGCTGAAAATGCCCACTGCTGCCTTGGCTGCATTTGAGCTGCTGCCATGCGAGATGAGTCCTTGTCTCCAGAAAGTGTCAGTGGGATCATTCTGTAATTTGTATAATCGAGCAATTCAGAAAGTTCATTATATTTGCTGCTTATCATTAAATAAAGTGACATAGCTAATATGCTTTCACCACCTCTGCACTTCTGCTTCCATTATTGAAGTAAATACCTGGAGAAATACAGCACTTTCTCTATTCCTGACCTCATCTGAAGCTTTTCTATGGAGTTTTTCCTTTTTCTCATGGCTGCTCTGGCTCTCACCAGCGTTATTTTCCATTGTCCTGCCAGAAATGGTAAAAGATCTCCTGTAGGTGAAGCTACACACCGTGATCTTCATGGGGTGTAACTGTTGTAGGCCCAGATCAACACAAGGAATGTATGTTTCTAAACACATTTGCAAATATGGGTGGTTTTGATTGTGAATTCTTGGACTTAGCAGATCTCACCATCCCAGTGCTAAGACTGTGATACGTTTTCAGGATAACTGTTGTTAGGACTGATGGTAGTAGATTTTTATCTAAAATTTTCAAAGGAAGATTAAACAAATACATTGAAATATGACACAGATTTTGTAGTGGCAGTTTATTGATGAAAAAGGCCTCTCTGGTACACTCAAAGTCAAAGCAGACAGGTTTTTCCCCGCAGAGGAGCAGGCTACAATTGCACATTACGGGTTTTGAAATTACAGTTCCTAATCTATCTTCCTAATAAATGGAAGTAAAAAGAAACATGTAAGACTAATACATAACTTGTTACAGTGTAGCTGTGAATGACAAATGAGATTCTTTATGAGACCCAGGATTTACTTGGATTGCTTAAAAATTAAAAAAAAAAAAGAAATGTCAAAAGGAGTGCGTTTTATTACTGCAGATGAATTAATCTTGACTCTGTGTAAGCAGTACTATTTAAAAATGCAGTGACATTTATTTTTGTTCTAAAATTTGAAATTTTTGATGATCACAAAATGGAGAAAAAAGTATTTTGAATTGAATTTGGTTTTACTTGGAAATGTAAGAACACAGAAGTCTGATGGTTGTAAAAAGCCGTTTCTTTATCAAGTTGTAAATATATTTTTACCTGGGTAGCACAAATGGGAATTGAAGCTGTGTGAGTTAGATAAAGCACAATTTATAGAGCATTTAACTTCAGAATGATTTTATGAGTTAGATGGTTACACTTTTCTTGCTTTACAGAAAGTTCTATTGGCTAAGGACCTGAAATAACCTTTGCTCTATCTTCTTGTTGCAAATACAGTGCCATGAAATAGATTGATGCAGTAAATAGTCTGGTGGGAACAAATCTCATTAAATGTTCATAGTGTGGAAATGTATCTCGGAGCTTACCCAACAATCTAGTATCTAGATGTTTTGCAATATCATTCTTCCTTTGCCAGCGCTGGCACTGTGAAAGTTATTAGAGATTTATAGGTGAGGAAGCCACCAGTAAAATTAGAGCAGCTAACTCTTAAATCAGTAGATTCTCAACAATTTCTCTTAAAGGCTCCCTATAACTACTGTGTCATTTGTAAATAAACACAAAATTGTAACTTTAAAATTTAATTGCATATTAAGATCTGTGAAAAGAGCATATTGGGTGCAGGTTATCTAATGCCTTTCCCTGGTCTTTCATCTTGTGAGCGCAAAGAGATTTCTCACAAAATGATGCAGGTCCTGCATGAGTCTGTGGGTGTGTTCAGCTGCTCTGTGGTCCTTGGGTGACCGTGGCCATCCAGCTGAGCAGTTACAGTGAGATTCCAAAAGGCTGTAAGTCACTCCAGAACTTCACCAAACACAACCAGGTCTGCATACCCACGGGCCCTCTTTTTTTCCTGGATCAGACCAGTGAGGGAGAAAACAGGGATCTAATCACTCCTCTTAAATGCTCCCTTATGCTTGAGCTGCTTCAGAGTAGCTGACCACTGTTTGTCCTGTTAAATCAAATCCACCAGAGACTGCACTCCGTGTGCCTGGTGTCCTCTCATTGTGTCTTCTCTTTCCTGTGTAGATGTACTGATTATGAATAAGTAATGAAATTATTTGAAGAATTCTATCTATAGGACAGAGTCTGAAATCCTGGCTGTTACTGCCTAGATTTTTTTTATTCAGAGGTGAAAACCATAGTAGCTTTTTGGCAAGTGCTATTTGTCCATGTTGCTGTAAACTTTCTCCTGATTGTCTCCCAAAGGAGACATTTCTGTTTTGGGTCAGCTGAGATTTGAAGGCAGTAATTTTTCCAGCTGATTGTATAATTGGCTGTGGCCACCACGTGTGTCTTAGTCTTCTCCAGACAGTGAAGCTGTTTTTTCTGCAGCAGCACTTCAGTGTTCTACCTGCCAGGTGTGTTTTGCATTATGATGGACACTGCGTGTGCGGCTTGGCATTGAGGGGCTGCTGGAGATACAGGAGCTTGCAGGGAAGCTGCTGCTGCAGTAAAGGTGGCCCTGTGGCACAGCTTGAGCAGATGTGCGGGACCCCAGAGCACCTTGGTGTTAAGGGCTCTAACAGGAATGAGGGAGGCAGAGTTTCAAATCTCTAACACAAGCTTGTGACTCAAGTCTCCTTGCCTCACTTTTTAAGCTTTTATCTTATGGTGTTCTAATATAACACTTTCATTTCTAGCTTAAGCTAGATAGTCCCTGAAATCGTCTTGTTAAATCTAAACTAAAAAAAAATAATTCAAATCCTCCAGTTTGCAATTAGTCTGACACATAGTGGATAAGCGCAGATAAGTTCTGGCTTACCTAAATTCCCTATCAGCGTATCTGGCATAGTCTTCTTATTTAATATTTCATCTGAAAGCTTGGAACCACCTATGGATGTGATGTAAGAGGTGAACAGGTGTATGTGGAATCAAGGTTTGGAGATTAGGACCATGATGACATAGTTTCAGATGTTCAGTTCTATTAACAATTACTGGTGTAAATTTCTTCAAATGCTGAAGCTCAAATATACTTACTTTGCCATTTTATGAAAATCTCATAGTCTCCTTTTCTCTCTCTTTAGAATATTTGCTTGCCACACAAATGTAATTAATTTTATCAAGCCAAAAGAATTGTCTGCTTTTGTTTACCCTACCTACTGAAAAGCAAAAGGACACTTATATCTATGTCCTTGGGAAAAATAATTGTTAAACAAAAGCTGCAGTTTTTATCTTTGCCCATATTAAGCCTGTTAAAAGTGGCAGCAGTGACTTTCTGCCACAGTGTGGGATTGATTAGACTAAAAGTCAGCAGAAGCAGACTCCTTGTGTAATCTGACTCAGCTTTCTCAGCTGTGAGGTAGCTCTGAGTTCAATCCAGAGGTTCTCCTGATCTCTGAAAGACTAAAGTTTATAGGCATTGAACCCCTCTTTGAAACAGGACTTAAGCCCTGGTCTGAGACTCTGAATGGCAGAGAGAACCTGGGTTTGTCTGCAAATGACCTCTGTGTGTAGCCCCACTAGGGAAAAGAGAATCTGCCATGGTCAAAAGCATTTTGGATGCTTCCAGTGGAAAGGGCCAGCAGCACATCTGGGAAGCATAATGTCACTGCAGTTCCTGCCAGTACAAAATAAAGCAGCAGATTCACTGAACTGACTTTTCTTACCTGTGCTCCTCTTTTTTTTCCAGAATTTAATAGTGCTGGATCCTCTGGTGGTGAACGAGGAGAAGGTGAGGCCATCCCTGGAGCAGCGGCTGGAGGCGATCATCAGCGGGGCGGCGCTGCTGGCCGACTCCTCGTGCACGCGGGATTCGCACCGCGAGCGCATCATCGCCGAGTGCAGCGCCATCCGCCAGGCCCTGCAGGAGCTGCTGGCCGAGTACCTGCGCTCCGTGAGTAACGCACGCGGGGCAGCTGAGTAACGAACACGGAGGCGCTGAGCAACGAACATGGGGAGCTGAGTAACGAACATGGGGAGCTGAGTAATGAACATGGGGAACTGAGTAATGAATAAGGGAAGCTGAGTAATGAACATGGGGAGCTGAGTAATGAACACGGGGGAACAGAGTAACGAACATGGGGAAGCTGAGTAACAGATATGGGGAACTGAGTAATGAACACGGGGGAACTGAGTAACACACACAGGGCACTGAGTAACAGACATGGGGGAACGGAGTAACGAACACGGGGGAGCTGAGTAATGAACATGCGGGAGCTGAGTAATGAACACGGGAACTGAGTAACAGACATGGGGGAGCTGAGTAACAGACACGGGCCACTGAGTAACAGATGTGGGGGAACTGAGTAACGACCGCAGGGGTGTTGAGTAACGAATGCAGGGGAACTGAGTAACAGACACGGGGCGCTGAGTGACAAACGCAGGAGAGCTGAGTATCGAACTGGGGCACTGAGTAATGAACTGGGGCGCTGAGTAAGGAATGCTGGGGAACTGTGACATTAAACGCAGGGGACTGAGTAACAGGGGGCAACTGAGTAACAGACACAGGGGCACTGCATAATGCAGGGCAACTGAGTAACAAACGTGAGACAACTGAGTAACACGGCCCAGCTCAGGCCTGTCTTGGTGCCTCCTGCTCTGGGAGCTTAGCGTTTAACTAAGCGTTAAATGCAGTTTAACCTGCATTTCACAAAATTATTTTTAAAAGGTTGAAAGGGACATTTTTCTTCAGAAATCTAAGCAAAAACTAAATGCACATCCCCAAGATGAGTATGTATTATATTAATTGTTTTGTGTATATAAAGTCTGTGGAAAATGCGGTACCACAGATGAAATGTACATTGAGGTTATTTTGTGCTTGTTGTGAACTGTCACTGATTCAGAACAGACAATCTTTCATATGCCAGAAACAAGAATTTTTTGGTAATACCACTTCCTAGACTAGAGTTTGGAAATGTAGTCTCTGCTCCTGTAAAATGCAACAATTTAAATAATAATTTCTTTAAAGGTAAGCAATCTGTTAGTGTTGTTTTTGTGTAGGGTGTTGTCACCAGAAGAGGAGAAGAGCACCAATTTACAAGTGTTAGAATGACTAAATTGCTATATTGGGAAGACAGGAGTGTTGGGTAAATCCAGAAATCTGATTGTCTGACATGCTTGTAGCTGTGAATTAGAAAAGGTACATAGTTTGCGTTTTAGAAGTGATTTTTCTTTTAGATTTGAAGAATGGGTTTGACACTTGTTACATCTGGCAGGTAAATGTTGGAACAGTGGAGACTCAATACTGTTAATATGGGTACACAATGTTAATCTCATGCTTTTCATCCGTAAACATTATCTGTAGGCATAATGTTCTTTTCTAAAGATACCTCAGGATGATTCATCGAGCATATTGAGGGAACAATTGTGTGATACAGATATTTGTTCCCTTTTTTGGAGGCTGAAATTCCTTTTTGTTCCGTAAGTCATAGCAGTTAGCATGATTGAAAGCTGTTCTAATGAGACTGTTTACTTTGTCTTATTTTATTGTCCTTAGGATAATGTAGTGTAGGGACTAAAATAATTATGCATGTCAGCTTTTTTTTTCCATCTGACAGATATTGTACATTTTGATATTTCTCTTTGTTTATTAGAAGTTTACATATGCTTTATTAAAGTCAAATTGTGTTTCAGGCCTTACACCAGAGAAAGGTGCTATGAAAGTTTTAAACAAAATGCTGTTGAATGCAGCCTTAATTCTTGAAGCTCTCTGGAAGTGCTTTACACATGGGTTAGATAGTGAGATTTCTTCAGCTCTGGTTAGCTTGGAATGTAAATCTTTGGTACATTGTTGTAGCAGATTTCTCTTGCAATGTCTATTCTAGGGTGGGTCAGGGTTTGCTGTTAAGTGGCTGAAAGTTTTATACAGGAAAGCATCCACCTTTAATGGTTGGACTTAATGATCTTGAAGGGCTTTTGCAACATAAATGACTCTCTGATGCTATCCAGAGCATGTGGCAGGATGCAGATGTGGTGAACAGCATCCCATATTAGTCCAAAAGATTTCTATGGGTTTGTCCCAAGAATGCTTTCCGATGAAGCTCTGGTGTGAAACTACAAGATTTTAAGTCAAATAGTTAAATTTTTAGACTTTTGAAACAAAATTGTGATGATCTTTTCTACTTCAGAAATAATCATGGTTTTAGGGGTATATAATGTACAATAGGTGGAAAAGAGTAATACATAACCCGCCTCACTGACTTGAGAAAGTCAGAAAGCAGCTATTGAAATATGACAGTAAGGGAAAGTGCCATATAATTTGCTGCAGAACACAGTGAATGCACAAGGTGGCAAAGACAAGGAAGCAGAAAAGAGAAAATACAAAAGATTTAAAGGCATGAGGTTACATAACAGGAGGGAATGGCAAGTTTTTAGTTTCTTTTAGAGCTCTTCTTATATGAATGGAAACACTCTAACTGAGAACAGTTTATGGCTATTACTGAGACTGTTAAATAAGTTTTTCAATGAGAGGATTACCAGATGTCAGTTTCTTTATTTCACAGCTCTAACTTGCTGAAGAAAAGATGATAGATCCAGGAAACAGTGCTGATTTATCAGTGTCTTTTTGGCTCTTCTATTAGTAGTTTCAACAAGCTAGGCCTGGGAGTTGAATGAGCTGTAAAGATGATGACAGCAATTTGTTATCATAGCACAATTTAAGCACAATTTACTTTTCCTCTCCTTGGGAACACTGTTGTACTCCACAGGCAAGTGCTCTGTCTGTGGAATACTTCATGGGTGTTTGTGTGTCTGCACTCCTGGCTTGTGCCTGTGCTGAGTGAGCTCCAGAGCCTCTGTGCCACAGCTTGTACGTGAGAGTGGAAACCTTTCCTTGCCCACAATCCACACAGGGCGTGCTTTGCTCTGGTTTGTGCTCCTGGTGTGTGGCTCCCAAGCTCGGCCTCCCCTCTGCCGTGTCAGCCCTCTGCACTCCCTTACAGGCTGTGCTGCTCAGCTGCTCCAAAGGCTTTGTTTTCCTGGAGATGGGTCTCCTGGTTCTTGCTGGCACATTGGCTTCATCGCTGCCTTAAGGCCTCTTCCTGTGTGAGTGTTGCCAGTGGAGCTGCATGGCCCCAGGGACGCCTCACCCGGTAAGTGCCCCCTCCACAGATCCTCCTCTGGCAGCTGCTTGGCCAGGCAGCTGCACTGATGGCATCCATGGCATCCAGCCTCTCTCTGGCTCTGGTGCTGATGGTGGATGTGCCCTGCCTGGTAAATGTTGAGCTTAAACAGGACCCTTGCCAAGGACTTGGGTGCCTGATTTCTGTGTAGGTTCTGCATTGTCTGTTCTTTTGAAGCTGGGCCTCAGTGCTTGAACTCGAATGAGGGACTTGTCTTTACAAACTGTGGGCCTGCTGGTAGGTAAAACTAGCAGTGAGAGATAAAAGAAACAATGGGAAGGATTCCACTGATTGATGAATGGAATGAGAGAGACTTGTCTTCACAGACAAACTGTAGGTCTGCTGATAAATAAAACTGGATACTGAGAGATGAAAGAAACAACGGGAAGAACCATAAATTCCATAGAAATTCCACTGAGTGACACAAAGAAAACAAACGGGGGAGTTATACATTGGAAGGGGGTTTCAGGTATGAGACATTTCGGGAAATCGGTACCTCAGGCAATGGGGAAGAGAGACGGACATGCACCCAGGAAATGAGGATCAAAAGGAGGCTGCATTCTCCAAAATTTTGAGAGACATCAGGGGAAATGCCCCATGGCCTCTCCCTGTATTTGAATAAAGTTACAGGACTCCTCTGTCTCCTTTTTGGACATAAACCTTTGGTGTTTGTGGATTGATTTTCCTGACAAACTGTACAGGAACTTAGGATTTATTAGCACTAACATTTGAAAGAGGATCAGGAGCATCGCTTTTGTGGTTCCTGAATTTGTTTCTTTTATTTTCCTCAATTATCTAAAGTGTCTAATAAACCTCAAAGGCATCAAAGATTAAGAGCGTCTTGGTGTCAGTGAGATAAATTTTTAATTTTTTTTAAAAGTTTTTAATGCAAGTTGGAGAAACATCTTTACAGAAGATACTTGCTTTTACATGAGTGTTTTTCACAGAGGTTTTATCACAATGACTGGTACAATGCAAAGTGAAGCAAAATGCTCTGCACAAGAACCCAAATGTTTTTCTGTTCACAGAGTAATTTAGACACACAGTAAATTGCAAACACATTTATAATTCTTCTGAAAGGCAGCAGTTTTTTTTTGTGAATTGTTCCAAAAATTCTTCAAAACTATTTGTGTACTGTTGTTAGCCTTTCTGAATTTTAGTCATAGATACAGGTTATTAGGGGATATTATTTGTGTTTTAGGACATCCAGTAACAGGAATTGCTGCTGTGGGTTTGGATATCTTATCAATGGCAGAATCATACTGTCACGTTGACAGTAATGGAATAATGTATCCACTGGAGCAAGGATACTGTTCTCGTAATAAGCACTTGCTTTTTCCAAGTGACAAGCTCTTGTCTCTTCATCCTTTACAATGAAGAGTTGCTGACTTCAGTGGAGTGCAGCAATACGAGCTCCATGTTCTGTGAGTTGTGGTTTTACTCAGTCACAGTAAGGACATTCCCTTCCCTGGGGGCACAAGGGATGATGGAGCTGTGCTGAGCCTGGGTGGAAGTGGCTGTTGTGAGCAGCACTCAGTGCTTGCGGGTGCTGCTGTGTCTGCCATCGTTAAATAGGGAGGTGTGCCTGAACAATTATTGTGTATCCTCCTCTGGCTCTCAGTAAAGATTGCTCCTGGATTGCTGGGGCTGGTAAAGAAGGGTCAGATACACTGGTATGAGAGCTGCTTTCTGGAACTGAAATCCCCTTACTCTTTGAATGTTGTTCCATGATATTTGAGATTCATTAGTTTTAGTGGATAGTTTCTCACCTTATTTAGGCTATAGGTTGGAGAAACATATGTGTGTGTATATATATGTGGGTCAGTGTATTTTTCTGATTTTTCAGTTCTGATTTCCTTCTTGTGTATTCTAAAAATGTTTGTTTCTTAACTGGGTTTTTATGTCATGATTACCTACATGTTTGGGTCAGACATGGGTAATGTAGTCTGGATGTGCCTGTGGCTCTTGTGCCACAGGTGGTGGCAGCTGCTGTGTCCTGCTGTCCCACAGCTGTGCTCTGTGTGTGGCAGGGAGCAGAGCCAAGCCAGCCCTGCTTCTCCAGCCGTGCTTCCATTAAAATATGTGAGGAGAGTAATGATAGGTTTTACCTTGAGGCAGACTGGGAAGTGAACTGAAGTTGCCCACCTAGTACCCATTTATATTACTGCTAATCAAGCCCTGGCCACCCATCCAGCCTCAGCAGGAATGCTGTGTGCTCTGTGGCAGAGCTCAGGAAGGGTCAGGTGTGCCCTGTACTGCATGTAGGGCATACCTCAGCCTTGCTGGGAATGCAGCTCCTGGAGCTTTATGAAACTGGCTTCCATCAAGGCTCCCAAGCCTTGTCCTTCACCACCAGATTGTGTCCCCAGCTTCTGGGAACGAGACCTGTTTGGATGTGAGCACAGCAGCTGAGGTGCAGTGAGGGTGGGATGAGGAGCCAGGATCCCTGGAAGCAGAGGGGCAGCTGGGACAGGGAGTGAGCTGGACTGGGTGAGCCCTTGAGGGAAAGGTGGGCAGTGCAGCGCCTGGATAGCCATGGGGAAGGTCCATTGTGGGAAAGGGGGCACAGTGCATAGCTGGCACTTGGGCTGCTGTGTCTCTGGGTTTCAGACTCTTACTGGTCACTTACTGGAATGTGGGCATTGCAAATTCAAAACCAGAGAATGGGTAGAAAACCAGGAGGGTTTTTTTTTTTTATTGGTGGTGTGGTTCTGGGACTTGCTCTTTGTCTCAGCTCTTAAATTTCGTTGCTGTGGAGCACTAATGCCTTGCTCTACCTCTGTATGGAGTAGTCTTCAACAACAGCTTAAGCTCTGACCCCTGTCTGGATGTGGAGACTGTGATTGATAATGGTTTTTTGTGCTATTTTATTGCCATTCTTACTCTTGGAGGGTGGAGGGACATAGAGATACCTCAAGCATGCTGAAATCTCAGCTTGGCCTTACTTGTACTTCATGGTTTCCCCATGAAGAATTTTAACACTTTCCTGGTTGCCAGTGACACCTGAGGAGGTAAAAATAGGGGACTGTTTGACTTGTCCTTTATGGTTACTTCCAGTTTCTTTCACAAGTGTGCAGTTGCAAAGTTCTGTGTAGCTGCTCTCTGGAGAACTGACCCCAGACTTGGTAGACTCAACTAACAGCGAGTTTGAGGAAATTCCTTGTTACAGTCTTCAAGAACAGAATGGCTTCTGGTTATTCATGGAAGGGGTTGAAATAACTTGAAATCCTTGTTTTTAAATCTATTTTTTATTTCTGAGCAGATAAAAACCACTTTTATTTGTGCCTTTTTACAAAAAGAGTGGATTTGAATGTGCTTGCTTTACTGTCCTCTTCCTACATAAATGTCTTAAGAAAACTGGTGTTCCAGAGAAGTTTGAAATTGAGGTATGTCAAAATGTAAACTAGAAGAATTTCCATGTGTGGGTGGGAAGTGTCACTCAGTTCTTTTCTTATTTCTTGTGGCTGGGTTTTTTTTATGACTTTATTGAGTATTATGTTTTTCAAAAAAGGATGTATTGCAGTAAAATTGGTATGCCTATATGGTATATTATGCTGGCATTTATGCAAGAAAATATGTAGTTTTCATTATTTTGTTGTTCACATTGTCTGAGTGGTTGATTGAGTTGACTTTGAACACTCCTACGGAGGATTTTCTTCTGTTTTGTATGCAGTATGTGTAATCGAAAATAATTTTTAAATGTTAACTTTCAGTGAACATTTTGTTTTATGGGGAAATTAGATATGAATTGTTAAAGAGGAGGATCTTAAGTGTACTTAAAAGACAGAAGTAGTCTAGTGAATTCCCCAAATAGATTTACAGCTGAAAAATAAGCTGCAGTTACATGTACCTGATTATAGATGCTCTTACAGACCCTGCAGTAACCTGGGATCTGTGCACGTGAGCTGGAGAAGGATAATGGAAGCTTTTCTCTCCTTCAGCCCTGCATTTCATGGAATGCTTCTGAGCTGAGCTGTGTCAGGATTGATCAGCTCTGCACTGGAGGCTTGCACTGGGGTACCACAGTGTGAGGAGCAGCTCGTGGCTCTGTGGGGTTGACTCACTGAAAGAGTCAGCAATTTGTATTTAGTATACCTGGCAGCACTGAAAATATATTGGGCTCAAGACTAAATTTTTTTCAAGAAACCTTCAACAGAGCAGCATTTGCTCTCCCCAAGATGAAATAAATCCTTGATTATGGTAATAAACAAGCATTAAAAATAATCAAGTATTTGTTAACTCAGCATCTACCTAGCTGTTTAGTTTACAAGAATTTTCCTATTTTTAGAGTTTGTTGGAAATGGTTGTTACTACATAAGACTTTTCTCAACCAGTTTCCTGTTTTTTAGAGGATGTTAGACTGGTCATTTTCTGAAATGTCAGGGTGCCATTTCTAGGAATGCTACTGAACTCTGCTGTTTCAGATGTATTTGTCATGGTTTTTATCCTCTGGAATAATGCAGCTGATTTTTGTCATCCAGATACATTTCTAAATTTTATTCTGTTTCAGGTTGGAAGTTACTTTTTGTTTATGTATCATTCTAATTAAAAAGATCAATCATAACTGGATAGTTCAGGGAACTCTTCATGGAATGTTGGTGTTGTAGACCCATGGAAGACCCAGACCAGCCTGGCTGGAGTTGACTCTGCCTTAAGCAGTAGGTTGGACTGGATAATGTCCAGACATTGCTGCTGTCTTCAATCTGTGGAGTCTGATGCCAAACATTTGAATAAATTCCAGTGTTTGTGCAATGTCCTGGATGACCCAGCCAGCTCCTTTTAATATACAGTAAATCCCATTATTTACTAATGGAAGATGGAATAATACTCAGGTAATGAAGCCAGGACAAGAAATTACATAAAGTAGTAAAAGGAAAGTTTCTTTCATTTGAGTAATCTCTGGTAATTTTCAGATGATGAAAGAAGAGAGTTACTGTGTTGAATTCTGTTGTAATGAATCCTCTCTATAAAAAAATACCTTGTAGAAGTCATTTGGGAAGTGGTTGATTAAAAGCTCTCCCTAAGAATTTCATCACATGACTGCAGAGATCTATTGCATGGCTGAAACCAAATGCTTTCCCTGTAGTTACTTGGATCCAGGATATTGTATGCCAGCAGCCTGTGAGATGCTTCATTTCTTCATTTATAGTACCAGGAGTGACTTCTCTTTGATAGAAGTGGAGACACCTGCATAGTTGTCAGCAGACTTTTGGATTTAATTTCTTGCCTAGCTTCTCTTGATATTTTTTATGAAGAATGAACAATGGAGCTTTATGAAATAGCTTATGGACACTTTTCATTAAATCAGTACTGTATCATATTGAAAAAAAATTGTAATTGTTGGTCTCAGTTGTTCAGCCAGATCTTAAAACAGTGAGTTAAAGGAGATCAGGAACTTGAAGATCTAAATCCCAATTCCACATTTCCATCTTCTTTCTGAAAAGAAAACCAAAACAAGACTTAAAAAACACAACCACATCTTTGTCTTCGGTTACAAACAGCATTTATTGGCACTTCCCTCCTATTTTAACTTTCCTTTTAGTGAATTCTTTTCCAGTTGTTGTTTGTTGTTCCTGCCTGACATGCTACTCTTCTTCCTTAATTAAGTAAAATAAAAAGGAAGATTATAATTTTGTATAATTGCATTTGTGACCATTGTGTACGATCAGAAGGCTGGCTAAGTAAACATTAATAAAAAAGATGTGCTTTAGTCCTCTCAAGATCAGCTCTTCTCAAGACCTGCTTTTCATGGTTGCTTTCTAAGCCTGTGTAGCCAATTGGCACATTTTCTTTCTCTTTGAATATGGAAAGAAAATAAATGTCTGAAGTCAGAGATCTGCAGTGCTTGGTAGAATACATTAAATAAATGATCCTAATTGCTATATTTACTGGAAAATCCTTACTATCTTAGATTATTTTAATTGTCCTTAACCATTGTTTCATTATCAGGAGAAAAAACAAAGGAAATTTACACAAAGATGGAAAGAAATGATAAATCAGCTACTTGACTAGGAGCTGTACTCAGGAATAATCTAAGATTATCTTTTCTGTCAAGGAGCGATGATTCTAATTTTTTCTAAACCCTAATATTCTATGGGAGGAATTATCACTCTGTAAAAGAAGATAATTGCTAAAGAAATCCCTCCCTTCATTTTCTTGAATATATTTAGCTTTTTGCAGGAGAAATGAAGAATAATAATAATTTTTTATTCCATGTAAATAAGAGAAAATAAGAAATAAAATAATTACATACATCCTGGCAGCAGATAATGGAAAAAAAAACACTGGAGCCCAAGGTAAATCTCTTCTCTGGGAAGTTGGTTAGTGCTTCTTTTCTGCTTAATTCAGCAGAAGATCACTGTGCTATTAATGTGCCTTTACTGCCTGTGCACCTGCACACATGGACAGTGCACACAGGAGGAGAGAGCAGGTGCACATGAGCCAGAACCATTTTGGTTTTACAGTGCTATTTCCAGTCTACTGCTTGCAGTGATGAGGAAGTGAAATTGGGGAAAACTTTGCAAAATTCCTGTAGAAGGTGTGAACTGAAGGAGTCCAAACAGTGAGTAGGTAAAGGAAAGGGGGAATGCTGTGGGACTGCTCGTAGCTGTTTGCTAAGGAGGTAAGGTCAGAGTGGCATTTGGGATGTGTCCCACGCCTGGCAAGGAAGTGGAGGTTTTATTGCTTAGCTTTCAAGTAATCAGAAAACTTGTTTCTAGTTTGAAAAACAAGAGGCCTGATAATCTTTTGAATTCTGTCAGCCACCTCCTGTGTGACATTAAAGCAGGACTTTGAAATGCAGTGCACTGGGATGCTGTGGGTGATGATGGCAGACACTGCCAGGGCTGGCAGCAGTTTCCACCTGTCCTCTGCTGAGCAGCTGGGAGCAGCTGACCAGATTGTTGAGATGAACAATTATCCTGGATCCCAGGGGGAAAGCAGAGTGCTGCTGCATGTGAGTGAGCATGCAAAGCCTGGGTAAAGCTGCCAGCTCCTCAGGCTGTTTGGCTCCTGGTTTATTGTGATCCTTGGAACACCTGCCTCTCTCAGCTCTAAGAATGGAGTTTTTGTAGAGCAAGACTGCTCAGCCACTGGGACCTCCACGTTCTTCCCAGAAAGACTGGGAACAGCAGATCTGAAACTTTCAGAGTTTGGTCCCAAGGCTGTCTTACAGAGCTGGCAGGGCATATGCCTGTGTTTTGTCAGATCGGTTGTGTTTTCTCTGTTTCCATGGAAGATTCTGCTTTTGATAAATTGGTAAAATTTAATAGAAGAAAGATTCCTCTGGAGAATCTCCAGCTATATTCCTATTTCTGATGTTGTGCCTCAGTTCTTGCTCTGTTTTTCAGTTTTTCTGCAGCATTGTCAATGCCATTTTTAATGTCTGATAGAATTATAAGCAAATAGTAAGCTTTTTTTTTCTCATTCCATGTCTGGATGCAATGTGATTGGCAAAAGTCAGATATTAAAATTACTTGTTTGGCATTTATTCAGATGCAGATCTGGTAAAGTACTATTGCAGATCTATTACAACAATAGCTATTATAACTTAAGTAAAACAGGGAGGCTGAAAAAATGATCAGGAGGAATGGGTTTAGATTTTTGTTTTGACCACTAATTAAGGAAGGAAAGAAGTTTTATTATTTTGTCCTCTAGCTTATTCTTGTAGTGAGGAGCCTGTGTATGCCTGTGATAGAGATCTGTGGGCCAGTCTGTAAATCTGGAATCATCCTTTGCTGACAGACAGCTGGAATATGACACTGTCCTCATATTCCCTGGTGGTAAGGAGGTGAATGAGGTGCAGTAAATGAGCAGTGTCTGGGATTGCTCTGTAACAGAGCTGCTGTGGGACTCCTGGGAGTGCCCCTGCTGGCAGTGCCCCTGCTGGGAATGCCCCTGGGGCCTGGCTGCTGCAGAGACGCAGATTGCTTTAGGTGGTTTCCAGCCTCTTTGCTCCTCTGCCCAAATAACACATTCCGAGGCAAGAGCAATGCAGCAAGGCATGGTCTGATCCGTCTGATCAGCACCAAAGGCTTCCTTGCTCAGTTAGAAGAAGGAAGTAACCTGCAAATTTAATAATGAAGAAAAGGGTGGAAATCTGACCACTGGAAGTAATTTAGAAGGAAATAATAGGAGGGAAAGTAAAGACCTTTCTAAATGGGGGAGAGGAAGTAAAAAATACTCTTTCCTGCCTGCTTCAGGCTTCCTGTAAATGGTTAGCTGGAAAAATTAATGCAGTCAATAAGGCAAAGTGAATATATGCCAGGAAGAGTCCAGGAATATTTAAGAAAGGAGTTTGTGAACCATTTGCCTTGATTGTAAAAATCTGTGAGGAATGAGTATTTCCAGGTAACAAAAAAGCCAAATTTATCTTAACAAATAAATTCCTTTATCTAGGGAATTAATAGGTCAGTCCCTCTTACTTGGATAACTGTGAAGAAGCTGCAGCAAATCTTTATATATTCATTTCCTAAAACTGCTCAGGATATGAAAGTGGTGCTGAGCCACAAGCATCCATTTTGAAAGTATGTTTTGTCAAATACATGCAGTTCTTTGACAGAATAGCTGGCCAGGGATTAAAAGGGTAGTTGGAAACTGCTGTAACGTGGTACACAGTAGTGCACACTGAGAGGATGTTTTCATAGGCAAACTTGAGAAGCACAGTTGTTGTATAATGAGTGAAAATACAGGTCACTGAAAAACAGTGTTCCTGGTGAATTGGTATTTAATCCATTGCAGTTCAATTTGGGATGGCTTAATGAAGTGTGATTCTGCAAGGATTGGCCTGGCACCCATGTGTATGGTGTACTTTCGTTAGTAATGAATGAAACTTCAAAGGATTGTACAGGTCAATAAAAACATTGTCCCTCTTTTCTCTTTTCTTTTTTTTTTGTTTGGTGAAATGGTCTGTAATCTGCAGATTGAAATGATAGGTGCAAAAAATTACTCTTGGGAAGAAGTTCACTGTATAGATAAAAATGCAGGATTTGTGGCTTAACAGTGGTACTGCTCTACAGCTCCCAATGCCATAGGAAAATCAGAAAGGAAATGAGCTGTCAGTAGGGCTCAGCTCAGTAGGAAATTTTAGGCATCACAGTTTAAGAATAACAAGGACTGATAAAAGGAACAAAATGGAGCAAGGATTTTAGAACTCACAAAAAGTAGGAAGCATCTGACTTAACTGAGTCTGTGTAACTTAGGAAGAGGTGGAGGAGAAGAGGAACATGCTGATATTTTCAGATATGGAAGAGGCTTTTATAAGGTTTATGCTGTTAAGTTATTCTCTGTATCCATTCAGAGGAAGACAAATGTAACTTGCAAAATGCAAAATCTGTGCAGTATTGAGTTTAAACCCCAGCCATGTAGATGAGTAAGCACTGGGGCAGGACCCTTGGGAGGCCCTGGAGAGTTGCAGGTGCACTCAGGTGGGGCTGGTTGGGCTGCCTGGGAGCTCAGGGAGCACCTGGGCTGTTCCAGAGTGCTCAGGATGCAAAGTGACCCTGAGCTCCCCCTTAGTCCCACTGATCATTGGTTTGGTTTTATATAAGTAATATTCCCAGTCTTCATACTGTGTTTTCTTACTACAGATTGCTTTTTTCCACAGGTTAGTGTAGGTTTGTAACAGTGAATGCTTTTTCTATGCAGTGATCAAAACTAGAGTGAAATTTGGTGGGGTTTTTAGATTTCCAAGCCATATACAGATAATAATCTGTCCTTTCTACAATTTTGTGTTCAAGCATCTGGGGAAGGCTGGTTAATAAAAGAAGCTATTAATAGTTGTAGGCATACTAGGAGTTTATTTTCTTATGAGCTATTTGCATGAAAACAGTACATTTAACAATGATTCAGCTTATCATATCAGCAGGAGTTTTTGTATCCTGACAAATTTATAAGTATATTGGAAAGATTTATCTAAATTTAATATTTCAGGATCTACCTAACCATTTTACATCCTATAATCTGTTCATAAACTGGAACTTAAGTACAAGAAATAGAAAATAGGAATTTTGCTCTACAAGATTAAAACTTCAGCAACCAAATTGCATTTGTATAATGTAATTTGTGAACTGTTCTCTCATACTAACATGTTTTCCTGAGGAGAATGGATATGAACTACAAAAAAGAAAAACCAACTCTTTCTGTGATTTGGTTGTATGGCAGAAATCCCCAGTAATTTCCTGGTGTCAGAATAAAATCAGGCTGGGAGCTGCCTGCAGCACACCTGGGGGCAGGAGGCTGCCCCAGGCTGGCTTGTCCCCAAGGACTGCACCTTGCCTAAAATTTGAAGGGAGGAAATTCTCCCAGGGTTCTAGAGGAGGCTCTCCAGGACTGATGGAAACCTGGGTGCTGCTGAAGGCCCTGGGCTGGGAGGCAAGGAAGGAGAAACCTGCTCATGGCAGGATAGAGGTGAGGGGGACGCAGTTGCTGCAGTCACTTGGCCACCTGAGTTTTCTTTCTCAGAAGGTTGCCATGGTCCATAGTCTGCCTGTTCTAACAGCCAGAAAGCTGCAGTACACCCGGCTGTGGAGCTGGAGGATGCCTCTGCTGCAGACAGCCCAAAGGAGAAGCTGCTCCTGTGCCTCCCCAGGAGCCGGTCCTGCTGTACCTTGCGCTGAGCACAGGAGTGTGGGTGGAGATGGGCTTTGGTGTGGCTGACTGCAGTGCTGCACTCCTCAGGAGCTCCTGCCGAAGGCAGGGAGAGTTCTGTTCGTCTGCAGAAGCCTGCACCAGGCAGACTGAGAGGGGCACGCTGTTGGAGCTGTGTCTCCTGAAAGGTCCTTTGGTAGCCAGGGGTTGGTTTCATTAACTGGAATTCAAGAACAACCTAGAGTGTGTCTGTGTAAATAGAAGACGCAAGACAGCTTTGCAGTTCTTCCAGAATTTTTACTGGTGCTTTAGGTACAAAATAATGGATTTATTCTGGAATAGATGGTAGTTTGTTTGCCTGATCAAGATGAAGCAGGTTTTTTTTTCCTCCCTGCAATTGGGTTTGCTGGTTATAAAGAAGGAATGACTTCATTTTGTGTTGAACTGACTTTTTTGCAATAAACTTGAGAATGTAAAAGCATATTGTCAAATGTCATTGCTTTATGTGATGTATTTCATAGTTTAAAACAGTTTTTTCCCAAAGTTGAAATTACAATTGTTGACATTAAGGAAATGAAAATGATTGATGGAGTGGTTTTACTTGACCAGCTGCTAATGATTTCTCACTCAATATCTCGTTAGCTTGTGCTGAAGTCATACATATGGCAACCTGAAGAAAATAGCCTGAAGTTCCTCAAACTACAAAGAAGAAAAATATAAGTTATTGTGGTGCTTTTGATCTATGAACTGTGATATAAAATGTGACTTTTGATGTTCTGGGATGGTGTGATCGATAGCATAATTTTGTTATTAAATTGTTTACTCTTTACTGAATGTTACAGTGCATTATGTTTTGGCTCAGAGGCAGGGAGAAAGGTCACTTAATTTCCTTGTTGGGCTGCAGCCCTTGCTCAGGTGCAGCTGTTTAGGAGGAAGGGAGAAGGCATTTTCATAGGGAACAGCTGAAAATGCTCATCTGAGAGAAAGAAACCTCTGGAACTGCCTAGGCTGGGGACTGCTCTCTCTTGCAGGAGACTCTGGAGAAAGAGCAGCTTGTTTCTGTGGCTGCTGGGGGAGCTCTACAGAGTTACAGTGTCTCAAAAGCCTTGCTGAGAATTCTTAGCCTGAGAAAGGTTTGTAGGAAGGGAAGGGTCCGTGATGAGCAAGAGAGGGGTTGGCTGAGCAGCACTTGGATTTTCAGTTTCTCCTGCCCATTAGGACAGCTGTGCTGCTCTCTCAGAGCTGCAGTAAAGCACAGCTCTGACTCAGGGGCTTTTTGTAAAAGTCTCTCGAGGATGAGGTGGAGGAGGCTGTGCTCGAGAGGGGAGCAGTCTGTGGGAGGCTCCCAGGAGCCACTTCTCAGTGACACAACATTTAAATCCCTAAATCACTACACGGATCAGTTGGTTTCTCCAGTGTGAGAAGGAAGGAGAACCCCTCTAATGGAGTACTCACTGAGTACAGGGAATACCTGGAAAAGCTGCAGGTGAGCAGTTGATTATGGGAGCAGCCAGTGTGTTGTGGCCATTGCCTATGTCCTGCTGTGCTGCATGAAACTCTCATTCTTTTCTCCAGTGCTGGCTCCTGATTATCTCCTGTACAAGTGCAAAAACCCCAATGCTTGAAAATATCAAAGCCTCTAAAGCCAGTGGTGGAGCTGGCTTTGATGGAGCCACAGCATCACCTAGTTTGAAGGAGTTAAGCTCAGCTCTTGGGGCTCTTACTATTTTTTTAAAAGACTGTGGTCTGTATTGAATATTTCATGCTGCTCTTTTTTGGTTTTGCCTATGTTGCCTGACACTCTGGTTTATTGTAGTGTCTTACAAACTTCATTTGAAAAATATGCTTGGTATTTTTGTTAAAATACAGTCCTGGTTATATCTCGCCTTTTTCTTTCTTTGAGTGGTGCTGTGGTTTTGATGTTTCTGCTGACATTTATGATGCAAAATGGAAGAATTTCTGCAAAGCAGAAAGGTGAAATTATGGTTTGACCTAATGTTGAAGCTGAGCAAATTAGCAAAAGAAAAACTGTTGCTAACCAGTGAGGATTTATCATATTTTCCTCACACATTTTTTACAAGCATTTTGTGGCAGCTGAAATTTCTGACCAGGACTAGACTCTGTCTCTTTTGGCCTCAGACTGCATGTAATTATTCAGAGTATGCCATTTCTTCCTATAGGAAGCCTTATTACCCAGAGGCAGATGTGATCTATCATCTTTTCCTTCAACAGTTCCCCTTTTCCCTCTACCCTGAAATAAATCAGAAAAGATTGATAATATTCTGCAGCCCATAAAACCTGCTTCATTATTCTTAAATCATATATATCTGATTGCAAAGCTCTTATTTTTATAAAAATTTTGGGAGCAGAATTTTTTATGGAGTTTGGTAGGCTTTTACTGGAGGCAAAAGAATCCATTTTTAAACCTATTTTTTTTTGCAAGTTTTTGCTGCAAATTAAAAGCTCTTTTAGACAGTAGGAAAAGAATGGATCTACCTTGAGATGTCCAAACAGAAGGAAGTATTCAAGCTGAAGGGATAACATCAATTGGAGTGGTGCTGTCTGTCTCTGTTGTCACTGTGCTGTCCTGGTGTAACAAACACCTTTTCTTACAGCCCTGGCATCTTTGGATGCAGACATTGTTTGCTCACTCCCCTGCCCCAGGGGATTCCATTTGACCAACCATGGTGAAGGAGCAGCTGGATTTGTGCCCTCCCATTTTCATTCCTTCCTGTTTTCCTTCCTTAATCCCTTACCACGATGAGCAGTTACAGTTCTGGCAAGTCTTTCTTCACTGAATCATTGGATCTTCCTTTTCCATCAGCATCTCTGTAATTTTCCCTCCTTTCTTTCCATTTTACACATCTGTCCCTTCTCCTGTTTAGACAGAAGGAATTTGTTTTCCTTCTTGGGTGTGTTTCCTATAGAAGTTTTTCAGTGAAAGTCTGATTTATTTTCGGGCAGCTCTAATAGAGATGCTGACTTTGGGTGAGAAGTAACTGAGAGGCTCCCAAGGGTTGTTACAGGGAGTTCCCCCATTTCCCCTCATTGCTGATGTGTTCAATCCCTTCAGTCAGACACTGCTTACAAAGCAGCTCCTGCTCTTTCAGCTTAGCTAACCACTGATGTTGCAATATTTGTAATAAAGATTTTGTATTTCTAATGCTTTCTTGTTTTTTAAATGATTTTCCAATGTTGACTTTATTAAGTGATAGTCCAGAAAACTGTGATGTTAATGGAAGAAGCCACCACTGAAGCAGACCAGTGATCGGCTCTTGATGGGGGCAGCATTGTATGTCTTTACATCTGATTAAATTAATATTCATATGGGTAGTACTTTGGTGTCTTTACCTATATTGTTATTTATTAAGAGTTCTGCCTTTGATTTACTTTTCCACTTCCCTTGGTTTCTCTGAAGTCCTCCTAGGTGAAAGAGGCCAGTAGTAATGTTATTTTTAACATAAGAGCACTTGATTGAGGGTCTAGTATAGGTCTGTTAGAGCCTCATTGTATTCATCTGCCTCCCTGAGAAGTTTTGCAGATTCAGGTCTGTCTTCTTTTTTTTTCTGGGGTCATTTACTTTTAGTTCATGTGTGTAAGGCCAACTTCTTAATCCCTGTTACTGGTTTGCATTCATACTATGCTGCTGATTACTGACATGTACAGGAGATACTTGGAACTAAAGGACGTGGAAATGGTTTTCACATTCAGAAAGGCAGGTCCCATTCTCTAGTGGTTTGCCTGTGTATATCCAGTCCAGACTTAAATTTAATCCTTCTCATCTTCTGTTTTATGTTGTGCCTTTTTAGCCTGTACCTCCTTTTAAAAACCAGCCTTAAATATCTTCTGATCAAGGTCCCTATAAATTTTGAAAATACATTTTGTTTCATTCCTGATGCATAACTTAGTTGCATTTATAGCTCCTTTCTTTACATCCTCTCTCTGGAGTAATGCTGAATTATTTATGCATTTAAATCTTCAAATTTCAGACACTGTGAGTCTTTTTTTTGGTAACTGTTGTATTTCTGTGGCATTAACAATGCCCCTGCATAAATTCCCCTCCTCCCTCCTTATTTTGTAAAAGAAAAACTTACACACAAACTCTCAAAACAGGTCATTTATGCTTATTTCTGGGAAGCAAAAAAAAAAACCACCAACCAAACCACCAAACAAAAAACCAACAACTTTTTTTCAAAGAATAATTTTAGTTTATAGTAAGATGCTTGCATATTGCAGTAAGGAATCTTAGAGTGTCATTTAGCAGTATAAATTATCTGAATTAATTTCTTTATTTTGGTGGGTATTTTAGTTTCTTTGCTGAAGTAAAGGCAGGGCCTCAGGATGCAGGTAGGGAGGGAAGGAAGGAGTGGATGAGTGCCAGGGTGTGTGAGTGTGGCAGAGGCAGGCAGCTCCTCCCCTCTAAACCGTGAGATGGGCTCTGCAGTGCCGAGCACAGGCCCCTCTTCTGCCCCTTTGGGATCCAGGGGTCTGCAGTGACACTGTGGATTCAAGGAGTCATTCAGAGAAATAAAGAAATGGAAGAGAGTTTCAGGAAGCAGGTAGCATTGAAGTGGCTATTTAAGGCAGGCAGGAGACAGGATTCCAAAGCAAATTTTATCAATAATGGTTATTCCCACTCAGGTTCGGGAATTCCATTCCATTGATGGAGATGCTGTGTTCCCCAGAGACTGCAGGGCTTTTAAGAAGCACCTCGAGAGGGACCCTCCAGTTTTTATTTATGCCTCAACGTAGGTTACACATGAGGGAGAAGGTTCCTGTACAGAACCTGTACAGAGTGTGCTGGCAACCCTGTCCCGGGAGAGGCGTCACGGGGCACGGCAGGGCAGAGAGAGCTCCGGGGTCGGGCTGTGAGTGCCCCCATACACAACACACCCGCACACACACACAAATCCACACACACCCACACAAACACACACATACCCGCACACAAACACAGCCACACCCCGCGCGCGCACACACACACACAAATCCACACACACCCACACAAACACACACACACAAACACACACACACACAGGGCTCACACACGGCTCACACACACCCGGACACCGTGGCTGGTGGGGCGGGTGTCCGAGGGGTGCCCCTGCGGAGGAGCCTCAGGCCCGGAACCTGCGAACCGCGGCACTGCGGATCCCGGGGGGAGCGGGGCCTCGCCTGGCGGCTCCGCTCGCCTTTCTTCCCGTGCTCCTGCTCCCTGCCCGCTCCTGCGGGACGGCTCCTGACCGCCACGGCCTCGTGCTCCGCCCTGTGTCCCGGGCACTGCCGCCTGTGCCCGCCTGTCCCCGCCTGTCCCTGCTCCGCCTGCTAAGCTGATGCTGACAGAGAGCCGGGGTTCTTGTGGTAACGCTGTCCCTGTCTTCTGTTTCTTTTCCTCTCTCTCTGTGCCTTGTCCTTTCCCCCTTTAGTAGGAACACTCACTCACCTTTTTTCAGTCAAGAAACGCTTCTCAGATACAATATTGCTGCATTTGCACTTTATTTATGTCCAATAAATCTATCAAAAGAATCCTTCCCAACTCTGGCTTGGTGGAACGGGACACACCTGTACAGTTGTTTTTGCTTTGAGATGGGCAGGGCAACATGCTCATTCTTTCCAGAAACTTGGAAAGTTTCTGTTGCAATCACTTGATGAAGGTGGGGTTAGTGCAGTTCATACTGACAGTTGTTAACTGTATCTCCTCACAGCTTTAGTGTGCAAAGAGGTTATAAAAACCCAAACCTTTACATCACCTTGTGTAGTGGGAGAATAAAAATTAAAAGGGTTGATTTTTATTCGCATATTCTAGCATTATTATATTTATGAATCTATATTTGAAAGAGGTAGTGATGAAGAAAAGGAGTGAGAGAAGCTTCAGCATGTGCTTGGTTGGCAGCAAAGCTGCTCAGCTCTGGAGGTGATACCTGAGAGGCATTTCCTTCCAGGATCTCAGTCTGAATAGTTCTGTTTTACTGCTGGCACTCTCAGTTGTGACAGCTAGACTTTGGAGCTAGACTGCAGAAGGCAAAGAGAAGTATGAACTGTCTAGGTAATGCTGAAGCAGAAGACAAAAATACATCTTTTTCATGAATCCTATTTGCATATTCAGATACACCATTGATAGCTGTATTTTTTCCTTACCTGACAATGAGAATAAGGCTTTTGGGCAGTGGAGGCTGGACTAATTGTGCAAGTTTACAGGTTCTTTACAAATATAGTTACCAACAGCAAGACATAAAAGGGAGGTGCATCATTATTACTAGAAAAATAAATAACTTTCATTATTTCTTTTGAAAGCATAAATTACAACAAACTATTCCATATGTATTGTTCAGTTAATGGCTTTCCATGCCTCATTTATGACACACTCTTGTATAAAACTACTGAAATTATTGAAGTGCACAGTGCTGCAGAGACACATCATTTTCTTTTAATGAGTATTCTCAGCAAAAGTTGATAAGGTTTTGTTCTCTAAGAAACACAGAATTAGTGTATAAGAATGTTTAAATTACTGAGCTTTGAAATACGTTTCATTGAAGCACTCACTTTATGATTAGATTGTAGATAGAACCAATGCTGAAATGCTGCCACCTTAAAAGTCTATTTCTTAGGGAATAGAAAGGGAGAAATGCTCTCTATGAAAGCTGGAAAAAACACACTCTTGTATAACTGCACACTCATTTCTTCTGTTGTTTATTAGCTGACCATCCATCCTGTTCATGTCAGCCGACCTAAGGCAATTAATAAGGCAATCATCGCACGTTACTGTTAATCCAAATCAATGCTGTATTAATGCAGCACTAATTAATGCTCGTTTGTATATTCTGAGTGTCACGTCTGTCGGGCGGGACTTTGGAGGGTCCCTGACAGGGATGTGGGAGCTTGGCTGGCAGAGGCCAGGGCTGTGAGCTGTGTCACCGGCTCTTTCCTGTCCCACAGCAGGAGCTCCTCTGAGGTTGCCATTAACGAGGCAGTTCTCAGAGTGGCTTATTTACATACCAGATTGATGGTGAGCAAGTAGAATGGAAGCTCTGTGCCATGTGGGATTTTCACACTTGCACACACTGCTCTTCAGCTTACATAAAAATTCTTGGCAAAGTTCTAGTGGTAAAATGTTAATTTCTTGGGGGTTCATTAGAATAACATTAATCATGAACTCTGATTGTGATCACCTTATTCTGAAACTTTATAACTGAAATTAATCAGGTTCTGTAATTAGGTAGAACAATAAAATGGAACCAGACTTTGTTATTTTATAATAGAGCTATTAATTCACTCAAATGTTAGACTTTCTTTGAGGAATTTAAGGAACATCTGCTTTTAAGTATGGATTATTATGGTCAAACTTGTACCTAGTAGAGCTTCATAAGTGTCTTTCTGTGTTGAGAAGTGTTTGCAGTACTTCTGACAGTCAGCTTTATTGTTTGCTTACTGTTGTGATGAACTTGAGAAACCTGGGAAAAGCATTTCTCCTTTCTGGTTAGCTGAATCTTGATTATAAGATACACACTCCCCCACCCTCCCTGAGAGAAATCTCAGGGTTTCAGATGGAGCCTGCCCTCTGGGTGGCTGAGGGGATGTTACCCTTGCTCGCTGGAAGCTGGCAGTGTGTCACTGGTAATTAATTACCTGAGGGTCGTGTTTGTGTGTCGAACACGGAGATTATTCATTCCTCCCAGAACAAGGAGAGCAGGCAGCTTTCCTTGCTGCAGCAGCTGTAAATGTTACCAGCTGCTGTGGCTTCCGAGAAGCTGTGTGCCCACTCAGAGAGGGACTGGTGCGGGGCCACGTTTGCTCAGGAAGTGCCTGACCTACAGAGGGTTGGGATCTGTGGGGGCTTTCCAGGGAAAGGCAGCTGTGTGCTTGGCCCAGTCCTTAGTTCTTCTTTGGCTCTCATCTCTCAGCTGCTGTGCCAGGCAGGTTATCGAGGCTGGCTGTACCTCTGATGTGGCCAGCTAAAGCCCTTGTTAAACTCAACCTTTACTGCTTGCATTGGCCTTTAGGAAGCCCAGGCCCCGAGACCTGTACAAAACTGTGGAGCAGAAAGACCTTTCCCTCAAGAGGAGGATCAGGCTGCAGGACATGAGTTAAGCTGTTCACTTCTTCACCTGTTCAGCAGACCATTTTTGCTACCCCAGCTGGGAACTGAATCCAGCTGCTTGTGTGTGACGCTGGAAATGATCATATCATTAATTAACATTCGCCATCTTTGAGGAATTTTGTTGCTAGTGTAGGAATATCAAGAATTTCTTACAGTTCAGTGACACTGGAATCCTGGCTTATTTCTTAGGTCATAATGTTGCCCTTGCACTTTTATTTTGGTTTTTTTAGCCTTCATGTTATAGTTTTTGCACAATTTCTCATGTCCAGTCTGAGGTTTGGAAATAATAAGAGATAAAACATGTCTTGAGAGAGAAAGGGAAGGAGGGAGTAGAGCAAGCCTAGTACACAGCTTCTGAGGCTGGCATTTTCCATTGGTTGTGTGCTGCCAAAAGAAATCTGATCCTTATGACGTATGTCTGAAACCTGAGTATATTTTGGGGGTTTTTATGTTAGTGGTAGCTCTCAGATCTCTTGAGAGTAGTTTGTACTGCCAGTTTTCATAACTTTTTAATTGAAGCAGTCACTTGCTTTCTTGTATAGATGGTGTTCGTTTTTTTTTTATACTGTCTTGAGATACATGCAGGAATTTGTCAAATTAGTCATTAATCTTTCCATACACCCCCTTCCCTAGGGAGGACCTCCAGTCAGCTACTTGGGCTTGCTTTGCTGATGGGTGTTTCAGCCCTGTGCATTGCTGCACCAGCATGATCCACTGATGGATGATGGTGGGAATTGTTGCTTGGAGCTAGGTTTATTTTTAACATCGTCTTGGGTTTTTCATTGCTAGAGGTTATATTGTCTCTCAGTCTGTATTTTGCAAGTTTAATGACTTCACCCAGCCTTTTCTTGCTAAAAGGACCTGCCAGGGTCTGGTGGTGTCACTGACTGAGACAGAGGTGGGTGCCATTGGCTACCTCTGTTCCTGGTGTGTGGCTCTTGCTGCAAACGGAAATGATACATGGGAGGGAACCTCTCTTGGTGAATACTTGAACCCACAGACTCCTGGGAGGCTGGGGCTTTATTTGGGATACTGTTCTGTTTTATCCATGGAACAAAAGCATTTCCTGTTGCTGTGCAGCCAGAATCAGAGCCCAGCTGGCAGCAGTCTGTTGGCAAGCAGCTGTACGCAGGCTGAGGTCAGGAGTCAGGAGTGGGTCTCTTTCTGGGCTAGCCTAACCTAGATTTTTTCATCATGAGGATCTTTTAGAGAAGGTAGCTACCTGCCATCTAGCTTTCTTGAAGACATCTGTCTTACTGCGAATAACAAGTTTCAGGCTGATGTAGTCCATGTTAAAAAAGGGTATCCACTGACTATGTAGAGCAAGGCACGTGTTAGCAGTCTGGGACTGGGGTGAGCACACACCCCCTGCTGCTCTGGGCCCTGGGTGCTGCATCCATCTTGCAGAGCACTGGAGTGGCCTGCTGGGGTTACAGAGAGCCTGGTGTTTCAGATGCTTGGGAAGTGATTGGGAGAGTATGAGGAATGTGTCAGGGGCTGATTCTGTGACTCTGCTTCTGCCATTTGTCCTGTGGCATCTGGAACTGGGAGTCTTCGATTCATGATTGAGGAAGGGAAAAGGGGAAATGTTGGTGTGTATGTGAATATCTACCCAGCTGTGCCTCTTTAAGCATGCATCCAAAACTTCTTGTCTCTGCATAAGAGAACCTTTTCTCATGTTCCCCAGTCTAAGCTCACCAGTGTCCAGTGCTGGGGCTGGAACTTTGAACACCTGGGCATTTGGAGGAGTTCCCTTAGTGCCAGGCCCTTGCTCACACACTGTCCAAGCACAGAGGAGGAAGGACAGAGTGGAACAACTGAAAACACCTTTTGGGAGGGTGGTGTTTGCTCCTATTGGGGCAGCTCAGGCCTGCTCCAATAGCCAGAATGCCAATACATTGCACCTCTAAACCAGCTGTGGAGTGATTCAGGTAATTTCTTCCTGCAGCCTGAGCAGCACTGGGCTCCAAAATGACTCCTGCATGTTTGTTAGCAGTGGGCAATTAGCAAAATGTATTTTCAAACTTATGTGTAGGAATATTCCAGCACTGTGGAAGGTAACAGATTCAAGAACCAGTGTAGTGAAGAAAGACAGAACTGAAGTGTGCAGGTGTAAGACATGTCTTAAAAAGACAATTAATGTTTTAAAGAGGAAATAATTTATGCAAAATATGTTACAAAATCGAAGTGCTAATAAATAAGCAGTACAATGTATTTTCTTTTGACACTTTGTTTCCACTTAACAGGTACTGAATGCAGATTGATTTGTTACCAATTTTTGAAGCTGTTTTTCATTCTATTCACCCTGTTTTGTACAAACAGTTGCCCTGTAATTTTAAAATTCAGTCTTCTGCTTTGAAACTACATGAAAATATGGTAGGATAAAGATCCAGAAAAATAGATTTGAGGTTATATAATTTCTCTTTATTATAAAAAAGTTGCTTCACCATATGAAACTTTTTTCCTATATTTTGGAAGGCTTGTGTTCCCATTTTGTTTTTCACAGAGTCAGCATGATATAATATCTTCCTAATTTCTGTAATCTTTTATGATTACAGGGTAGTGTGTAGTGGTATAAAAAGTTACTCTCATACAGTGTTGAGAAGTCTTGAAGATTTAAAACAAAAGAATGGGGTATAAGAATGCTTCAATCCAAATATTAAATGACAGACAAATAAGCAATGTAGTAATTGTTAAAGACTTGATACTACATTAGTTTTTTTTTTCTTTAAAAGTTTTGGGCCTTTTCTTTGTTTGCTTTATCATAATGTTAAAGGACTGTAAACTTTTAACATTTTTTCCAAATTACTAGATTTTTCAGCAAGTGGATGTTTCTTTTGAGTGACATTTTACATTCTAGGAGTAGCGTAAGGATTTGTTTCTGTTGCCACTTCTGTCAGCAGCTGCCTGTGACAGAAGTAGGTTTTGACCCCTTTGCCTTCAAGCAGAAATACAAATGCCTGATTTGGCAGACTCTCACAGCAGATTTTGTAGCTGCCTGTTGAAGTCTCCTGTCCTGTATTGTCTTGCAGAACTGTGAGACTTCATAAAATATCATCGGCCTTGACTACCAGTTGTATAACCAAGCTTTGTTGTTAAAAACCAGGCTGTATTTCAAGGCAACAGGTAAGTTTGAGGAGAATTAATTTTTTTTTTAGATTTTCATTTCTAGGAAAACTTGGCTGTATATTTCAAGAATTTCTTAGAAGTTTCAATAGTTAAACCCTCCCTCTGGAACCAGTAGATAAAATTCTACACATTAAACACAGTAAAAATGGTGTATATTCTGCAAAGGACAGAATTTTAGATTAAAGTTGTCTGGGCACAAAAGCAGTAACAAAATGATCCCTACAAAACAGAGTAACTTAATAACACAAGGAATAACTTTTGTTAATTTGAAGCTTTAGAAACTGAAGCTTGTAAAGTAAGATGTAATTAAATTATGGCACTGTACATACCAGTTGTTCTTGGTAATTGAAACTTTACAATATGAAAAATACATTACATCTGTACAGTTTATACAGGTAGGTAGGATGAGTTTTGGAAAAGATTCACTTTCAAGGGTCATACTCTGATGTCAAAAAAATACTGCACAACTGAACTAATTACAAATTGTAGACTGGAAACAATTAATCTTTGTGACTGACTTTTAATTTGCACAGGGATCCTACACTCCACAGAACTGCCTGCTCACTGGTGTCCATAGCTTCCCCCCCCAGGTTTGGGCGCAGCCCCTGCTCCAGGATTCCCTAAGGCAGCTGCTGCCCGTGTTCCTTGCTCCAGGATTCCCTAGGGCAGCTGCTGCCCGTGTTCCTTGCTCCAGGATTCCCTAGGGCAGCTGCTGCCCCTGCTCCCTGCTCCAGGATTCCCTAGGGCAGCTGCTGTCCATTCTCCCTGCTCCAGGATTCCCTAGGGCAGCTGCTGCCCCTGCTCCCTGCTCCAGGATTCCCTAGGGCAGCTGCTGCCCCTGCTCCAGGATTCCCCAGGGCAGCTGCTGCCCATGTTCCTTTGCTCCAGGATTCCCTAGGGCAGCTGCTGCCCCTGCTCCAGGATTCCCTAGGGCAGCTGCTGCCCATGTTCCTTTGCTCCAGGATTCCCTAGGGCAGCTGCTGCCCCTGCTCCCTGCTCCAGCATTCCCTAGGGCAGCTGCTGCCCCTGCTCCTGCTCCAGGATTCCCTAGGGCAGCTGCTGCCCTGCTCCCTGGGATTCCCTAGGGCAGCTGCTGCCCCTGCCCCTGCTCCAGGATTCCCTAGGGCAGCTGCTGCCCATGTTCCCTTGCTCCAGGATTCCCTAGGGCAGCTGCTGCCCCTGCTCCCTGCTCCAGCATTCCCTAGGGCAGCTGCTGCCCCTGCTCCCTGCTCCAGGATTCCCTAGGGCAGCTGCTGCCCCTGCTCCCTGCTCCAGGATTCCCTAGGGCAGCTGCTGCCCCTGCTCCAGGATTCCCCAGGGCAGCTTCCCCATGGCAGCTGCTGCCCAGGCCCTAGGGCAGCCTGTCCATGCTCCCTGCTCCAGGATTCCCTAGGGCAGCTGCTGCCCCATGCTCCCTGCTCCAGGATTCCCTAGGGCAGCTGCTGTCCATGCTCCCTGCTCCAGGATTCCCTAGGGCAGCTGCTGTCCATGCTCCCTGCTCCAGGATTCCCTAGGGCAGCTGCTGTCCATTCTCTCTGCTCCAGGATTCCCTAGGGCAGCTGCTGCCCCTGCTCCCTGCTCCAGGATTCCCTAGGGCAGCTGCTGCCCCTGCTCCCTGCTCCAGGATTCCCTAGGGCAGCTGCTGCCCCTGCTCCCTGCTCCAGGATTCCCTAGGGCAGCTGCTGCCCCTGCTCCCTGCTCCAGGATTCCCTAGGGCAGCTGCTGCCCCATGCTCCCTGCTCCAGGATTCCCTAGGGCAGCTGCTGTCCATGCTCCCTGCTCCAGGATTCCCTAGGGCAGCTGCTGCCCCTGCTCCAGGATTCCCTAGGGCAGCTGCTGCCCTCCAGGATTCCCTAGGGCAGCTGCTGCCCCTGCTCCCTGCTCCAGGATTCCCTAGGGCAGCTGCTGCCCATGTTCCTTTGCTCCAGGATTCCCTAGGGCAGCTGCTGCCCATGCTCCCTGCTCCAGGATTCCCTAGGGCAGCTGCTGCCCCATGCTCCCTGCTCCAGGATTCCCTAGGGCAGCAGCTGTCCATGCTCCCTGCCCAGGATTCCCCTGCTGTCCAGGCTCCAGGATTCCCTAGGGCAGCTGCTGTCCATTCTCTCTGCTCCAGGATTCCCTAGGGCAGCTGCTGCCCCTGCTCCCTGCTCCAGGATTCCCTAGGGCAGCTGCTGTCCATGCTCCCTGCTCCAGGATTCCCTAGGGCAGCTGCTGCCCATTCTCCCTGCTCCAGGATTCCCTAGGGCAGCTGCTGCCCCTGCTCCAGGATTCCCTAGGGCAGCTGCTGCCCCTGCTCCTTGCTCCAGGATTCCCTAGGGCAGCTGCTGTCCATGCTCCCTGCTCCAGGATTCCCTAGGGCAGCTGCTGTCCATGCTGCCCTAGGGCCTGCCCCTGCTCCAGGATTCCCTAGGGCAGCTGCTGCCCTCCCTTGCTCCAGGATTCCCTAGGGCAGCTGCTGCTGCTCCCTGCTCCAGGATTCCCTAGGGCCTGCTGCCCCATGCCCTTGCTCCAGGATTCCCTAGGGCAGCTGCTGCCCGTGCTCCTTGCTCCAGGATTCCCTAGGGCAGCTGCTGCCCCATGCTCCCTGCTCCAGGATTCCCTAGGGCAGCTGCTGCCCGTGCTCCTTGCTCCAGGATTCCCTAGGGCAGCTGCTGTCCATTCTCCCTGCTCCAGGATTCCCTAGGGCAGCTGCTGTCCATGCTCCCTGCTCCAGGATTCCCTAGGGCAGCTGCTGTCCATTCTCCCTGCTCCAGGATTCCCTAGGGCAGCTGCTGTCCATGCTCCTTGCTCCAGGATTCCCTAGGGCAGCTGCTGCCCCTGCTCCAGGATTCCCTAGGGCAGCTGCTGCCCATGCTCCCTGCTCCAGGATTCCCTGCTGCCCCTGCTCCAGGATTCCCTAGGGCAGCTGCTGTCCATTCTCCCTGCTCCAGGATTCCCTAGGGCAGCTGCTGCCCCTGCTCCAGGATTCCCTAGGGCAGCTGCTGCCCATTCTCCCTGCTCCAGGATTCCCTAGGGCAGCTGCTGTCCATTCTCCCTGCTCCAGGATTCCCTAGGGCAGCTGCTGCCCGTGCTCCTTGCTCCAGGATTCCCTAGGGCAGCTGCTGCCCGTGCTCCCTGCTCCAGGATTCCCTAGGGCAGCTGCTGCCCGTGCTCCTTGCTCCGTGCTGCCGTGGTGATGGTGCTCAGGTCCAGCTCAGCCTCCAGGCCCGTGTCCATGGCATCCTCCTGCCTGCTGGCCTCGTAGGGCGTGTGGGCCAGCAGCTCGTGGTGCACCCCGCAGTAGCTCAGCGTGGGCTGCTCGTAGGCCAGGAACGTTGACACGTTCATGGACAGTGGGATCTGGGCAAAAACAGAGGGGAGAAGCAGCAGTTACCAAATGACGTTACCAAATGGTACTTGCCTGAATTGCATGTTGGAAAACCAGGCTGGCTGCTCTCTGTGTCCCTCTGCCACTCCTCTCCACCCCAACCCTGCTCTAATCCATGATGTTTTAACCCTGACCTCCACTACCTTGGATCTCGAGGCCCAGGGCTATGTACATGCTTAGATGTGTTTGAGAAGATTAAGATGTGATTCAAGTTAGATTATCTTTAGAATGTAATTAACCTCAGCTATTATCACTGTGACAGGGAATATTGCACATTAAATGTAAATGCTTTTACAAGTGAGTGGCTTGAATTTGTCAGTGAGTGTGATACCTTTGGTCTGCTTGGAAATACAGGTGAGAGGGTTTCTACTATTGAAGTGCTTGGGGAAGGATACCTCACCCCTCCCGGCATTGTAACTAAACAGGGAACATCCCTATTTGTATCTCCTCCTTTGCAGCTTTCCTTCCTGTTTTCATTCCCTCTGGGGTGTGTCTCAATAAAATTTCTAGTTATGAAGAACCTCCTTTGAAATTCTTTGAAATTAATAAATAATCTAATAATATCACAGCAATTGTAATAGTTCTCATCTCTGACAGCAATTCTGGAGTAAAACCCACAGCACTGTTTAATTACCAGTGATATGTGAGCTTCATATTGTCTGGAGTTCAGGTTCAGATGAGCATCAGGATGCCCCAGCTTATCTTAGATTTACTTATCTTAGATTTACAGTTCAGAAGCCTTCCCATTGCAGTTTCTATTCAAGGAGGCATCTGTTCTGCAGGCTGAATTTCATTGCATAGTATTACATTTCTGTGCAGTGAGGGGGAAGTTCTGGCAATCCTCTATCTTTTCAGTCAGGAAGTATAAAACTCTAGACTTACTTTACATAGAAAGTGCAGCTAAAAGTTTGTACTTACAAAGCTGTATGTCAAACCACAATATTTTTATAAATAATTCTGTTCAGTCCGGAAAAGAATGTAGTCCAGTTTGGAATGTTGATTTTTTTTTTTCTTCATTTTTCTTTTGATCATCACTTGCAGTTGAAAGGTTACTGCAGACTAAAAGGAAAGCTCCTTTTTTCTTTTAAAAAAAAGGAGGCAGATAATTTGAGTCTGGTCTCTGTAGCAATTACAGGGATCTGCAGGAAATGTTTTTTTTCTCTAGCCTGCAGAAGTGTATTTACTTCTCAACAGATGTGAACTGGCTAGGGAGGAACGCTTGTAGCTCCAGATGAATATCTCAGCAGTTGGCAAAGGTGGGAAAGGCTCTTGCAAAGGCCTTACAGCATTTATTAAGCTTCTGCTGTTGTGCCTGTGTTGCTACCTGATTGCTTGACCTTGACTGCCCTTTCATAAGACACAAAATTGCATTTTTTTCTGAATATATTGTTTTTAGAATTAGTGGCAATGTTTTCAGCCTAAGGATTTTGGTATATTGTTAAATTTCATGGACAAGGGGTGTTCAAACCTCTTGGGGCGATTTCAAGACTCAGTCATAGAATCCTGAGAATGAAAACTTGGAAAACAAAGGCATAAGGGGACAGCCACAGTTCTGGGTGACTTGAGAATGTTGTGATGGGAAATTACAATAGGGCAATGGAATATTTTCCATGAAGATGACAGAGCTGAAAAAGAGATGACCATGAAGAGGAGGGATGAACATAAACCACACTGAAACAGGAGAATAAAATGAGCTGAAGGATGGAAGCAATAGAAGTGATAGAGCTGTGATGTGTCATTCTGAAAATGTGCAGAATTACAGTGTAATGAGATGTCATATACAGGGAATGTGGTATATCAGCATGGGAATGTGGTATATCAGCATATGGTCAGTATGTGAGAATTTCATCTGTTTCATATTCAAGTTTTGCTGTTGCCTTCAATTAAAAAAAGGAGCAAGCCCTTATAATACATACCAGGGAACTATACAGCTTTTATGGACACAAATAATGCTTTATGTGGGGCCATGGGAAGAGTCTTGTTATTTCAAATTCACTTCAAAACAGACCTGATACTTCACCATCCATCAGTTTGTCTCTGTGACTTTTTTTCCTTAAGGAGTCTTAGGACTCCTTAGGGCTAGTGTTTTGTACCTACATTTACATCTCCTGCCTCTGTACCCCTGCATTTGAGTTCTCCCTGTAACTTAGGCAGGTCTTGCATGGAACAAGTCCCTTAATTTCTCTCTAGAATGCCCTAGAGCTGTCTGATAGCCAGTTATGGAAAGAAAATACCTATCTGATTACCATCTTGTCCCTTTTCTTTCATTGTCTGCTTTTTCAAGCACTTACTTACTTAAAACTGCTGTGCTGTGAAACAAGGGAGATACTGAAACTTTTGTTAAAGGAACAGAGAAATCTGTTACAGCCAATTTGTGATGGTCGTGGATTTAGAGTTCAAGTCCTTCTGGCTCCCCTACCAAGAATTCATTCAGCTGTGGGGGTAAAGTTACCAGAAGTTACTTTTTGTGGTAATTTGCGTACTCTGAGGAGGCCACACTGTAAGGCAGTGAGTGCTTTGGCTTTGGGCTGAATTGTTGTCCCTTGCAAGTGCTGATAAAAGATGGCTGCAGGAATCTCTAGTCACTCCTAAGGACCTCTGTTTTCCTTCAGACTTCTCAATTCTTAGGTGGTTCTTTGATGTTTACATATTTCAGCCTTTCCAAGTCCCAGTTCTGAAGGCCTGGTAAAGGGCAGTGGATTGTTGGATCAGCTGCTGAGAGCTTTGGCAGGAGATGTCCCAGGGACAGGCATCAACTCCACCAGTTTTCCTGTCAGTGGCATGGAGGAGTTCAGTGCAAAAGGAAAGATGTTTTCAGGCTTTGCCCTGCTTCTCTCAAACTCATTTGCTACTCAGTTCAGGCTGTAATTAAAAACCTACCAAAAGTCTAAGCAGCAAGAATAGCTTTCACTGAACAGCAAAATTGTTCTTCACATAAATGTTAATGGCCTCTTGGTGAGGGAGAATTGTGTTTTCTCTTCAAAGGGCACACCTGTCCAGATGTATGATTTTCAAATACTGAGGAAATCTTGATTTTTTTTCTGCTACATAGTTGTTGGATGTTTCATGTGTCCTGCTTGGCTTTGGCAATTTCTATTCTAACATGTTCATCTGTGGTTAACTTGGGGTCCCACATGGTGAGAAACAATGCAACTGAATCCAAACAGGTGCTTTGTGCCCAGCCTTCACTGCTGTGCCAGACGAAATGGCACATTCCTGGCAGCGGGAGACCAGAGTGAGGAAGCAAAGGGCAGATGAGGAACCTGAAGTCCTGTTAAGTCTTTTAGACCATCCCTTGAGTCACCCTCAAGGGGAGGACCCATTGTCTCCATGGCAGCACAAACAAAAGAATCTCTTACTGAAGTAGCTGCTGTGTCGACTTCAGTTGTTTCAGTGACTGAATGCCCTAGGCTTATATTGATACTAAAAAAATCTTTACTAAGTGCATGATTAGAATTATAGTCCATCTGTAACTGTAATCTTTCCTGTTCAGTGTTCAACATGACTTTTCAGTAATTTATAATGCAGCACATTCCCTGGGAAAGGGAGAGTGAAGTTAAAAAGTAAAAATCACCTTGACAAAGATCAGAACTTCTGAAGCTTTGTTTTGAATGCTGGACACTTGAACAGTGAAGTGGTATTTTCTGAGGATTGGAAGAGAGTGCAGAGGGCATTCAACCACAGATAGGTTCCATGGGAAAACAAGGCTATTTTTTTGTTGTTGTTGTTGTTATGTCAGTGTAGACTTGATATCTTAAAGTAGAAGGAATTGAAGAAAAAATCTCAGCAATTTGCACATACTAATTTTGACAGTCACCTTTACCAGTTTTTGAAATGCCAGAGTGAACAGCTGCTAACAGCTGCTGAGCCCTTTCTTCTTAATTTTAAGAAGATGATAATGAAGAGGAGAAATCAGAAGGAAAAGGCTTTGTATTCCACTGATTCAGTTCAGTGAAGTTCAGGCTAAGACATAATGAGCCATGGTTTCCTAGTTGCTGGACATTTTGTCTTTCATGTTGTTAATTTTCCTAAAATTTGTACAGGGTGATATTTACTTAAGATCTTTCCTTCCTGCAAAGAATGTGACATTTGTAAGATGAGAACAACTTGTGTCTTGATTAGCACTAATTGCCTGCTTGACTCTGAAAGGAGTATGTATTACATTTTTCCAGTTAGACACTTATGCTTGCTAATAATGTTAGAAAAACGAACAAGTTATAAATACTCTTCTGCCTGACAAAGTAAATATCTCCTTGCTTCTTTTTTTTTAATTTGTCTGTGTGGATTCCTTTGGTTGTGTGGATTTTTATTTGTTGGTTTTGTTTTGTTTTGTTTTTAATTTGAACAACCTGCAGTTTTGGATTTTTGTTTCTTTTTAATAGCAGTCCTTCAAGTTCTAATGTAGTAAAGTGAATTAAGGAAGTAGGTGTGAGTGTGTGTGACTAAATAAAGATTAATCCATTCAGTTGCTTAAAATATGGTTCATAGTATTTAATAGAGATGTACATTATCCTAAAGTAGCTCTAAAATGTTATTACAATTAGATCCATATCTAACTGAGCACTAACCTTTTTAGGCTTCTCATTTGTTTTTAATTTGTATGCAAAATTTGATGCTTATCAGATAGGCTTTGCAGGCATAATTACCCAGGTATCATTTGAAAACAGCAGCGCTGAACTTTGTGGGACTGAAAGTGAATCAACACAGAAAAAGCTTTTACTTAATTAAGATGCTGGAGGAATAATGGACTCAAATGGAAGTATTGCCTAGCAAGCTTTTGCTGCAGGTAGAAGAAGGGAGCTGTCTTTTGTCTTTGTAAGGCTTGTTGCAAATTGGAGAACCTGAGCATCATGCTATATCTTAGCTGTAATTCTCTATTTGGCAATCAATAGATTTTCATGAAATATGAGGGAATTGTATTAATAAAAGCACATTTAAAAAGACACCTTTGAAAAGTGAATTTGTAGAGATGTCTCAGAGAATGTGTGTTTAAGCCAAATATGTAGGTACTGTGTGCATATTGTACATGCACACATGTGGACAAGCCCTGGGAGAGGTCAGTGGTGTACTGACCTTCTCCTCTGAAAGTTCTAGAATGCTAAGAAGAAAACCAATGAAATTAATTGGATTTACATTATAGATATGTTTCATGGTTAGGGGAGGTCTGTCTTCCCTAAATCAAAATCTCTTGTATCGTGAAGTAGAACAAACAGTGATTTAAAGTGATTTAAGTTGTTCAAAAGTTGTCCAAGCCAGGCTTAGTTGGACATCAGGGTGCCTTGTTCAGTTCAAGAGCCTGGGGCCTGCTTGTGCAGCAAGGCTTCCCCACACCCAAGGGCACACTTGGTGTTGAGGAGAGCAAGAGCTGTACATGGCAATCAGGGATGTTTCTCATAATGAGCAAAACCCACTGCAGACTGCCAGCTGCAGTATCCACTCATTTACAGCACCAACTGCAGTTATCTTCACAGATTTTTATTAATTGTTCCTGTTTTGGTTGATAGTTGAACTTTTTGGGCCATCAATGGGCTCCAAGTAGAATTTTTTGTGATCTTTAGAGGATGGGTTTGCATACCTTGGGTAGGCTTCTGTAGAGTGCGATTAATATGATCTTATTTTCTTCTCTAATTATTTTAATGTAACAGGCAATTTTCATATCCCCTAAGTACTATAACAGGCAATCTCATTACTTTTCATCAGGCTTGTTTACAGAGAAATAAAACAGCAGCAGAATAAACAACACTGAATGAACCAGAAGCTGAAGTATTAGCTACTCTGAATATTCAGAACCACAACTCTGACTCCACAGGTCATGAGTTTCCCTTAAGAAGAGGAAAGTATTTTTATTTATACAATCTTTAGCTGGTTCTTTGCTTTTCAGTGTGTGAACAGTTGGGAAATTTTATATAGTTTGTACATTTAACTATGAAGGCTAAGTTCTAAATTTAGGGAAAGCTGAAGTTATTAAAACCCCAGTAAGAGGGGGTTTAGGAAATACCAAGGAACCTGATAAACTGATGATGTCAACATTGTCCTTTTTATGCTTTGCCCTTTGTCTTTCTTACCTTCTAAATCTTAACCTTTCTTACTTGCTTTGTTTTATGGTTTTCCCTCTATTTCTGTCTTAGGGAAGAAGAATCCTTCTTACTACTGACCATATTAATAATTTGTGTAAGCTTTCCATCTTCCAGTTATATTGATGTTGGCTGCCATTTCTCTATTATCTCATTCACCTTTCCTTTCCTTGCAGTCTGCACTGTCTCTTTGGCTGCTTTTCACTGAGGTGCCCTGATGCTCGCTTCCCTTAAGTGCTATAACCCAAAAGAGACTTGCAGATATGGGAGAGTCTGGTGGTGCTGAGACAAGCAGTGAAACCACATTCTGCGGTTCTTAGTTTTGAGTATTAGTTGTCAGCCCTTGATACTGAAGCAGTTTTGCTGCTGCGTGGACTGGGATTGAGGTTCTGGGCTGTCCAGAGGCTGATCCTGATCCTGCCAAGTGCTGCATGAGCTGTGGCTTGCCTAAAGGAATGAGCTGATGACACCTGCATGTGCTTGGATAAAGGTAGTGAGCTTCCCTGGGATCTCATAGGCCAGGGCCACAAGATTTATAGTTCTGAAGGGAAGAGGGACTTGTGTCTGAGAGCGAGGAGGAGGAGGCCTTATTTACTCTGCTAGCTTGATTTTCCCAAAATTTAGTGTGTAGAAACTGAGTTGAAGACAAACTATGTATTTCATTTTACATGTATCTTGAGATTAAAATGGGGTACCAATTAAAAAAATCCAACAAAACCCAACCAAAAGCTGATGTTTTCAATGCTTTTCTCCTGACATTTCTGGAGTACAGATTTTCCTGTCACATCTGCAGCTGACAGAATCCTGTCCACAGTGTCCTGGTAGCTGAAGCCACGACACTGGCTCAGCAGAGGTGTGCTGGCAAAGCCCTTCCTGCAGATGCAGCCATGCTTGATTTTATTAGCTTGGTGTGTGTCAGGCAGGACGTTCTTCAGCTGGTGCAGTCACATTATTCTGCTGCTATTGTAGCACTCCCAGCTGAGTGCCAGGGAATTTGAGGCATTCAGTGGTGAGTGATATAGCATCAGGGATATTCCCATGTAATCTCAAATCCCAGAGCCATAGGAAGTGTGTAAAAACACACACAGAAAGGATTTAAAACCACAAACAATACCTCCCCCCATCCCTCAGTTCCCCTGCTCTGGTACCTTTGTGTCCTGCTGCATTTGTGGAGCTGTGCTGAGCCCAAGCACACCTCGAGCTGTCTGCTGTATGCAGATCATTTAAAGGCAGAACATCCAAGTGCCTCTTTGGGCACAGGAAACTACTGCTGAACAATGAGGGTGTTAATCAGGGGGTTTTGATTTCAGTCCCAGGCGTGCTGCAATAGAATTTCCTCTTTACATTTTAGACTATTTGTTTCTATGGAGTGGTGTTGCTTTGTGCACAGCGTTCTCAAATTATTTAAAAATCTAACATTCACAGCTTACATCAGCTTAAACGATGAGTAATATTATTCCAGTGACTAATCCAGGCATACCTGTCAGAGATGGAAAGCCTGCACTGAGTCTGCTTTAATCCATTTGCTGATTTTTATGGTCTCAAAGTCCCTTAAAATACCTGACTCAAATCCAAATGTGCCCCACATGCTGAGTTTTGCATGCAAATCTTTAAATTAGTTGAAGGATACAGACAGATTCCCTCGGGATTTAATAATTTCCTAAAACTAAAATGGTTTGTTTATTGCAGGAAGTGTTTTCTATTTGAAGTCTATTTTGCACTGTGTGATGCAGCTGTTCTCATTGAAAATGTAGTGCATGCTGCACAGAATTCCAGATTTTCTTCTCTCATCCTTCCTTTGTTCTCTGGGGTGAGTTTGTGTTGTTCAAAGAGGAGTGGATGAGAATCTTTTCAAAGAATATTTTAAATAGGCAAAAGACCAATTTTCCATATAGCTACCATTGCTCTACAGTTGAATAACTAGCATATTGATATTTTCTAATTGTTGGAACAAGAGCATTTTCATATATCCCAAAAAACCCCTTTGAATGATGCCAAAATACTACTGCAGTTTTGGCAGAGGCTCTCCTGGAATCGAGTCCTTGTTCATTGTTAGTGGTAGGAGAAATGATATGTTCACACAGAGAGAAGAGACTTCCTAATGGATATTGGGAGAAACAACTCTAAACACAGAAGAATTTAAACAAAAAATTCTAACTGAAAATTTAAAAAATTAATATAGAAGAATATATCTAAAAGAAAAGTGAAATTTACGTTTAATGTTTAAATAAAATACTGCTTTGTCAGACTTGGTTCTTGGACTTCACCATGAAATGGACAGTGTTTGTTTTGTTTATTTCTGCAGAATAGTATAATTTCATAAGACTCTTCTGAGTGAAGTATTTCCAATTACAGTACTGAATGGGCTCTGCGTAATTATTTAAGTAAATTTAAAAAAGATGGTTAAAAATTGAATGATATTGCAACAGAAGACTAATACCAGATACAGCTTGAAAAGCAAGAGCGAGACTTAATATAATTTATAAATTTCATGGATGGGGAGTGTGGGATATATTGATCATTCAGTTCTCAGTAAAGGTTCTTAATAAGGTTACTGTATATAAAAATTGTTATTTTCTGATGTGATGGAATTCATAATTGATTGTTTCCTTTCCTGAACCATCACATCCTGTACATACATTGTTTGATATTTATACTAATGAAAAAGTTTTATTTTTTTTAAAACTTATTTCCTCTTAGAGTGGCCTTCATGCTGTATTTTATCACTGTGCAATTCTTGAGGGAAAAAGCTCTGTTACATTCCCAAGCAGTATATCAGTATATGCTAGATTTTTTTTACTTCTAAGATGTGTTAGTGTTTGCACTTTTAAAAAAAAATATTTCTGTTGTGCATATCAGTTGCACTGCTGCTATGACATTTGTGTGGCCCTCAGGCTGGCTGTTTGTGTATTGAATTGTCCAAAACTAAACAATTCCTCCATTTAGGACTACAAATTTCTCAGGGCAGGAAAGCATTACTTGGTCAATTTAATATTAACTCCTCTAAAATCTAGGCCAGCCATTCCAAATATGAAGTGACAGTTTGTTGATAGCCAAGCTGTCCTTTCCACTCTTAAATGCTGCGCTAATGAGTTACTCTGGGCACTTTCAGGAAAATTGGAGTGACCAAGGTTATAGTAAACAAGAGGGCAGAGGCCATTCCGTGTCTCTGAGGTGTGCGGGCAGGGTTCCGGGCAGAGCGGAGCAGTTCGCACAGCCAGGGCCCGGAGCAGCGCTTGGGAAGCCGCTGTGGCTGCTCGGGGATGAGCCGGGTGCTGGTGGCTGCTGCCGTGCCCGGCCCTGCCCTCCCCTGCCGTGCCCCGTGCCCTGCCCTGGCGGCCCTGTCCTGGCGGCCCTGCCCTGCCCCGGCCCTGCCCTGGCGGCCCTGCCCTGCCCTCCCCTGCCGTGCCCTGCCCTCCCCTGCCGTGCCCTGCCCTGCCCCGGCCCTGCCCTGGCGGCCCTGCACTGCCCGCCCCTGCCGTGCCCTGCCCTGCCGTGCCCTGGCGGCCCTGCCCGGCCCTGCCCTGCCCTGCCTGCCCTCCCCTGCCGTGCCCCCCATGCCCTGCCCTGCCCTGCCCTGGCGGCCGGGGCTCGGGGTGCGGGCTCGGCCCGGCGGGCTCTGGGCACAGCTGTGTCCTGCACGGCCCCGTGGTGCGGGGCTGCGGCCGCACCGAGGCACAGGGCTGGCCTGCCTCTCTGGGCTGTCCTTTCTCCCTCCCTGGGCTGGCCTGCCTCTCTGGGCTGTCCTCTCTGCCTCCCTGGGCTGGCCTGACTCTCTGGGCTGGCCTGCCTCTCTGGGCTGGCCTGCCTCTCTGGGCTGTCCTTTCTCCCTCCCTGGGCTGGCCTGCCTCTCTGGGCTGTCCTCTCTGCCTCTCTCGGCTGGCCTGCCTCTCTGGGCTGTCCTTTCTGCTTCTCTGGGCTGTCCTCTCTGCCTCTCTGGGCTGGCCTGACTCTCTGGGCTGTCCGCTCTGCCTCTCTGGGCTGTCCTCTCTGCCTCTCTGGGCTGTCCTCTCTGCCTCCCTGGGCTGTCCTCTCTGCCTCTCTGGGCTGTCCTCTCTGCCTCTCTGGGCTGTCCTCTATGCCTCTTGCTGACCTGACTCTTTGTTTGTGGCCTTTTTGGCAAGGGGTGCTTTAAGCCCCATCCTGCTCACCACTTGGTGCCAGTGGTGTTCCTTTCAGATTTGTACAGGTAAAGTGCATTTCCTCTTCAAAGAAATCCTGAGCAGTGCGGGAAGGGCAGACTGGTCGGGATATTGCTTTAGAGCCAGCCAGTTGCACCCAGTCCCTTTGATCCTCGCTAGAACCCATACAAATATGTTTATTTTCTTACTTCAGCTGTGGAGAGAGCAATCAATAGCCCTGGCTGCTGAGCTGTTCTGGGTCACCATGTGTCCTTCAGGCCAAAATGGGGTCAGGTTGCTGTGTGATAGAAGAAGCTGCTTGCAGTGTTTGTGGTCTTGTGAGTAGGCAGAGGATGGTTCTTTTCATGCAGCCTGAGATGTTAAGCACTATTAAACCCTCCACGTCTAGCAAGAGCCCACAGGACGTGGGGGAACAACCAAATGGGAGCAGCACTGGCAGTGCTTCTAGCAGGTCTGGGCTGGAGAAGGAGAATGGAGTCTGAATTCTTCTGAAACAACAAATAATAGTACAGACAGTGTAGTAAATACATTTGTTTATGTAAGTCTGTAGGGAAACTTCCACTGAATTTACAAGGCAGGATATGTTTCTGTTCAGAGGTCTCACTTGCTCTGTGAACAAGTGAGGGAATTCTGTGGCAAACACCGCAAGCTTGGAGGGCGCAGGGCTCGGCCCAGCAGGAGCAGGGAAGTGCAGGTGCACGCAGGGATGCTCCTGGGCTGCATGGCTGGGGTTGGAATTCCTGCCTGCACAGGTGCAAGGTGGGGAAGACTGCACAGGTAATAAAGGATTTCCCTCTGTGCTTGAGAAGGATAAGAGTATGTGTGAGCCACCTGTGTTAATGCGTCTGTGCCTGTTAAAGATAATAAGGTAGTGCTGCTTTGCAAAACGAGAAATTTGCACTCTGAGGCCTCATGCTCTACCTTAGTTAGCTCTAGGCAGATCCTGATGATGGAACATGAACTTCCACTTAGATGGAAATCCAAGAATCTGAGAAATGTTGGTGTGAATTAGAATGAAAAAAACAATTAAGGACTTTTGACATTTTTGACATATTTTCATTTTGAATTAGAATATTTTGTTCTAACTTTTTGTCACATGCTGTCTTAGTAATTAAATCTTCAACAATATGGATTATCAAAATTGATTTTTGAAATTGATTAAATCTGTTGTTTAAATCTATAAAATGGCAATAGTGTATTAAAATTGTAATGAGAAATTGTAGTCTAATCCAACTGTTCCAGACTTCTTAGGGAGATATTGTGTATACCTTCTTCTTTTTATTTTTAAAATTAATTTTGTTAATTGCAATTTTCTGTTGCAAAAAATCCATCCATGTCTTTTTGACCACTTCTGAGTACCTTGAGAATAATTTCAAGGATTGGTTCCTTTGCTCAGGCCAAACCCTGCCATTAGCAGGATGGGGGTCACAAAGTATCATCACATCTCATCTCAGACATTAATCACAGACAAGAAAGGTAATCCAGCAAGAATAGATGGAGTTACTAACAGTGCCAGTGCAATACTTGATGGCTGTTACTAATTAAATGACTTAAGTTGTCAGGACAGAATGTAGATAATCCCTGTGCCAGTTGTTTGTTATCATCTGGCTGCTTGGGCAGATCCGTGTCTGGTGTGTGTCATGCATCAGGGTGTGGCATGGACCCCATTTTTCCCCTTTCAAGTTCCTTAGGCATTTCTGCATTTTCTCTGAACATAGCAATCAAAAACGAGGTGCAGACTCTGGCTTGTCCCATGTATAGGGCTCTGATGGCACCTGCAGTGTGTCGGGGTCTGAAGGGAGAAGTGGTTCTGAGCAGTGTGACTGTGCACTCATAAACTCTGTTTTGGTGTTTGGTACCCACAGAGCACCCAAAGGTGTCACTGGTGAGGAGTGCTGCTCTCTGTGCAGGCTTGCTGGCAAAGAAGCACTGACAGCTTGCTGACACATGGCTGGGCTGGCATTCCCAGCACCAGAGCCTTCTGTTGCTCATGAGGAGCTGGGTTCCTCCATTTGCTGGGTCACCATGGAGGGCTCCTGAGGTTCTGCAGCCCTGGGCTACAGGAGAGCCCTGCTGAGCCCCTGCCCCGCAGCCGGAGGGGCTGAGCCCCTGCCCCGCAGCCGGGGGGCTGAGCCCCTGCCCCGCAGCCGGGGGGGCTGAAGCTGGCTCTGCAGCCGGGGGGGCTGAGCCCCTGCCCCGCAGCCGGGGGGGCTGAGCCTGGCTCTGCAGCCGGGGGGGCTGAGGCCCTGCCCCGCAGCCGGGGGGCTGAGCCTGGCTCTGCAGCCGGGGGGGCTGAGGCCCTGCCCCGCAGCCGGGGGGCTGAGCCTGGCTCTGCAGCCGGGGGGGCTGAGCCCCTGCCCCGCAGCCGGGGGGCTGAGCCTGGCTCTGCAGCCGGGGGGGCTGAGCCCCTGCCCCGCAGCCGGGGGGCTGAGCCTGGCTCTGCAGCCGGGGGGGCTGAGCCCCTGCCCCGCAGCCGGGGGGCTGAGCCTGGCTCTGCAGCCGGGGGGGCTGAGCCCCTGCCCCGCAGCCGGGGGGGCTGAGCCTGGCTCTGCAGCGGAGGAGCTGAGCCCCTGCCCCGCAGCCGGGGGGCTGAGCCTGGCTCTGCAGCCGGGGGGGCTGAGCCCCTGCCCCGCAGCCGGGGGGCTGAGCCTGGCTCTGCAGCCGGGGGGGCTGAGCCCCTGCCCCGCAGCCGGGGGGCTGAGCCCCTGCCCCGCAGCCGGGGGGCTGCCAGGCCCTGGGGCTGTTCCTGAGAACTGCTGCAGCGCCAGTGCTCTCACACACTGCAGCCCTGCAGGGGTGGCAGGCAGGGTTTGCCTGCAGCTCTGCTTCTGAGTGCTGGGCAGACCTGCACAAGGGCCAGCACAGCTGTTGCATGAGCCAAGGGCTTTGGAGACGCCACAGAGAATTGTCTTAGCTAACTTTACCTCTCACAAACCCCTCTCTAAAGCCATTTGCTTTGGAAACCTTTGTGTAAAACTTTGGCTACGAGAATTTGCATGAGAATGACTAAAGCAATATTAATTTCTAGTACTGCTTTTTCAAAATCTGGGTTTGTGTTGTTTAATATGCGCAGCAGGTGGGCTGATAATCTGACCAAATTTCATAATCAGATGTCAAACAGAGGTCACATCTAATTACAAATATTCTTTTTAAATATTTGGGCAGAAGTTATTTAGGGGAATTTTAGAATAAGGGAGAAATATTTGATAGAACTTTATGTGACAGAGATGTTTTCTGCCTTTTTAAAGAATAGTTTGCTATTTATCATTTTGTTCCTTTTGGTAATGTGCTTTGCACATTAAAAATAGATGAACAGAGAACTATTCAGCTGAGCCACCCAAAGATGCAGGTGGCTGGTGCAGAAATCTGCCAGTCTCAAGCTTATACTGGAAAATTCCCTATGAAAGACCTCTTACCCCAGAGCTGGTGAAGTTAACTGGAATGGGTCACGTTTGTTTTCTAGCAATGGATTTTACAGTGGTACAGAAAAAAATCTCCAACCTCATGAACATTAGCAACACATTTTGTAATTCCTACTTGGTTTTACAAGCACAAAGATTTATAAAAGGGAAGTTTATGAAGATGTCAGTGCTGCTCACTTCTCCCTGTTATGCACTGAGTCTGTGGCACTGCTCCTGAGTCAGGCAGCTGCCTTGGGTCACCCAGGAGTTTATTAGAAGACTGTGCCTCTGCAGGCACTCTGTGTCCCAGCCACACAGGCTGGGCATCACTTGGAATTTGCCTTCCACAAAGTTTTTGATTGTATCTGCACTCTGCATCTGGCATTGGCAGGAAATGGGTCTGGGGAAGGCCAAGTGCTGCCCAGAAAATACTGCTTTTTCATAGGATTATTTGAGGACTTAGTGGAAATGTGGAATTTGGCAGTGTGTTGGAAGAGAAAGGCAATAAAATAATTATTTGAGCATCATGGTTTAGGAAAGACAGCCAAATTGCTGATTGTTGAAGCACTTACTTCACTTCTATGAATTTCTGTGGGAAGCGAAGGCTGGCTTGAGAATGAAGTGACTTTAAAGGAAATTGGTGTGTAGATTGATGAATGCTGCAGTGGTTGCCCCAGAAAATGCTCTTGCTTCACAGTCAGCACAGAGCAGTCCTTTGTAGCTTTCCTGCAGTTCAGCTCGTACCTTGCATTTTCTGTGTTTGTGGCTCCCTGAGGTGTCACAGACGGGTCATGTCGTTGTGGAGGTGGTGTTGTGGCACCAGTGCAATGCCCAGGTGGGGCTCTGGTGTCTGAGAACGCTCTGTGGCTCTGTGCAGAGGTCACTCTCCTGCTCTGCTGCCTGTGCTGTGCTCACAGGGGCTGTGTGCCAGGCTGGCAGTGCCAGCCCACTGCCTTGGCTCAGGCAGGCCTGCATTTACTCTCTCTGTTTCTACAGTGCAGATTGGTTGTCAAATCTCAAAACAGGGATGGCTGAAAGTTGGCTTATATAAAAGTAATAACTGAGGATTTAAAAGAAAGTAAAATTATGAAGAACACCATATTCAGAGATAACCCCTTTCTTGATGTTACTGAGAAAAGGGATGAAAAGAATTATCTTATAAACTACTCCAGAGATAAGGTGGCAACTTGAGAAGAGTGCAGCAAGGAAAGGAGGAATAATTAATTTTAAGCTTGGTTTGTATCTCCAAGACAAACCACTTAGCATCCTAGATAGCCAATTTTTTCAGTACATGCCATCATTCACTTTCTGGAGTAAATGTAAAAAAAATGCAGTAGAGCTTTCAAAACACTCTAATAAATTCATTTTTCTGAGAAGTAGTTATGTAATTTGAATAAATAATGTGCTTTGTCTTTTTTGTTGTTGTTGTTTAAATAGAAAAGCTTTAAAGAGCAAAAATGAGGAGAATAAAAGTTATTTGCCACTCAGAGAAGTTAATGCAATTGCTTGGGCTGATGATTTGTATTGAACTGTTGATATGTTCATTTCTTCTTCATTAACAGATTATCTTTTATTCTTTAAGAGCAATACATACAGCCTAATGGATTTCCAGTTTCTGAAATTCTTTATTTTCTGGTTTTTATTCAATTAGTATGTGGTGTTTTCACATATGTTGTTTGACTAAAAGCAGGTGAGGCAGACAAACAAACAAACAAATCCTGAAAGCATTCTAGGCTCAATCCTTAATCTAGCTGTCCTTTCTGCTCCTTTCCACTCCTGAAGAGGTTTGAGCACCGTGCTGCTGTTCTGTATCACCTCTTGGCTTCCCTGCAGCAGTCAGAGTCTCTGCACTGAAGGATTTTTCCTGCACCTGAGCAGCCAGCTTGCTCTTGGTGCTACTTTTGCTGTGCCTCCTGCACTGGCACTGCTGTGCTGCTCCAGCTCTCAGGGGCATTCCTGTGCCCACAGCCCAGGAGTAAAGCCTGCCTGAGCTGTGCAGAGATCTCAGGGCGAGGGCAAGGCAAGCTTTAGCTCCTGCAGCTTGTTTGGATAAATTGAGGAAGGTAAGGGAATTGCAGCTCAGCCAAAAGATGAGAAGCATGATGATATTGCTGAAAAACAGCACAAGTGCATGTGTTGTAAGAAGGTTTTAAAAAGCTCAGCTTGTCTGGGTGTCCGATTGGAAAAAACGAATGCAGTGAGAGCAGGAGTGTTTGGGAGCCTCAGTGCTGGGTGTCAGAGCTGTGCCAGTCTTTGCCACAGTTTAATTTACTGATGTGTCTCTCCAGTGTTGTTCCCCTGGGCCAGGGCTGCTTTTCAGTCTGCCTGCTGTGCTGGGCCTGTAAGCCACAGAGTTGTGTGCAGCATCAGGGAGCTGGTGGGACAGCTGCTGGCTCATTTCCTTGTCTCCTTTGGCTGGGTGGCTCAGGCAGCCGTGCTGCTGACACTGCTGTGTGTGTTGGTGCTGTCTGGGCATCCCTCTGGACGTGTGGCTCAGCTCAGCACCGACTCCTGAGAGCTCTGTTGTATGCATGTGGTAGAATGAGGATTGGCAGAGTCTTTATCTGTTTTCATTTCATTCTGTAATCAGGAATGTGCCTGCTCAGTGGGTTTTCTAACATCTAAAATACATTCAACAAATGTGTTTTATACTGATTTTATGGAATCTGCTGCTTTGATGGATAGAACTGTATGTCCTTTTAAACTTTTAATTTTTCTTCAGTGTTGGAGAGTACTGAATACTTCTCAGCTTAGTGTCTAAATTTTTTTTCTCCATCAGAGCCAACTCTAACTTGATGAAACAGGTGGTTGCTTAAACAGCAACTTGTTTAACATAAAGCCCTGGCCAGGACATAGCTTCTTTTGATTAAACAACTCACAGTGCCCCTGCCAACTATCTTTTCCCTTGCTCAGCACTGCAGCACTGCTTTGGACAGAATGTGCAACAGTAAATTCTCCAGTGTGAGTCCGGTTTCATCCAGATCACCCAAACTTTTCTTGTATGTGTTGTGATATTAAGGTGCCCTAAGTCTGGATGAGACTTGCTTTTCCTGGTTTTCCTACATGTCCTTTCATGATACCAATCTCTTCTTGTTTCAGGGGGAAAAACCCCAAATTAACCATGTGGTTCCACCTTTCCATTGCAAAACACTCTCACTCAGGGTCTTCAAAGCCAGGGCATGAAGGATTGCTTGGCTTGGGTGTTACTGAAGCGCCAAGTGAAGAGGCCCTGAGAGGGGCACAGAGAGAGGCTCTTGATGCTGTCCCCTTACCTCATGTCCTGACTCCTCAAAGACTGGCCCTGGCTGGAGGGAAGGGAAATGCTCAGCTGCAGGGACAAGAGGTCCAGTGTGCACATAAAGTCCATTTTTTCCCTCAGTAATTCAGGATGTATTCAGCACCTCTGGGATACTTCCTCTTGGCAAGTTCTTGTCAAATCAGCCAGCCCAGAGCTCATTTTAGAGGAGGTTTTTAAGCTGTAAGAAATCATTGAGCTCCTGGATGATAGAGTCAGGATTAGTTTCCAGTGGAACAGGTGGACTCCTCCATCACCTATCAGACCCTGCTGATAGCCCTGTTAGCCATGAAGATGTCATAACTCTGGGGTATTACAGGCTCTGGAAATCAGGTGGTTTGTAGGTTATGTTTAAGTCTCTAGTTTTGGCTCTTTCTTATTTGCAGAAGTGTTTGCTGCAAGTCTAAGGTGGATGTGCCAAGAGGCACAACTGGCAGGATGAGGTCCTAGTTTTCAGGTTTGAGAAATGTAATATAATTCCAAGTATTTATGGTGACCTACTTACAAAAAATGCCATGCTACGATTACCATACTGTTTATACAGATGTGACAAATATAAAAGAAGTCTGATACACTTATACTATAAAATACCATCTCTGTTTTTCTGAACTGTAAAGTACTTTTCTCTTGTACTGGTTAATAGGGTATGCAAAGAGATTTTTTACCAGATGTCAGAAAAGGGATCCCAAAGTGCTTTGTTCTCAGCAAATCTAATGCTGATTGCCACCAAAGGGGGAATTGGGTCCTCCATTAGAGTTCAGCCTTTGTAGCCTCAACTAAGGAGCTGGCAGCTTGTTGACAGATAAATCTGGACCGAATAACAGAAATTCCATTTAATTTACATTTTTTCAAAAGTGAAAATCTTTTTGCAGAAAGATTTGAGCATAACACTTTTCCTGCTACACTTTTTTTGGTTTTTTGGCTGAAGCTTAAAAAGTTGCTTGTGTTTTCTGTACACACAAGTAGACTTTGGGCTGAAAAGAATGTTTAGACTAGAGAATTATATACATATTTATTCCTAATGTTATTGGCTGCTTATTGCCAAATTATCTTGCTGAAAGTATAGGATGGGGATCTTTAAACTAGTCACTGTAAAACATTCCTTTATTCTTTTAATTGCTAGTATCTTACCAGTTTTATAGGTATTCCCCATTTTTGTGGCACCTACTTAAATGTGAGGAATTGTTGTATCTCTGTTCAAATCCATGGCAAGAATTGAAAGTTGATGTCTCATCTCAGTATTGGATCTGATCTGTTACAGGCCTTTAAAGCATTATGGATACTTTGATCAAATTATATTTTCAACCGACTCCTGAATTAACAGTGAGACACTGACAGATATATTCATTCTCATTGACAAAGATACTGTTGGTCCTTGGATAATCCCCCAGATCCAGGCTTTGGATCATCACTCAGTTATTATAAATCAGAGTGAGAGGATTTACTAGATGAAGATTTCAGAGTATTGGAAAGGTATGGAGTTTGGTGTGCTCTCAGAGGTGTCCCAGTTAATTGTGCCATTGAGGCTCAGTAGGTGACAGTGGGGTGCAGGCCACAGTTTGGTACATGGTGCTGGCATCTGCTCATTGGCAGGGGATTTTAAAAGCCACAGCCAGGCTGTGCACTGGCTGCCATTTCTAACATCCCATGGGGCCCATGCACAGCTGCAGTTACAGCTCCTGAGGAAGAGCGTGGTGAGTTACACTGTGGTTTGGGGTGTATAGCAGCCTGTGAAGTGATTCTTAATCAGTGGTGATGATGTTACAAAAACATCTGCTCCTGTCATAACTGATGCCATGTTTCATCAAGATCAGCACTTTAAGCTGAATCAGACATTAATTAATATAGGAATTGGTGCAGTTGGGAGGAACTTTTCATCTGGAAAAGTCCATTTGGCCAGAATAGCAGTACTAAAGGAGATTTCAAACTTGTCTAGGTGGAAGGTCCTTACGCTTTTTCTGATTTTCAAGGAAATCCTTTGTGTTTCTGGACTTGCATCTCAGTTCTTTTGGGGTCTGCTGTTTCTCCAGGTGGGGAGGGAAACAGAAATCTCTTTAATGCTGCCCCTGAAGAAGTTCTGTGTTGTTACACTTTTCCATGGCAGTTCTTTAAGTCTCTCCATTGTGCATATCTGTATTTTAGTTTTTCACTTCAATACACATATACAATTTGACAGACTTCTAGTTGCTTTGGGAACTTTAATTTCCAATGTTCTTATTTATTTTTAAAATCAAAGTGTTTTGTTAATGCCTATTTCTTCTGATAAACTTTCAGAAGATGTATTTCATTCTCAGCCCTCAGCTAGGACTGGTTAAAGCAATTTTCACAGCAGCTGTAGACAATTGTATGGTAAGTAAATTAGCTTTTATTATAATCACAGTGGCTTTTCTTGTCTATTTGATTTTTGCATGTTCTTGTGTGACTTCTCAAACTTCAGCATATCAGAATGAGAGAGAGGGGATTTGCAAGGTGCCTGCATGAACGTTTGCTGCGAGGTGCCTCTGTGCTGCTGAGCTGCACACACAGCAGCAGAGCACAGGCTGTGCAGGGGCCTGCAGAGCTTGGGGGCTCCAGAGCAGGGCCATGAAGTGTTGGGAGAGCTGTGGGACATGCCTGAGCTGGGAGCTCTGCCAGGGCAAGTGCCAGGACACCAGAATGTTCTGCTGGTTCAGGCTGCTTGGGGCACTTGCAGTACACAGGGTCAGCGTCACGGTTTTCTTCCTGGGAGCCAGAGAAGCTGCAAACACTATGGAAGAAATCTGAATGCCTGTTTTGTCTATTTTATAGTGTGTTTAGAAAGCAGGGATTTGGTGCGTTTGTAACATTGGCTGTCTTTCTAGCTACTGTGTTGACCTAAATTGAAAAATCAGTGGTAAAATGGGTACTGTAGATAGGCCTGTTCATGTGTGCTGATTTGACTGAGGTACTAGAGGATAGTGAATGAGAGCGTGGTAGGGAATGTGAACTGCATGGGGAACTTATTTACTACATGCTGAAATGAGGCTGAGGGCATGGGGGGAGCTTTGGAACAGCTGAGCTGTGTGGTTTCACTCTCAGGTCGGGAGAACAGCAAATGAAGGCCTGCAGAGACTTCTCCTGGATGTGTCACAGGGCAGCACCTTGTGGAGCTGAGGATTGGAATTGCAGGACGAGACTGCAGGCACGTTGTAGGACAGAACTGGACTTCAGATTGGCTGCTGGGAGAGGAGATTTGCAAACATGGGGTGCCTGGCTCTGCCCTCATGTGGGACTGGCCAGGTGTGTCCCCATGTGGGGAAACAGCTGGGGGAGGAAGGGAGGGGCAGTTCAGCACAGGCTGTGTGGGCACCATCAGCATGCTGATACAAAAAAGGAGCAGCACAGGAGCTACCTCAGTGCCAGGGTATGCCTTGAAATTGCTTTACTCTGGCCAGCACTGGAGAGGCTTTGGCTGGAGAGGAATAATGTCCATTATTGAGATATGTCATTAAAGCTACAGATTAATCAGAGATTTCCTGAAGGACAGCATTGGGAGAAATCGGAATCTAGAAATGACGACTTACAAGAATGATTTGGAGTCTTCAGTCAAGAGAGCATGAAGTAACATGTGATAAACCCCTTCAGATATTATACAGTTCTGCTGCAAAAAGGGAAGATCTGTTCTCCATCATAGTGGTGGGTAAAACAAGAAGCAGGTCTCAAACAGGATTAAATTGGATTACACTTCTCCTGTTAGGAGCAATTAAGTACTGTAATTGCTGCCAGAGGAAATAGAGAAGTGTACTTCACAGGAAGCAAGCCAGAAACAGATGAGCCAGACTTCTGTCAGGAATGCACTGTGGCCATTGCTGCTGGGGCAAGTGATGGAAAAGGTGATCTCCCCAACTCCTCTCAGCCCCCCTCTATAATACCAGTTTTCAAAGACACTTTGAATTGGAACCAAACTAAATCTCCTATGTGTTTCTAAAATCTGATTTGGATTAAACATTTTCTCAGTAGGTTTCTGGGTAGAAGGCTTTTTGTTGTTGGAATTTATCATTGGCTTTCCATAGCCTCCACTCCCTAACCCTCCAAAAAAGGAAAAAAAACCACTTTTTAGTCTTAAAAAGTTCCTAGCTTAATAAGAGATATTGATTGTTCCCAGAATTAAGAAGGTGTAGATCAAAGAAATACACTTTTGAGTGAGGATAGTCCTTGTAAGAGAAATAGAGCAACAAGTAGGTTAAAAGAGAATTTGGAGATAGCTGTGTTTTGTGTGGGATCAGAGACATTCTTGCCAAAGTCCCATCTGTTCAGTCTTTCTTCAGATCTGTTTTCTTCTCACCTCTCTGTTGTGCTTGCACTCCAGAAGGAGACATCACTGTCTGACTGAAGTGCTGAAGTGCTGGTTGTCTCTCCAAATGCAGGGATCACAAAGAGCAACTAAGTTTTCATTTTCTGAGAGGTTTCACTGGTGGTAAAATCACCAAGAATAATCTGATTCAGGAAAGCCTAAGAGACTGTCTTCAGCAAATGGGGATCAAGTAAAGGAACAATCTCTGTTCTGGACAGAGATAACAACCCCACTCTCCAGACTGTGAAACTGTGTATTCAGGACTCTTGGCAAAATCTCTCTATTTTTGTGTTTTAATCACACCTGTAATGTTCATCTTTGAGTTAAACTGTGAAAAATTAGAGTTCCACCTCAGCAGAACTTGGGGGAAAAGATGTGCCTGAAAACTGAGGGCTGAATCCTCTGTTGCCAGCATGTAGCTTACAGTAGTGCATGACACAGCTGTGTCAGAAGGAAAGCCTGGCCAGTCTGGAGCCTGGGAATGTCTTCAGAGGCTGAGTGACTGAGAGGTGGCACATGGAGCAAGCTCCTAACACTGGAAATTCTGCATTTGCACCTGACCCAGCACCCTTGTGCATGGCCCTGAGGAATGTTTCTGTGTGTTGGTTGTTGGTGGCTCACTGGATCAGTGGGAGAATATTGCCTCTTGAGAGAGGCACTCCTAGTGGAAGAAGTTATTTCTCTTTGATCTTGAACTGGTTTGGATGAGTAATATTTTGCTCAGAATACATGTCTGCCATTTCTGTGTGCTCTCTGTAGAAGTTTTAATAGAGTTTTTCTCTTCCCCTATCCTGAAGAAAGAGGATGAAAGTGATAGCAGTAATTGGGAGAGTCACCTAAGATGGACAGCACAGGGGCTTTCATGTTTAAATTGCAAGAGATTTGGGCTAGATGGAATCTTTTCCTCATCAAGCCACTTAGAATGCTATATATCAGGTTTATTTCTGGGAGAGTGGGTTAATGGATTTAATTATTCTCCTACTTTCAGTATCATAAATCAAAACTGATCTAACTGGGCTTATGCCAATAGCACAGTAAATGTAATAGGAAATCAGGGGGTTAATCTGTTGATATATTTCATTGGGGCTTAATAAATTCACTACAATTGCCAAGATAACTTTTGGGTAATTTGCAAAACTAAATGTGCACCTCTAGGGCACTGAGTTCCTTGGAAGTGGACATCTCCTGGCTGGTGCACCTTTCAGAAACCTCAGTTCCTGTACTGTGCTCTCAGCCAGGTCCTGTTTTCTTCTGCAAGTGGCAATGGACTCAGTGTGCTGCACTATGGGGCAGAATGAGTGTGGAAGCAGTTAGAGCTGGCACAGGCTACTTGCTTAAGGACAAATTCAAAAAGGATTGAAAAGTTCTCGCTGTCAGATTTATTTGTAAAGAAAATTATTCAGTTGCTGGGGGATATCTGTAATTGCATATAAAGCAGTGGGGAGTGTCTGTAATTGCTGTCTATTCTATGTACTTTCTCCTGAGAGCTCAGGTCCATACAATTGTGAAAATTCAGCTTGAAATTCAGGAGCTGTTAATTGGCCTCAAGATTTATCTTCATCTCTCTGTAACAGTTTTGCCCAGGCTTTTAGAGAGCCAAGTTATTGGCAAAGTCAGTGGAGTTTTATTGGGAAAGATTTATTGGTTTTTTGTAATCTGGCTAATGAAATGAAGCAGATTGACAGTTTTGGCCTCAGCAGCGTGACTAAATGGCAGAGCACGGTGTGCAAGGGGATCAGTGTGGAGGTGCAGCCTGTGTGCAGCTCAGCTACCTTGAGTTCCCTTCCCAAGCACAGCGTGTAGGGAGCTCCCATCTCTGCCTCTCTTATCAGCACCACTCTTAACTGAAACTGTAGTAATCTGATAGCAGTCCTGGGGGATACCACAATAGGGGCTTGAATGCAGCTTTGGGGAAAGGGGCCTGCTCTCCTGGGCTCAGATTGCTAGGGCAGCTTCATTTGATTTAATCCTGACAGTACCAACCTGTTGGAGCAGTTTGTGTAGGGTGGGTGAGGATTTCTGTCAAGGGGGCACCTTCTGGATGTGCCAGAGGATTAGGAACAGTTCAGCTGTGTCCTGAGGCTGCGGTGCAGCGGGTGGCTTGGCAGCAGCGCTGTGTGTGCAGTAGGAGGGGGTTTTGCCCTCTTGGCCCCCAGCAGAGCAAGCTGGGGTTTGTGGTGGGATTGCAGGTGTGTCAGAAGGCAGCCCTGCGGGTGCTGTGCTTGCCACTGCCTCCCCTCCCTGGGCTGTGCCTGCCCTGGGGCTGCAGTGGGCTCTGCCATGCTGGCTGTGCCCAGCAGGGATTAGGGCAGGTGCCACCCCTGCCCTCGGACACAGCTCAGCCATGGACTCTGGCTTTTTTCTCAAGGAGTTTCCTCCCATGATTGGCTGTCCACATGTCTCTGGCATGGAAGTAGTTACAACAAGGCATTTTATTGCTGAAGGAGGTGATTTTCCTACAAGATTTCAGGGAGAACTAAACTGATTGTTGGACAAAACTTGGGAGATATGTTTTCAGTTTTTCATATATGAAAAGAATGGAGTTATTTTAAATGTTGAAATCATCTTTACTGGAGCAAAGACTACCAAAAAGCTTTGTGGATAAAATACTTTGTTAACTCTAGTCTATAACTTTCCTAGGGAAGCTGATCATACCTGACAAGGGAAATAGGATTCCACAGGAGGTTATATGAAATTATGAGATGCTGCAAATAGAAATATACTTTCTTAGGCAGAGGAGAGAGAACAACTTCTCCGTAATTGAGTTGCAGATAAAATTGAATTTAAAGGGTCCAGCAAGCTTGTTTGAAGTTCAAAGAAGCTGGTGCATAAATTTGGCCTGCCTGGAGTTACTGCATCTTTACACATATAGCTTGATCAAAAGAAAAGCAGAAATGGAGCAGTTCCAGAAATCCAGATTGATTAAGTCAATCTTTCTTACCCAGTGATGGAATTCAGAAAAATATCATTTGGTCTTCTCTAAAGTATTATCCTGCTGGATCAAAGGATTTCTCTTCCAGCCTTTCTATACTAATGGTACAGTGAAAAAAATGAACTTGTACAGCAAAAAGATTATGCTCTTTATCATCTATTCAAGTTAGCAGTTCATGGAGGCTGCTGTCCTGCAGAGTAAGCTACAGAAATGCTAAGTCAGTAAAAACATTACTTAATAACTTACATTACCTTTGTGACTGGCTTGGGGAGTGAAATAGTGAAATGTAGTGCGATCTGTAAAAGTCTCCCTATTTCATATTATGATTTACTACTTTTTTCTGTGAAATGGAGGGCTGTTATTTGTGGAATCTCTGGAGGATCCTGCCAGCAGGGCTCTGCAGCAGGAGGAACCCAGGAGCAGCACAGTGTTTGTGGGCTGAGATCTGAGTCCCAAGAGTGCACAGACTGTCAGTTCTTGGGGAGGTACCCAGTACAGTTGGCAGGAATAGATGCTTTTAATGAGCTAGTCTGAAAAATCTGCATAAAGGCAAATGCCCTGGTGCCACTCCAGAATATATTGTTTCTGGAGGCCTTAAATCAAGGAATCAAGGCTTGAAAGTATAATTTAGGCCCCAGAGTGGGACAGGGCTGGATGAAGATTGATGAGGACGTAAAAGATCTTTGGAACTGTGACCTTGAACATAGCAAATTCTGTTCTGTGATCCTGATAATTTCACAGTCTTTTAAAATCTATCAGAAGCCATTTGAAGGGAAGTAAGTACAAATGTTTTCCGTGTATGTATTTCCATCTATGCCTTATATACTGTAAGTGCAGGTGAGGAAATTAGAAAATGTTCCATTTAATGAATGTTGATCTGCTAGACCCAGAGTCATTTTGGAGCTTAACTGCCTGAGAGTCTCTGCAGGCCTGCTGCTGCAGCAGTGGGCAGCTGACTGCGGTGCTGGAGCCTGCCCTGTTCCACACAGGCCCTTGGGCAGTGCTGCTGCTCAGGGCAGGCAGTGCCTCGAACACCCTTCCACGGTGGTTAGGGTACATATAGGGAAATACATTTAGGTGAGGTAGTTTTAGTGCAATGACTCATTTCTCCTCCTTTCCCACAAGGTTTTGTGTAGTTCTAGAGGCCTGGAAGAGCCCGGGAGGAAGCTGGCTTTTATGGAATGTGAGAAGCGTCGTAATTCATTTTAAGTACGTGTCTAGTATTCCTACATGCCTAGTACCTTAAAATCTGGCCTCTCTTGGAGGTGGCACAACTCTTTAATTCTGTTAGGCTGTTAAAAATAATACCAATCTGTTCAGTCACTGACAGCAGGTTTTTTATTGTGTGGTGATTTGGGATTATGAGAGTTATGGGGGAAGGTGACCTTGATGCAGGTTTAAGTGCAGCACTTCTTGACACAAGGCAGCAGAGAACAGCACTAGTGTTAACTTAATTATATTGTTAAATCCACTAGGGCTGAATTACTTGAAACAAATTAAACAAGGGATGTTCTTATTTCATAAACTGCATTTAATCTCATGCATGGCTGTGTTTATGATAGAGTCACAGCAATACAGTAAATTAATGTGAATAGAAGTCACACCAATATCTTCATAAGCAGATGTTTTGATCTGAGCTAAAGTAGAAATAAGATAAATCTAAAGTTATTCAGGGCAAGAAGATTGAAGTCTCATGCATTTACTAAAAAAAGATAAATTTATGATTTTGAATAGTTAACATTTGTTCTCTTCTTCAGTCTGAGGCACACAGAAGGCTGGTCATTATGTCATGCAGTAAAATTACACTTATCAGAATTTGCAATGGAATTTTGCAAAGAAATAAGCAGAGGTGATGGTACAATCAACATCAAGGCTGCTGCTACTTATTCAGTATGGGTCTTGACATTTTGGGCCACTTGTAGGGGTACAGTTTTTCAGTGGTGGTAATTAGAACACCTGATGTATGAATAAGTTGTAAATGTATTAAATTGCTGTCAGTACATTTTTTTACTGTGCTTACTGAAATCCCCCTTAACCTTTTCTCAGCCATTCCAGCTAACTATGGGAAGAGTTGGAAAACCTAAATAAGGGAAAAAAGGTTTGAGCTACATTAGTATTGTTAATAACTCCCCTGCCCCCATTTTTAGTGTTGTGGCCAAAGAAAAGGTAGATTCAAGTTTTATTTGTCAAATAATTTTAGGAAATTTTGGTGACTTTTTGTGGTGAATAAACAGTTTGGAAGGAAAAATAATTTAGCTCTGCTCCTTAATAATCCTGGTGCAGAAATATACTCTTATAATACTGTAAAACTTTATGTAGCCATTCACATGTGGGTGGAATTTGTAATTCAATAGTTTATCTAATGATTGCATTCCATTTTCTAGTGACAGTTTTCATTAAGACTCCATTTATTCAGAGAAAAGCGAATCTAATAAGAGTAGCCTTTTTTTAATATTTTCCATATTCTGAAATATGTCTCATTTAGGCATAACAGAAAGGTTTGTGCTTCTTTAAATTGTGCCACATTTTTCCAGGTGTTTAATGTGTATTACTTGGAGAATGTGCAGTAGGTATTTGAAAAATTGCTTTTTTCAGACACTAAGGTAATAGTGAAATGACTGTAAAAAAGGGGAAAAAAGGGGGAGAGATAGTCACAGCTATAGTCACAAATTTCATTTGGAATTCATATGGACTTCCGTAAGTTTACCTTCTGCATGGTGTTTTTAATTTGTTTGTTTGTTTGTTTGTTTGTTTCAGTGTTAAAAAGAAGCTTTACGTGAGGGGGAAAGGGGGCTTTTCCAGGTTATTGGCTTAAACACACCATGGAAAAAATTTGTTTTTATTATAAAGTTAGTATTTAGCATAACTTTTTATTGTGTGTCTCATCTAACACAGTAACTGTTCAATACATTTTGAGGTAAAATCTAACCAACCCATGTAAAAGAAATTCTGAGACAGGAACCATCTGAGTACAGGAGTGGCAGGCCCAGCAAATCTCAATTTCACTGCAGTTTGTATTGCAGCAAGATGGGGAGGGTAGATTTGAGTCCCACAGCTGGGGGATGGCTGGTTTTGAGAGGCCCTGCTGGTGCAGGGGGTGTGCGCAGGGGCTGTGCAGGGCCTGTGGGACAGACGGACAGAGGGATGGACAGAGGGAGCTGCGCCTTGCCCTGCCGCTGCTTTCGGGGCTGCTTGCTCAGGAGGGGCTGCTTATTTCTTTGCAAAATTCCACTGCAAATTCTGATAAGTGTAATTTTACTGCATGACATAATGACCGGCCCTCTGTATGCCTCAGACTGAAGAAGAGAACAAATGTTAACTATTCAAAATCACAAATTTATCTTTTTTTAGTAAATGCATGAGACTTCAATCTTCTTGCCCTGAATGACTTTAGTTTTATCTTATTTCTACTGTAGCTCAGCCCCTCCTCTGCTCTGCTGTCAATCCTCCTCCCCAAGAGCCTGTGCTGGCCCTGCAGGGCTCGGGGCTACCGGCCTGGCCTCTGCTCGGTCCCGGCACTCTGGGCTCGGTCCCGGCACTCTGGGCTCGGGGACAGAGGCAGTTGCAGTGCAGTCAGGGACAGGGCACAGCTGCAGTGCAGTCAGGGACAGGGCACAGCTGCAGTGGGATCAGGGACACGGCACAGCTGCAGTGGGATCAGGGACACGGCACCGCTGCAGTGGGATCAGGGACACGGCACAGCTGCAGTGGGATCAGGGACACGGCACAGCTGCAGTGCAGTCAGGGACACGGCACAGCTGCAGTGGGATCAGGGACAGGGCACAGCTGCAGTGCAGTCAGGGACAGGGCACAGCTGCAGTGGGATCAGGGACAGGGCACAGCTGCAGTGCAGTCAGGGACACGGCACAGCTGCAGTGCAGTCAGGGACACGGCACAGCTGCAGTGGGATCAGGGACAGGGCACAGCTGCAGTGGGATCAGGGACAGGGCACAGCTGCAGTGCAGTCAGGGACACGGCACCGCTGCAGTGGGATCAGGGACAGGGCACAGCTGCAGTGCAGTCAGGGACACGGCACAGCTGCAGTGGGATCAGGGACAGGGCACAGCTGCAGTGCAGTCAGGGACACGGCACCGCTGCAGTGGGATCAGGGACAGGGCACAGCTGCAGTGGGATCAGGGACAGGGCACAGCTGCAGTGCAGTCAGGGACACGGCACAGCTGCAGTGCAGTCAGGGACACGGCACAGCTGCAGTGCAGTCAGGGACAGGGCACAGACTGTATTGGAGTCAGGGACAGGGCACAGCTGCAGTGCAGTCAGGGACACGGCACAGCTGCAGTGGGATCAGGGACAGGGCACAGCTGCAGTGCAGTCAGGGACACGGCACCGCTGCAGTGGGATCAGGGACAGGGCACAGCTGCAGTGGGATCAGGGACACGGCACCGCTGCAGTGGGATCAGGGACAGGGCACAGCTGCAGTGCAGTCAGGGACAGGGCACAGCTGCAGTGGGATCAGGGACAGGGCACAGCTGCAGTGGGATCAGGGACACGGCACCGCTGCAGTGCAGTCAGGGACAGGGCACAGCTGCAGTGCAGTCAGGGACACGGCACCGCTGCAGTGGGATCAGGGACAGGGCACAGCTGCAGTGGGATCAGGGACAGGGCACCGCTGCAGTGCAGTCAGGGACAGGGCACAGCTGCAGTGCAGTCAGGGACACGGCACCGCTGCAGTGGGATCAGGGACAGGGCACAGCTGCAGTGGGATCAGGGACAGGGCACAGCTGCAGTGCAGTCAGGGACACGGCACAGCTGCACTGGGATCAAGGACAGGGCACAGCTGCAGTGGGATCAGGGACACGGCACAGCTGCAGTGCAGTCAGGGACAGGGCACAGCTGCAGTGCAGTCAGGGACACGGCACAGCTGCAGTGCAGTCAGGGACAGGGCACAGCTGCAGTGCAGTCAGGGACACGGCACACCTGCAGTGCAGTCGGGGACAGGGCACAGCTGCAGTGGGATCAGGGACAGGGCACAGCTGCAGTGGGATCAGGGACATGGCACAGCTGCAGTGGGATCAAGGACAGGGCACAGCTGCAGTGCAGTCAGGGACACGGCACCGCTGCAGTGGGATCAAGGACAGGGCACAGCTGCAGTGGGATCAGGGACAGGGCACAGCTGCAGTGCAGTCAGGGACAGGGCACAGCTGCAGTGGGATCAAGGACAGGGCACAGCTGCAGTGCAGTCAGGGACACGGCACAGCTGCAGTGCAGTCAGGGACAGGGCACCGCTGCAGTGGGATCAAGGACAGGGCACAGCTGCAGTGCAGTCAGGGACACGGCACCGCTGCAGTGGGATCAAGGACAGGGCACAGCTGCAGTGCAGTCAGGGACAGGGCACAGCTGCAGTGGGATCAAGGACAGGGCACAGCTGCAGTGGGATCAGGGACAGGGCACAGCTGCAGTGCAGTCAGGGACAGGGCACAGCTGCAGTGGGATCAGGGACAGGGCACAGCTGCAGTGGGATCAGGGACAGGGCACAGCTGCAGTGCAGTCAGGGACACGGCACAGCTGCAGTGGGATCAGGGACAGGGCACAGCTGCAGTGGGGATCAGGGACAGGGCACAGCTGCAGTGCAGTCAGGGACACGGCACAGCTGCAGTGGGATCAGGGACAGGGCACAGACTGTATTGGAGTCAGGGACAGGGCACAGCTGCCACAGCAGCTCGGGGACTTGCACAGCACAGCTGCCCTGCTGCTGTAACAATGGTCCTGGTGGTTCCAGGAGTGTCATTCTCCTGCCAGAAAATGTTTGACTTTCCTCTCCTCTAATAAAGCCCTCATTCGTGTCATACATTTCTTATGAAGCTAGAGCTGCACACGCATGGCTGTGCATTTATGTTCTGAGTATGTGCACATATAAGCACAGAGTGTTAAGGATTTTGCATTTCTGTGTTTTAAAGGAGGCAAGAACCAACCCTGTGAAGTCTAACACAAAAATAAAGCAACAACAAAATCTAGAAAAAAAATCCTCAAATAATTACCTAATGAGCTTTTAGGACTGAAACAGGCCATGCCTTATGGGGAGAATGTGAGTTTGAAAGGCTCCAGCAGTATGAGTTATCACACATCCCTGGATAATACATCACACCAAAATCCTGTTTATTTAGGCTGTTGCTGTTGGCAGTGAATCTCATGCAAGGACATGCAGCATACTGAGAAAGGTGAAATGGCAAAGCAGAAGGGTTGTCCATACCTGCTCTCAGATCTGTAATAGCCTCAGACAGAGATCCAGAGGAGATTTCTCCTCTCCCACTGTCTCTGTTCATTAAATCCTGTATGCCACTTGCAAAACATTTTACTGCTGTAGTGGTTTTCCTAATCTCACAAATACATAAAAATTTACTCTGTACTGCCATCACTAGAAGGGTTGGAAAACAAAATTTGTGCATTGTCTAAGTAAGAACAAGGTAAATCCTGACTTGAAGAGTTTTGTATAGTTAATAGCATTTTAGAAGGTAAATATGGCTACCTGATTATCTCCTCTTTTTTTCTTTCTTTCTTTCTTACTTCTCCTGCCCCACATTAGATGGGTACCTGGATATTGTGCTTTATTGTGCTTAAATTTGAAGATTTATTTAATATTAGTAGAAATAGACTTGATTTGAAAAATTTGCATCTAGATCCTAACATCTTACTTCTCAGAGTTCTGGGAGACATAATTTGTATTGTAGTGCTTGGGATCTGCATATGAGTTTATAATTCAAATGCCACCAAAAATAAACCTATTTTTGGCTTGTGCCTGTTTGTAATTGTGATGAATGCAGAACCTGTTGGTTAGGGAGGTCTCTCCCAGCAGCTGCGTACAAAGTAATTTGCTCGTTACCCTTCCCTTCTTCTCACACCTCATCTTTGAAAGTCACTGTTTATCATTTTATGGCACTGGTGAGTATGTGCTGCTGAGTCAATGCTCCATCACTTTCCAGCTGGGCCTGTGTGAGTAATTCCCTGAGATGCCAGGCAATCCAATTAAATGTGCAGAGCATTATGACTTCACCATGACTGCAGCGTGGTGCTGTGGTCACGGTGCCATCCCCCAGACTGGGATGGCAGTGAGTGCTCTGGAGGCGCCTGCTCAGGCTGGCAGTGATACCAGCTGGCCACAGGGCAGAGCTCCCTCTGGATTCTCACTGCCCTCTGCAGCAGTACCACCAATGGCTCCCACTCTATCACCTGCAGCTATTTTGACAAGAACTGTTGCAGAGGAATTTTTTGCTCAAGAGCATATGAAATGTTTTCTTTTACTGCAGAGGCAGTGTTTTACAAAGAAAATGACCAGTGAAATAATTCTTTTTGGAAATTTCTACAGTGGTGGTAGATAGTCTGTGCATCTGTGTATTGATGTCTATTTAATTTCTGTTATTAAAAAACAAAATCAATGTGACATAAAGGACAAAGCATTCCTTACTCTTTCAGAGGAAAGTTTTGGAAGTTGCAATCAGCTATTTTTTATGCACCTTTGTTAATCTTATGACTCATTTAATGTGGTTGATTCATATGTCAAATTTTACTAGAAGATTAATATGGCCTGGTTTTGTAGCCTCTCATACTTTGTAATCATCACAGCTGCTGTGGAACACGTTAAAGAATTGAAAATAGGAATGTTGCTTATATAAGATGGCCTGTAGTGCACAGGGTAGTTTGAACCTTTAGAGCTGTTTTGTGGGGACAGTGGCTCTGAGTTTCAGCATGGTGCTCTGAGAGAACATGACCTCTTTCTTTCTACTCTTTAATCTTGTTCTAGGGTCTCCTCTGCTGTACAGCCGCTTGTGATATGGTACCAGATTATATTACTATTACTTCTATATAGGGCTGATTATTGACTTCCCTCAGCTTCCAGTGTTCCAGGATGTGCCAGAGCTCCTGGGCAAAGCTCCGGGTGCTGTGGCTGTTGTTGGAGGAGCTCTGGGGGCACACAGGCACACCTGGGCTGGCCAGAGCAGCACTGAGGAGCAGCAGCAGCAGCCTGCCCTGCCTGGCTCACACCTTGGCTGATCTTGTGCAGGGAGTGCTCCCAAGCAGTGGAACATTCCTGGGGGCCATGCTCTGGCTTAGCTGGCTGCAGAGGGAATGTGGTTTGCTTGGGGACCCTGCAGGAATCCAGCCCAAAAGTGCAAAGCTCCTGGAGTGCCTGGCTGAGTGCTCTGGGACATGTGTGTGTGTTCAGATGGGGAAGGTGGAAATTCCCAACCATTCAAACTGTGCTTTGGTCACATGGACTAAAATCATTTTTCCTCAGCCAGTCCAGTAGTCCACAGCCACAGTTAATGGACAGTGCCTCTCAGTGGGTGTAGGTTAGCATGGATGAGAGGTGGTAAGGGACTGTGTTCCTGATAATAAACTCTGTGATGCCTATGGCTCCTGGATTGCCATTGGTTTTTTCAAATGCAAATACTTCAAGTGCCTTGAGCATTTACTAGGATCTGTTTAAAAGCTAGAACACCTTCTGTAAACAAGAGAGTTTAAAAGTCAGTGAATTCAGGAAAGTCATCAGTTCCCCTGCTTTCAGGTTTTATTATAACCCTGAAGTTCTCTGGAGAAGTATTAAAGCATTACAGAGTGGGATATTTGGCATCCACATTGCCTCAGGAATATTTAAAGGCTAAGGCTTGTCATTCATCATCTTGAATCACTGAGAGTAAAACCAGATTTTATATTAGTATAACTTCTGGAGCAACACAGTCAAGCAAGCACCTAGGGCAAATTTCACCTTCAAGGAGCTTGGTAAATGAATGAAGTAGTGCCATAAAAACCTATTCTGACTCTGCTCATAATTGAGGATTCACTGTAGAAGCCATGATGATGTTAAGCATTCTGTGTGCAAAGTGGAACGTATATAACACGTGTGTCAAAAGGTCCTGCCTCACTGGAGGATGTTTTCCAGGCTCTGCAGTTAGCTCTGCTCCTTTTGCTGTAGTAATCTTCATTTGTGCTTAAAGGGGACCTCTTAGGGACTAGAGAAAGGTCTGTGTTGTTGGCACTTGTTGGATAAATCTTGTGATGGCCAAAGAACTCTGCATCTGAAATCCTAGGAGAGATACCTTAAAAGTAGCTCAGTAAGCATTCCTTGTGTGATGGAAGCTCAGTTTGGCACAGATCTGTCTGTCAGAGCTTGGAGCTCCCCCAGAATGCAGAGCATGGAGCCAGGGATGCTGCTTGGGATGAACATGAAGTTCCTCAGGAGAACCTAGGGAAGTAGGTTAGCCTGAAATCCTCTGTGGTTAATCCAAGTGCAAGATACTGTCAGACATAGCCTGGGGGGAAAACAGCTCTATCTGAGGAGGAAGACTTTCAGAATGTCACTTCATTGAATCCAGCTTTTGACTCCCATACAAAGGGCTCTGGAACTGCTTCCTACCAACATAAATCTGGGGGTTCCTCTCTTTTCCTGCTTTACCTCATTCTTGAAACTCCTGTTTCTTACCTTCCCTGTTCTTTTGCTAATTTTGTTGTAGGACCTCATCTTCCTGCTTTAGAAATTCTTCAGTTTCTGATTACATTGTGATAGGGTCAATATAAAGACATTTCACTGGCTTCCAGTTTAAACTAACCTGCCTTTTCTCAGTAAATCTTATTTACTGAGATACACTGAATTTTCTCCTTTGTCCTTAATTTTTGTATGATAAATTTCCAAGCTGTTAATTCCCTTTCATCCATCCTAGTGATTGTCATAAAGGCTGTTCTCTCCATCAGAAATTAATTTTGAATCCCTTTCTCAAATACAGCTGAACAGCCTGACGTATTATCCAGGAGAAATTACTTGTATGTCTCATAATAATGTTAACAAATCTCTTTTGTTACTGAAAATTACTCAATTGATGTGTTTAGAATCAGGTTCACCTTTTCCCAAGCCATACTGCATTACTCCTTCACATTAAGGTTGGAATTGATGAATACATTCATATTTTTCTTTCCCTGCTGTTATCTCTGGTGAATAAGCCCAATGTTTATGGGAAAAAATTGTTTCTAAATGCATAACTGTATTATTTCCCATCAATTTTAGTATTTTTATTTCTACTGCACTGTTCTGTGACATCTCCCTCTTTCAGCATAATAGTTTAGTGCCCCTGTGTTGATGATACTGCATAACTTTGTGTATCATCAAATTTCATTAGTATAAATTTACTTTTAATGACCTTACAGTCTCTCACCAGGCCTTTGCTTTTTTTATTCAAACACTGAATTTTTGCTTATTTTTAAACTTTGTCTTTAAAGTTTATCCACCATTTATTCTCATTGCTAATTGTCATCTCTTCATCAAAACTAGCAGGGTTTTTTAGTTTCCTGGTTTATCAAAGTGGTGTGACTTTGAGGGGAAGAAGTTTCAGAGGAGGAATGTAGAATTGATGAGTGAGTAGCAGTCCTTCACAGGGGTGAGGGTCAGAAATGGGATGTTAATTGTGGCACGTGACAAGGCAGCAGTGTTGTCAGAGGGAGCTGATAACGTGGTCAGTTTGATAGACTCAGGTGAGGTTTTAGAAGAAATTACAGATCCATATGGTATGAGTTTGGGGCAAGGGCAGTAATACAGTCCCTTGGAAAGGGAATCAGCTGACACACAGGGAATGTACTTCTCACACAAAACTGATTTCCATTTTCTTTGGTTCAGGAGCCAGCATTGCATCTTTAGACTGATGAAGTTTGGTGATGAATACTGCTTTGGCAATTGTACTTTGCTAAATCCTTCACCCTTAACTGATACCTCCTGTAGGAAATCAAACTGAAAATACATTATTTGTCCTAAAGTGGCAGAATTCAGGAATCAGAGCTCCTTCTTTTCTTGAACAATGCAATGAATTTGTTGCTGCTGACGCTGCTCTCTTGCCTTTGATGCTGTAACGTTAAACAAGGTCCAAGTGCTAGAACTGTATTCAGTGGGAAAATGATGACTGTTTTAGACTCTAACTATTGAAGTAATTAGAAGTAGTTGGATTATAACTATTAACATAGCATCAAGAAGTGATGCATTTTTTATTCCTGAAGCTGCCTCAGTCTGGAAGCTCATGCAGTCCTCAGTCAGATCACACCAAGTGGCCATGAGCTTTTTGTCTTCTGCTCTTCCTATTCTTACACCGGTGGTGAGAAACTTCCATATTGGAAGTCTGAGCTTATTCCACAGCATTTATTACAAAAATGAGTGGATAAAGTGTAAATCTGATTACTTTTATTAAATAGAACCAGTACAGTTTAGATGTGAATATGATAGTAAGAATGTGAAAGAAAGTTACAAATACTGTAATTTATCCTTTTAGAAGTTAACTTTAAATGACCTTCAGTGGGAACACAGACAAGCTGTATAACATTTTGACATATCAAACCTATCCTTCCTCTGTAACTATTGTGACATTAGTGAGAAATGTGTCATAAGGCTGAGCTTTTAACACATTGTCATGTGCTAAATGAATCCTGGCTGGCTTAGCCATTCCCTTGTTCCCCTGGTTTCTGGGTCCCCCACAAAAAGTGTGACTTCCAGCAGCTGGGGGAGAAGGCAACACTCTAAGAATGCATGGAGGGGATGAATAAAGTTAATTTTCAAATACTCCTGATGAGTTCCTTGGCTGTCAGCTACTTCCATTAGGCAGAAACCGGGTGAGTTCCAATTTGTGCCTCCAAAAAATGCTGAAAAGTGTCTGCTGATGCATTATTAAATCTGTAGGGCCAAATTTCCTGCCAGTATAAAAATTCCACTGATGACATTTAGAGCATCCAAAGATTTGGCCCATTATTAGAGAGTTCATTAGGATTAATTCCTCGTATTGGCATTATAATTTATTTGGGAGACTAAGACACCCAATTGCAATATTTTATTTTAAGAAAATGCTGGTAGATGCCTAATCAATCACAGAATTATTTAAAAATCACTGAAAACTAGTGATTGCTGTATGAGAGAAGCATTGGGTGAGAAGACAGAGGAGTGAGTGGTAAAATCCAGTCAGGAACCTGAGGGGGGTAGTACTCACCAATGCTTTCAGTGTCTGATGTTCTCAGGCCATAAAGAGGACAGACCAGTGGGAATTTAAAGTACTAATGGACTACTGCCCTAATCCAGACAGCTTCCTAAACACCTGAAATAGAGCAGTGCTGAAAGTTGTGGCATGCTGGATACAATGGATGACTTTGAAAATGATGCTAATTCTGCTTACAGTATAGCAAGTAAAGTGCTCTACCTGGTATTTTCTTCAGGCAGCAAAGACTTTCTGGCTTTTGAGCTTGTAGCATTTCTGCCTCACATTTTTTGCATTCAGTGGGGTTACACTGCACTTGTTTTGCAGTGATCAAGGAAAGAATAATTCTAAATACAAGTAACTGTTTCAGAAAGGAGGAAAAGCCATTACAGAAACTGTGTTTTTTTAAAATCATCACTTAATCTTAGAGTTTGCTGCAAGGACTTGCTTGTCTCTAGTCATAGATTAGTTACTGGAGAGCTGGGTTGTGGAATTATCTGATAAAGATAGAGAGCAGCACCTTTTTATCTGTCTCTTGCTGTATTCATAAATCTAACTCCTTTAAAACCTGTGATTGTCAGCAAGGCACTGATTGCTTTAACTGCAGGCAGACTGGGCTGAGACCAGTGGATTCTTCCCTTCAGTGAGTCTCCAAGTGTAAAGGTTGCTTCAACTGTTGAAACATCCTCAATTTCAGGTGCTTTTTGAGAGGGAGAAAAAGCAGTGTTGCCAGATGGTACTTTCTGGACTAAATGAACAGAGAGGTTTAATCAGAGTTAATGCTGCTGACATGCACATCCTCCTGCTGGCCCTACAATTTACTGCCTGGGAAAGGTGCTCACCAAAGTCTGGCAGCTCTACTGGGGCTGAAATGGTTTCCTGTCATTTTCTTCCATTTTAAATTTCCTAGGTCAGCAGCAGTCTTAAGAAACTTCATGAATAGTAAGAACTTATTAATGAATGGTGGAACATTTAAGATCCACTGGAGAAGCACTCTTGGAAAGCACATGCCACAACATCAGATGTTGGGGCTCCTGAGTGTTCCCAGAGCTTTATGGGGATGTGTGAATGAGACCTGGGCCTTGTTCATTAGTATCAATGCTTGAGTTTCATAAAGAACATGGTTTATATCCACATTTGCACCAAAGCTGTGCTTCTACTAGAGTTAGGCTTCAGTACTAAAGCTTTTAAACTCCACTTCAAAGGTGGCATTATTGCAATAAGCTGGTTTTGTGTTTAATGATTGATATGACATACTATGCTATACCTGAAATCCTGAAATTTAGCCATAAAATCTCAACTAACTGCTCAAAGAAAGCAGCAGTACAAGGGGCTATTTTTAGTCAATTATCCTGAGTAGTGAACAATTTGCTTGAATTGACACATTTCCTATTTAACACCATTGCCTGGGTTTACAAAGGGTCAGCAAACCTGGGGGTTTCTGAGTTTTGTGCAGGGCAGAGGGTATGAGGTGCAGGCTCCTGTCACCTGCCTCTGCCAATGGCTTGGGCATCTCTGGGACTTCCCTTCTGGGACTCGGGTCGCTCATCTCTGGATTACAGATGTTAACACTGACCTCTGGACAGGGCTGGCTCATTTACTGATCACCTGGGGGTTGGTGCCGCTCCTTAGTTATTCACGCCAACCACATCTTTATAAAACTGCTCTGGAGCTTAGTACTGACACAGGGTTTTGGGCTGGTGTGTTCTCATGCACTGAGACCCCAAAGCTGAAGTGGACAGCACAGGGGGAAGGGCCAGGAACAGAATGGGAACATTGCTGTGGAAGAGGCACAGCAGAAGGGCAGGACGTGCTGAGCTGATTCTCCTGCTCCAATAAAACAGAGTCAGCTGGAAGGAGAGCAAGTGGGCAAATATCCCAAGTGCAGGAGTACCCAAGGTGTGATGTAGGACAGTGGTGCTTGGACCCAGGTGTCAGTGGCCAGGGTGGTGTGGGAGTGTTTGAGTTGTGCTCTTGCAGCACAGGAACACCCTGGGGCGCAGGTTCTGTGGCTCTCCAGTGAGCTGTGCTAGGCTCGTGGGACAAACACAGAGATCTCTCTTCTGGCAAGACAAGCTGCATGGGAAGGAGGGCCTGGCAACTCAAGCTTCCCTCTGAAGGGTTTGGAGGGCTTCCACTGGATACAGACTGGATACTGGTGAACATAAAAAGTGAATGGGTACTTTACCATTTCTTCAGCAACATGTTGGGGTTTTTTTTCCTGATAGAAATAAAACTTATGCTTGCCTGTGACAGGTTGAGAATTAAGCTGTTCCTCACCTTTTTTGCAGTCTTTTTATGCTGTGTTGCTGCTTGGTTTAAAATATATTTGCTTTTTCTCGCCTGTGGAAACAAGCACGACTGAAGAAAAAAGCTTGCTAGGAATAAATTGGCACCTCTTTCTATGCAGTGTTAAGATGAATAGAGAGGTTTTCTTAACCTTGTGCTCTTGAGAAGTGTTTTGAGCCTTTAACTTCTTCTGATTCTATGTGTCTCTACTTTCCTACATTACTTTTCTCATGTCACCCCTAAAATTGTCAAGTCAAAATCAATGTTAAATTGAAGAATTGCATCTGCTGAAGACAGAACTTCACATGTCTTTTGTGCGCAGTGAAAATACTTGTGGAAATTGCTTTCTCTGGCCTTAAACCATTTTTCATTTTTAGAGATTGTATGGAAGAACTTAATCCAAATGAGATTTTCAGCTTCAGTTTTTCCAGAGTATTCTTCCCAACATCAATCATGGTGTGTAAAGTGGCCTAGCACACTTCTTAATGGGCCGTGCGTGACAGTGTTCATTTTTCTTTGGAAAAGGAAATGCAAAATGATGTTAAGAACCAAGTTATAACATTCATAGTAAGGACTGAGTTGTTTATGATTTCCATTACTCCAGTGCTGGGAGAACACCAGCTCAGTAGACATCTTGTTATTCTAAATGCAGCAGAGAAAAGAATTTTCTGGGATGCCTTTTGCTTTGATTCTTATATGAAGCTCTGGCAATTTTTCAAAAATGGTCAAAAGTCATGAACAGGACTGTCCAAAATCAGAGCATAAGGCTTGGAAAATGGAGATGAGGAATTTTAAAGTAATTAAATGTATTTAAAGTTATTTTTATTTTTCACCTCAGTTTTGGAGTCTTCAGTGTCTGCTCATTTCAGATTTTCAGACTTTTTCTCACAGCCAAGAGAGCAAGATTTGGATTTTTTTTTAACGTAGTAACATATAATTCCCCTTTCTCACCATTGTGTGCTGGGAAAATACACACACAACAAAATCTCAGGAGATGGGAGGCTCATATCTGTTTTTACAAAGGTAACAGAGATTACTGAAAAATTCATAATAGTCCTGCTTAGGACAAGGTCAGTTTGGATATTCCTTAGTTACGGAAAGGAAGTAAATTATGTTGGGCTTGGGCATCACTGTTAGGACATGAACACACAGGAGAAATAAGAGGCCTGGATGATAATTTGTGTGAGGAAGGACTGAAAGAGTTGGGCTTGCTAAGTCTAGAAGCCATAACATGAAAAGTGAAGAAACCAGTTTTTCAGCACTGTTGAACTTGCTCAGTGCCTTCAGAGGATGATGTATCCTAGCAGTTCAAATTTAACTCTTGAAGTCAAAGTGCCAGACTTAGAGTCTAAAACCAAAATCTGAGGCTCTGTGCAGCCTTATGAGGTAAGGTAAGAAAAAAACATCCTGGATTTTGTTGTTTCCTTTTTAGTATTCTGTTCTTGAGATGCATATGAGCACATTTTGAGGTTGTGACACACAAATGTTTTTAACTAAAGGTCCTTGGTCTTTGGGCAAACCCTTGATTGTCTCATGATGTATTCCGGAGTACTGAATGAGAGTTTGGGCACACAGAGTGGGTGTCAAATAGCTCAAGGATGCTGATGTAGTTTTCTAAACTTAATGAACCTGCTGACACCGTTCCATAGAATGTCACTCAATATTACTTCACTTACACAAGATCAAACCCAAAGGGCTCAGGCATTATACTGTGGCTGTGACAGAGTTAACAGAGGGAAGCTGCTTCCCGCAAAGACTAACAGATACAGACCACCAAAAGATGAAGCTATGAAAGAAATTTCAGTGGAGTTTTGTCTACAGGTATCTCAGGTGTTGCTTTAGTTATTTCTTAAGAGTTGAAATCACTGATCTTCATCTCCTGTTTAGCAGCTGAGCTCCCCTAACATCAAGGAAACAACCTTAATTCAGACTTGCTGAGAATATTTAAACTTGCTGTGAATTGTTGGAAATAGTCAGAAATAGTTCTTATTCTAAAGTTGCTTTTTGATTGAAGTATCTTGTCTGGGCAGTTCCCCACCTGATGTGTTACAGTACCTTCAACATAAGTTGTGTTTCTTGACTGTTTTCTTTCCCCACCAGGGTGTGCAGAGGTAATGATGTCCATGGGGAAAAGAGGAGTGGAGAGATGCAGCAGCACAGTGGAACAGATCTGAACTGAGGTCTGGACCCAGCTGTGCTGGTGCTGCAGGTGGTGTAATGCATCAGCACAGCTTCTGTCTGATGTGATCTGGAATGCATGTTTTGGGATGGGGATCCTGAAACACAGCCAGCAGCTCTTCCATCGCTGGGAGGTTTGCCCCAGGTGCTTTGTGTACTCCAGGTCATCTGCAGGAGCAGTTTCTCTCACAAACATCCCCAGAATCAGTTTCTGACAATTAGCTCGAGCCAATACAGTCCCACTGAGGGAAGAACTGTAATACCTTGAAGTGACTCATGCACCATAATTTAGAGGGTGGCTGCCTACAATTTCCAGGTGCCATCAATCTCCTTGGTAAGATAATTTCCTGCCTTCATATATACGGAGGAGGAAAGGATACACCATGAATTTCTGATGATGGGGATGATACTTAGCCTTTAGATAGTGTTTTTAGCCTTCAAGCAGTTTACAGGTGAGCCTTAATACTCATCACATCCCTCAAAGTCGTTAAATGTTAATATTCCCTTTTTATAGAGGGGGAAGTTGAAGGAGAGGAGTTAGCTAACTTTCTCAGGACTTTGGAAAGAATCATGGGAGTACATTTCAAGCCTGTGCCTACATCATGTGCCCCTTCTTTCCCTCCAAGGCTCCTGTGTTTGTGCAAAGGCCTTTACCAGCACTGGACAGGATGCAGTGTCAGCCACAGGAGATGCTGACTTACAGTAAGCAAATGACTGCTCTGGGATATTACTGAGAAATTTGTCAGCTAAGAGTTTGAAAACTTAGGAGAAATCTTCCTAAATGGTGCTTAATGTAAACATGAGCTGTTGAAGTGGCTCTGAGAGATGTCAAGTGGTTCTCTGAGAGACACAAAGGCTTCAAAAAGCTTTCAGCCGCCAGCACCCAGTGGTGTGGCCATGTGGGTGGAATCCTGCTTGATTCAATGCTGTTGGGTTTTTCCATTCACTTCAGTGAACTTAAATGAGAATCTTGGAGGTAGCACTTGTCCGTTTTTTATTTTAAAGTACATATTTATTTTATTTCTGCCTGTGTCTGCCATAGCTTCTAGCTTTCATATATCCTGAAACTAAATACAACTGAAGGCCACAGATGCAGGAGGTTTCTTTTGAAGCAGTGGGGAGTCTGCATGAGGAATCTTCACAGGAGTTGAAAACATTGATATTTGTTTAGAAAACCCTGGTGTCTATCAGAAAGATGTTTTATTCATGGAAGACAACTCATAAAAGGTCAGAAGAATAGGAGAAAGCTTATTTACTCCATTCAGTTGAACAGAACATTGGCACTGTGGAATGGAAGTACTGTCTAATTACACGATCCTTTTTTAATGTGGGGATTTAAAAGTTATATTTTAGTCAGCATATTTTCTTTTTAAAAAATGTTCTCATTAAACACTTTGTTCAATGCAAAAAAAATTAATGATAAAAATGTTTTAAAAATTGGGAAATATTGAATAATATTTTAATTTTTTTCCTTTTTATCCTACTTCTAGTCAACTTCTAAAATTTTCAGGTATCCAAAAAAACCCTGAAATTATTTTTGCAACTCAATTATTTGATCAATTTAGTTTAATTTAATTTCTAAGTGCTTTAATGGCAAGCATTGTAAAAATTCAAAGTTTTTAAATTTCATGTTCATTTGCTTATCCTCTAGAACTTACAGTTTTAATGACACAAATTGTGCCACCTTCTATCTTTCCAAAATAAAAATCAGATAAAAGATAGAGGTCAAACTGGGCCAGAACAAACCAAAACAGTTTAAACAGGTTTTAAACTGGTTAAAAGTGACAGGAAAGGAGACAAGAGGACGTGGAAGGATCACTGCTGAAGTGTGTGTGGAGAAGAAGAAGGCCTTACCAGATGTTTGGTGTTTATGGGAATGTTCATACAGGTGCTCTCTCAAATTCTGTTCACAGAATTCATAAGAATTTTGTATTTTTAAGAGCTTTGCCTTCCACTAAATGAGGCCAAAATAGGCTAGTTGGCTGAAAACCAATGAGAAAGGAGACAAATGGACACTTGCACACAGGCATGCTTGGCAAAGCCTGATTTCCAAAGGCTGTGAGGCTGAGGAGGTGGATTACAAGTGGCAGTAACCTTCAGAGCCCAAACACAGCTCTGCCCCTCTAAACGATCTCCCCTTCCCCCTCCTTCTTGGAAGCATTACAGGAGATGTGATAAGTAAATACAAGCTTAATATAGCTGTTTACTAAAGCTCTTGGGGAAAGTCTAGCAAAATACGCTTTCATAAATAAACCAGAGCTAATTAAGAACCACTTGAAAAGCTAGCACAGGGGAAGGATGCGAGAAAATTACCATGTAACGTGTGTGTGGTTAGCAGAAGCATAATTCCAGCTGAGACCAGGCAGAAACCTGACTGGGAGCTGGGTTTATCCATTCTTTCTCATCTTGGGCAGTATCCTATTAAACAAATCATGCCATTAAATTTGATTGAATCACCTGACAATAATAATGGCAGCAGAATAAGGCCTTTCCTAAGTAACCTGCAGCTAAAAATCTGATAAATGTCGGACAAAGTTAGAAAGAGGGCTAGTGTGTAATTACAAGGAAGATCAATCTTAAGGCATGTGTTTATTTTTCAAGTCCAAAGCAGTGAATTATATGCAAAATAGAAGGGGATCGTGGTTCCCTGTAATATACTGGGAAACGCTGTACCTTTCCTGAACTGGGATTCCTGGGGCACTGTTAGTGAAGGAGAGCAAACCTCAGAGTCAGTGAGTGGCTGTGCAGTCTGTGCCAAAAGCTGGTCTGTGTGTGTGTGTGAACCCTGTGTGTGTGTGTGTGTGTGAGCCGTGTGTGTGTGTGTGTGTGTGTGTGTGTGTGTGTGTGTGTGTGTGTGTGTGTGTGTGTGCCCTGTGTGTGTGAACCCTGTGTGTGTGTGTGTGTGCCCTGTGTGTGTGAGCCCTGTGTGTGTGTGTGTGTGCCCTGTGTGTGTGAGCCCTGTGTGTGTGTGTGTGTGTGTGTGTGTGTGTGTGTGTGTGTGTGAGCCCTGTGTGTGTGTGAGCCCTGTGTGTGTGTGTGTGTGAGCCCTGTGTGTGTGTGTGTGTGTGTGAGCCCTGTGTGTGTGTGTGTGTGTGTGTGTGTGTGTGTGTGTGTGAGCCCGTGAGCCCTGTGTGTGTGTGTGTGTGAGCCCGTGAGCCCTGTGTGTGTGTGTGAGCCGTGTGTGTGTGTGTGCCCTGTGTGTGTGTGTGTGTGAGCCCTGTGTGTGTGTGTGAGCCCTGTGTGTGTGTGTGAGCCGTGTGTGTGTGTGTGCGAGCCCTGTGTGTGTGTGTGTGAGTGAGCCCTGTGTGTGTGTGTGTGTGTGTGTGAGCCCGTGAGCCCTGTGTGTGTGTGTGAGCCGTGTGTGTGTGTGTGCCCTGTGTGTGTGTGTGTGTGTGTGTGTGTGAGCCGTGTGTGTGTGTGTGTGTGTGTGTGTGTGTGTGTGTGTGCCCTGTGTGGGAGCCCTGTGTGTGTGTGTGTGTGTGAGTCCTGTGTGTGTGTGTGTGTGCCCTGTGTGGGAGCCCTGTGTGTGTGTGTGTGTGTGTGAGTCCTGTGTGTGTGTGTGTGTGAGCCCTGTGTGGGAGCCCTGTGTGTGTGTGTGTGTGAGCCCCGTGTGTGTGTGTGTGTGTGTGTGTGTGTGTGAGCCCTGTGTGTGTGTGTGTGTGTGTGAGCACAGCACAGTGAGGCTCAGGGTAAGTGCACCTGTCACAAGCAGGGGGGTTTTCTACATTGCATGTGGGAGGAGAGAACACCTTTGGAGGCTGTGGAGCAGCTCTGTTTGGGGCTCTCAGTGTTTAAGGTCCAAGGGTATGTCAGGCACAGGGGAGAGGCTATCAGGACATTGTGTCTGCTGTTCTCTGTCTGTGTACATTCCATGCACATGGAACACTCCTGGCTGACTCTGCTTGCTTTTCTGGCCTGTAAAATCTGTGCCATCACTCTTTGGTTCGGATCTGCTCACAGATTGCCTTAATGTGCAGTGCTGCAAGACACATTATCATATCTGTCATATCTGTCTATCTTACCTGTTGGGAGAAGACCCTGAGAACATCTGGAAACAAATGTGAGGAGCTGCAGACACTTTTGTCTCCTGCAGAACACCTTTGTACTCGCTGTGCTGTGCACACAGCTCATTTGTCAGTGCCCTTTGGTACACGGGCACACAGCTGTTCCCTCCCTCTGCACTGACAAAATCCCTCCTGGTGGGGCTGCCTTTGCCTCCCCGTGGGATGCATTGCTCTGCCCCAGCTTGCCTCCCAGCAGGCTTCTAAGCAGAGGGAGATCACAGAGCTTGCAGCATGTTTCTTAGGGGAGCTGTCCAGCACTGAGACATTGCAGAGTTCAAGCTGCTGGTTGGGTAGGGTTTTGATCCAAGAGCTGCTCTGGCTTGCATTTAGGTCTGCTGCTGCTGCTGCTGCTGCTGCTGCTGCTTTAATGTGCAGTGCTTTATTCAGGCCTAGCCTGGCCGCTCTATGGACTGTGCTCTGGGTGGGAAGCCTGCACAAACCACTGCCCTTCTGTGGATGTGAGCTTCCCAGTGGCAGCTTCTCCTGGAGACTGGGCAGTCTCAGCAGCAGCTGAGCTGGGATTAGCCAGGCCTACCCGTTTCTCCTGGTACAGGAGAGAGACCTGCAGGACTGACAAAGGTCAGTTCTCAGCTTCAGTTTATTTCCTCTATTACATGAAACGTAGTTTGGTTGTAGCAAGACCTATGGCAGTTGGCTTGTGAAGTGAGAATTTAGGTAAGGACCAAGAAGCAGAACTATTCAGTCCTTGTAAATAAGACATTTATAACAGTTTTAGTGCCTCATGATATCGCAAATGGAGAACTGGACTTTCTTCTCAATATGGGAGAACCCCACATTGCCTGATTTGCCTAATCCAGGCAAAGAGCAGCTATTAGGCACTGTAGCATCTACATACATGCACTACAACAAAGGCTGCTCTTCTCAGAGCATTTCTTACACCTTTGGGCTCTGGAAGTGCAACATGGAATGCTGCTGGAATGACCTAAGAACTGTCCAAGTCCCATGGATGAGATGGGCTGTCCTGTCCATGTGCTGCAGGGCTATGTTTGATTCAGACAAATCCTGTCTCTTCACATTTCCTTTAATCAGACTTGTATAAGTCTCCTGTTCTGGAAATACATCTGTATTTTCTTTCACAGTTTCAATATTTCTAATCATATTTTATATTCATGTTCTGCAGCTTTTGAATTCCAAAGTACTGTCAAGTTCCATGATTTCACCAGGACTGCCTAGGTGGCATTTCCAACCAGCTGGCAGCAGAAATAGTACATGGCACAGGGGAGGAAAACTAAACTCATATAATCTGTTGCCTTTACACAATCTGCTTGCTGAATTAATTTCACTGGCAGCAGGTGGAAGGAAGGTGAGAACATCAGAAAGATTTTGTTAAGTGGCAATCCTTAACTCCATTTTCATTGGAAGGATCAGGTTTTGGATCTGCCCATTATGTCTGGAGCCTGTGCTGTGTGCTGGGGACATGAGAGGCAAGTCTGGTTCCATTTGCTCTTGGGATTTGAGGGGCAGACATGCTGAAAAGGCAAGGTTATTGTAAGTTTTAGTCCCTTCCTGCAGAGGTTGTTTTATACCTTAGAACTCCCTGATGGGGTAGCCAATTTTTTGCTGTTTTTTTTTAAACTTTGACACATGAGCTATCAAAGTGAAAGTGGAGTCCACAACTCAGTGCCATGCACATCACTTGTCCTAAATGTTATTCTTCTGTAGCCTCTAGAAGCTAAATACCTTCCAACTATGTGTATTTACACAGGACAAAAGGTCACAATCATCTCTAAACATCCCTGCATGCCTAAAACACTTGGAACTGTGTGTTCACTCACTGCTGCCCAATTCCATCCCACAGCAGCAGCCTCCTAACTGAGCTGCCTTGGAATACACCACTGCCATTTCTGTAGAGAAGGATGTGCCTTGAAAAGCTGAATTTATTCCCAGTTAAGGGACCTGCATGGAATTGGGAATCTGTGTTATCCCTTCACCGTGTTTCCTTACCCTGCAGTGAGCAGATAGACTTGATTTATCCTGAAAGGTGCTTGAGCCTGGCCTGTTGCAATTAGCCTTAGGTAGATTTTAAATGAGCTCCATGACATCATATCTGGCTACTTCTGTTTTTCCTGTATTTCTGAGGCATCTTTATTACTCATTGTGCTGAATCTGTGATTTGTAGTTTCTATATTTAGTGGTTTAGAATCTCTCTTTACTGGAACAAGTGTTGATTTCACTGTTTGATCTAGGGGAGAGAAACTTCTAGGGCAGGTTGTCATTCCTTGGTCCTGGAACCTCATTGTTCACCTTATCTGCTAATCTGTTGGCAATCCTCCACCTTCCTCTGGATGTATCATTTGTACACATGCAAATCTTTTTTTTAAGCCCGGTTTTCTACTTACACTGACAAATTTGTAATCCATTGCATTGCTTTAGCCTAAGACCACTTTTCTATTTTATATTTTTGATAGCCTCATGTCAGAAGTAATAAAGTTGCATAGAACCTCGGATAAACTGGGGGGTTTATATGTGGCTGGTAAGAAGCTTATGTATTCTCTGCTAACATCTGGCAGCTCAGAAGCTGGGGTGGAACTGACTGGGAGCTGCTCTGAGCTGCAGACTGTGTTTGCTGCAGTGCCCAGCACTGTGCTTCTGCACAGGGTCTGTTACACACCAGCCTGTCTTCCCTGGGGAGGGGAGGCACTGAGGGCTCTTCTGGGAGAGAAGGCTGAAGAGAAAACTGCAGATGGAGTTTGAAAAAGTACTTTCTGTCACCCGGCCTAATCTTGATTGCAAATAACTGGATTGTTTTCCCCTTGTTTGTTCCTCCCCCCAGTTTGTCAATGATAATGTCAAGTGGGGAAATGTGCAGTTTCTATCAGTCTTTTCTAAATGCAACTGCTTCAAAACATCATAGGTAATTTAAAAAGAATATTTATTCTAGTGTTCTTTTCTGTAGATTATTTTATCTTTTTATTTCTTTTCTCTAAAATGCAGTATCTCCAGCTGAGTGCAGTGTGTTAGCTCACAACAGTTGGGTGAAATAATTCTGCTAGACCTCCTGTGCTTTATATAAAATATCCTGGAGCCAATATTAATTGCTTGTCCAGCTTGAAGGTAACTCTGGTCTCTGTTCTTTCCTCCCCCAATTCCATTTTTAATATAATCATTCCCATCAGCATTATTTTCAGGTTTTCTTGATTTTTTTCCCTCCTAAATTTAAGTGTGCCAGGCTAATTAGAATGGTGGGGCAGAATTTTAAAGATGCTCCCGTTCATCCACAGTTCTACTGAAATGTAATTAAGTAACAAAGATTACAATGTCTCATGCATATAAATTTTAATGACCCATATCCATAATAGTCATGCACCATGGATTAGGTAGTTTTAATATCTCTAACCCTTATTCTGACCTGTTCTCAGATATTTTTTAAATCCTTCAGGATGAATTATTAGAGGGGGATCATAGAATTTCTGAGATGTTTGTTATGGAATCAGCTTCTCAGAGGGTTGTTTTCTTTGTTAATCAGAATCCCTCTCTCCTTTGCCCGCTGCCTTCCCTGGTGCATTAGAAAACACAGGGAGAGGGACTGATGGCCTCTGGCAGTGGGACAGAGCTCAGGCACTGTGCAACTCCCATGGCAAAACACTGTCAAGTCTTCTATTAACTTTCATGGAAGTTATTTCAGAGTGATGCCAGTTTTCCCATTTAGATAGCAGGAAGACTATTTCTTTAGGCTTACAGCTTGAGCTGTGTCCTCTATTAGATTTTATCCAGCATTCCCACTGAAGGCAGTTCTATTTATGTAGTAAGCTACAGGCTCAGGGATTTTTTCTGGTTGATGGTTAATCAGCATATTAGAAATAAATGCCTCAACATTATGCTGGCTTGCACTGCTTAAACTTAGTATTAATTTCAAATTAAGAAATCTTATTTCTTTTTGTATGATTTACTATGCAAGGCCTGCTTGCATGGCAAATCCAAACCACTTTGCAAGCATGTTTCTGAAGTTCCTTGTGCCTGCCTTTCCCTTGTGCTGGTGTGGATTGTGCGGCCCTTGGGCAGCGGGGTGGGTGTGTGCCTGCCCGCCATGCAGACAGGTGCTGCTGCTCTGCTCTCATCTCTGCATGGGAGATTACACCGTGTGCTCATTTACTTCCTAATTGGGCAAATGTGGCAGCAGAGAATTTTTGAGCATGACAAGTGTGACTGTGCCCATGTCTGCTCCTGTATGTGGGTATCCAGCCCCTGGCAGCAGCACAGCCAGTTCCAGGCTCCAGGGGGGCCTTGAGCTCCTGAGAGCTCTGCTGGGAATGCACTGTTTACAGGCACTCCAGGCCTTCTCATCCAGCCTCCTCAGAAGCTCTGGGTTCTGTGAAGCTTAAGATTTGTAAGAAGCCTACCTAAGCTGCTTTTTGGCAGAAGTTAATGGAATCAACCGTTCTGCTTTATTTTTGTAAATTAGGCCTCTATACATCCTCATTTGTAAAGCTGTTTCCCTGCTTTTCTCTTCATTTCCTGCTGAAGAAAACAATGGCTTTGTCCTCGGGGAGAAGGAACAAATGAATTTTTCACTCATCTTACTCCAATTGTCTCTTTAAACTCAGTGACATTTAAAAAGTTCTGTTTTCTATAAACATGCTGCTAGGGTATTCCATGCTGCATGTTAACCTGGGTAATGAAATGTTGCAGCAAATGCATGTTCACTGTGGTTACATTACATAAAGAAACAGAAAGAAATTATCTTTTCATTTTTCATCAAGTGTGAAAGACACTCTGGGATAAATTGAGTTTCACATTGAAAAGGCAGAGAGTTCTAACTTTAATTCATGGCTAAGTAATCATGTTAAATGAAGATCAGTCAGCTCAGTGCAAGCTGCTTTTGAATAGAACTTGGTTGTTGTAAATCACTTCTGTCTATACTGTCAGGCACATATTTAAGACTTCACAAGACTTCACTTTCACACCACTAGAAAATTCTACAGTAGTGTAGAAAACTTTTCCACTTACTTCTTCCAACCATGTTTCAAGGATTCAGTGGTACCAGCCATCATTTCAGACCTATGGAGGTCAATAATTTACAGCATTAGTTTTCTTTGAGTCACTAACTTCACCTTTATCTTAATAGGAAATGAAAAGGGGAAGGATATTTCCTGGTGGTTAAGAAATATGGGAAAATACTACTTCTCTTAAGAGTAATCTGATTCCACTTTTCAGTAAAGCAGCTATGTTAGGGACTGTGTGTTGTCAATCTCAAAAACCACTTGATTAAATGATCTTCTTTAACTTTTTCATTTTTTCTCTGTGAAGCCCAAGAAGCTGGTTTAGATGAGATTAAGATATGTGCTATAATTACTTCTATTATTCATCATCCTACAACAAATTGTGCTGGAATGCACAAAGTGAAGAATCATCTTTCATGCAAGCCTTGTTTGTAAGTGTTCTAAGTGTGCAGGATAAAGTGCTTTCTCTGCTGCCTAATAAATTGTGAGAGCTCTGAGGAGCCCAGGCTAGACTGGAGTGTACCTGAGTAGTGTGGTGTATTCATGGCAACAACGATCCAAGAAAATGCTGGGTATTTCCAGTCATTTCAGTGTTCTTGGCAAATGCAGGTAAGGTAACAAGTTGTCAGAATTATGGCTCAGGAAGTGACCAGATAAATACTGCAAAATTGGACTTAGGTTCCTAAACCTTTCTCTGCAGGGGTGAGCTCTCAGTATTCGGTGGCACATCCATAGGGACGCCTCCCACTGTCCCAGGCTGGCCCTGGACAGGATCCCTGCCCCAGGGATCCAGGGAGCCCCAGCTGCTCTGGGCACCCTGTGCCAGGGCCTCAGCTCCCTCCCAGGGAAGGATTTCTTCCCAAAGAAGGAGTGGCTTTTGAGCCAAAAGGCAATTCTTGGAACTATTTACTGTCACTGAGAAACACCAAGGAGAAATTTCAGAGCTGGCTTGTCTGAGCAGGTGCTGATAATGAATAAATTGCTTATTTGCAAACAGGTGACGATGGCAATTCTGCTTATAAAGATATTCTCACTTAATTTTTGGAATGACTACTAATTGATTTGCAGAACTGGAGCTGCTGCCATTTGATTCCTCTTTTCATTTATCACACAGATTAATTTCTGACCATTTGTATCTCTGAAGCATGTGGTCTTCCAGCCCAAAACCACAAAGACATCCATTTTAGATCTTGGAAGTATGAAGTCTGTTCTGAACATTTATATGAAACAATGAGAAAAACTCCTGAAAATAGAAAAGTGATGGATTTCTAGAACTTGAACAGCTTTTTCCAACTTGGCTATTTATGGAATACTGATAGCCAAATGTTCTTTGCTGACATCTTGCTAAGCTGTGTCATGTTTCTGGAAGCCTGAGTTCTGTCATCCCTGCACACTGCTATGTTGGAACTGCTTTTTGCAGTCTGGAAGCACACAGGGCCTCTCTGCCTTGGAGCCTCCTGTGTGGGAAAGAGCTGAGCAGGATGAAGTGCCTGGAAAGCAGCTTGGAAAGGCTGGGACTCCATCAGAACCAGGGCACTTGCTGTGGGGGTGGAGGCCTGCCCAGGACCCAGGGTGTTTCTGTCTCTCTAGGTGGAGCTGAGTTCTTCTCCAGATGGGGTTTCATACCTCATTTAATCTAATGCACTGAGCCAAGGGAAGGAGCTGATCCAGCCTAGCAGTAACTTGTTAAGAATTTGAAGAAGCTCAACAATTGCTTTCTAGTGAATCACAGCCCTGTGTGAAACCCCAAACCCTGCTCAGTATGCTTAGTACCAGGTCTAGCAAGGGAGAGAGAAAATCAGACAGTTGTCTTCAGCAGTCTGTAATTAGGTCAGTCTGAAGTAACTGTGAAGCTGCAGCCTGGAGTGGAAATGATCAGTAAATTCTCCTCCTTGATAAGAGTTTCTCTCTCATTATCTACTCTGCTAATTTTCCTGAAGGCTTTGGGGACAGTACATAAAATTTGGATTGCCTTGTCAGCAGCAGGGCTGGCTGAAGGCTCCGTTCTCTTTCCCTGGAAGTTGCCCTGGTGCCCTGGGCCTCCAGCCCTGCTCCTTCCACCTCTCTGCTCCCTTGCTGACCCCTGCAGCTGCCCTTGTGCTCCTTGGTGCCTGCTCTCAGTGCTGCTGTAGTTTGCAGCCAGAAGGGTTATCAGGAGCCTTAGACAGGAGCTTTGCACTGCAGTTGCTTTGGAAAGCTGACTTCGTTAAAAAGGAAACCAAAAGCACACAGAAATGTGGTTACTTTTTGTTATGTGGTTACTTTTTGTTAAGCTGAAAATGAAACAACATCAGCTGGATGAAATGAGCCAAGTTATTTGAGAGAGTGGATAACTGGATAGTTAAGACACTTGGAACAGGGTGATAAACTTGAAATCATAGCTCTACCTGATTTGAAAAGAACAGATTTAATAAAAAACACCACACCAAAGCCACTCAACACACCCCATCTGTGTCTCTCTAGTTGCCTATCACAGGCACAGCCCAGGGCTTAAGAGCTGATTTTCTAAAAAATGTTTCTGAAACAGTGTCCCAGGCACAGGGAAAATAGCTAAATGATCTGTCTTCGTCTTTTCCTGGAACAAAAAGGGCATGGAAACCTCACTGGTGCTTTGTCAGACTAAGTACAGATTCCCTCTGGAGAAAGGAATCTTCAGCACTGCTCCCAGGGACATGACAGACCTGAGTGTTACCTGAGGGAACCCTTTTAAAGTGAGAACTCTCTGCATCTCCTGGGGATCTCTGCTGTCCCAGCACAGCTGCTGCTGCTTCCCCTCCCTGAAATGCTCTTCCTTAGCCTATGTTCTCCAGGCTGGAGGAGAGATTCAAATGTGCAGGAGCTTGCTTTGTCCTAAAAGGTAATTTTTTTCTATTCTATTCCCAGCCTTCTGTGTTTTCAGATCAGACAATGGTGTCCTTAGCTCCTGTGGACACAAGTGCTCATAGGAGTTTCAGGAAACACCACTGGTCATCATTAGCCAGTATAAGTAAGGGCATCAAAGTCTGGCACTGCAGCTTTTTCTTCTTTATAACAAGTTACAGCACATTGGAAGGAGACATGAGCCCAACTCTGGATGTAGGAAAACTCTTCACAACAAATAATCTGCTCTGTACTGTAATTGCTGATCTTGCAATGTTGGGAGGGTGGATTCTAACACCAAATAAATAAAATTTTCATTTGTATTATTATTTTCAGTATTGATGGTCAATAAAATAATTGCTCTGTCTTGATGTTTAATTCCAAATATTAAAAAAACTGAAGTGTTATTATAGTAGTATTATCTGGGTGAGTCATGTGGGAGGACTCAAGTTTCTTGACTGCTCAAGAAGATAGCCAGTTTGGCTTGCATACAGATGTAAAATGTTTTAAAAGAATAAGTTTGTGACTCAGGCCAGGAAAGCATTATCACTCATAAATGTATGGGAGGCTGACAGTAGAGGGGTTGGTAATAAGGAATCGGTTTTAAGAGGCTGTTCTGCATGGGCTGTTCTTTAAGAGGAAGATCTGCATGATTTGGGCAGTCCTAATTGTGACAAGAAAATGCAGGTCGTGTCTGTGTGCAGAGCTCCTGTACAGCAGGTTTGTTCTGCAAGCAGGATGGATTTCTATTGCACTGCTGACAGGGAACACGTTCCTTGAGCTAATCTTCATATTTCATGGATCCTTGAGTTTACATTTGTATAATGAGGCAATACAGATCTTGTAAGCATCTTTCTGAGCAAAACTCTCCCTCAGATTTTTTTTTTAACTTAATGGTTTGGCTTTCTCAGGCACTCTGGACATGGTGCCCTTTCTGTAGCTGACTAATATCATGATGTCATTAATGTCTGCTTTAAAGGAAACACTGCATCATTCCTTTTTACATTCTAAGTAATTTTTAAAGCATAAAAAAATAGATGGCTTGTAGTCATGTCATCCCTGCGTTTTGAAAGACTCTTGTTTTCACATAGAAATTGCTCCATGTTCTACTCTTGCTTCTCTGAACATTAATGTTGGGTCACTGAATGTATGTTGGAAAGATCACCTGCGTGTGATTAGGAGCAAGTGTCAGGTGTTCCAGCTCCTCTGAAGCTGCATTTGGAGCTGCCTCTGCTTATTTCCCTGCAGCTGATGGGACAGACCAGTCACACCAAGGGAATGTTCTCCCCATGAGCCAGCTGAAGCAGCAACTGGAGCTGCACTAGAGTACTTAGTGAAATGAAAGCACTGCTGCCTTATGAGCTGTGCATTAATGCATAAGATGTTGGCAGAATTCTAATATTGCTAAATGAAATACAAATGAAGGTTTAATTGCTAAATCCAGATCTCTTCTGCATTATAAAGCTTTTTCTTTGCTCTCTTGCTGTTGTAAGGGTAGTACTAGCATAGCATATTAAATTAATGTTTCTGGTGGAAGTCACAGTGGTTGTCTGTAAGTAGATCTGCTCAAAAACTGTCTGGTAGAAGTTAATAGAAAAATATTCATAAGCTTTGCAGCAGAAGGTTTAACTGTGAGGTGCCCAACATGCCTGGGCAGGAAATGGATGCCCTGCCTGCCTTCAGTGTCCTGAGCAGCCTCCCAGCAGTGAAGGGATTTCTTGTCCCAGGGCTGTGTTTAAGGTGATGGGTGGGCAGGCAGGAAGAGCAGGAGTGTTGGGGTCCCCAGCTGCAGCCTGCTGAGGCCATGCAGAGCCTGCTCACGGGGCATGTGCTCACCCAGGGGCAGTGGTACCCACGGACTGAGGTGTTCTCCAAGGCTGGGCACACAGTACAGCTTTAGGCATTGAGGGTGCAGCTTTAAAACCAGCCTAAATCAGTTTGTTTCATTTCCCCTAAGGGTCTGGTTAAGGAAATAGTGATTGAAGTGGAGATGGTGGCTGTAAAGGGTTGGTTTTGGAAAGAGTGGCTGTATGACTTGTTTTCTACACTCCTGGTTTTTAGCACAGGTTTAAAGATCCATTTGTAATTTCTTTCTCCTTTGGAGAGTATGCAGGACACACCATGCACTTTTATTTAGATTTATAAAACTGCAGGGCTTTAGGGAGTCTCTAAGGCTTTTGTGCCTGATCTTGATGAAGGCAGTGCCCTTCCAAGGGAGAAACTGCTGCAAGAGAGCAGTCCCATGCCTGTGTCTCAGTGCAGCACTCTCACTGCTGTGTTCACCTGCTCAGCTGCTGTCACCTGGTTCTTCCAACACCCCTGTGTCCCCACAAATGCTTGGATTCCCCTCTTCTTTGTCCTACTTCTCCACTTACTCCGTGCTCTTTCCCCACACTCTTAACTTCATTCTTGCCTTCCCTTCTGCTTTCAAAGCACCCAAGGCCATGGGGCTCCCAGGGCTTACAGCTCCCAGGGCCATGGAGCTCTCAGGGCTGGACAGGCTGTACAGGGCCATGGAGCTCTCAGGGCTGGACAGGCTGTACAGGGCCATGGAGCTCCTAGGGCTGGACAGCTCCCAGGGTCATGGAGCTCCCAGGGCTGAACAGCTCCCAGGGCCATGGAGCTCTCAGGGCTGGACAGGCTGTACAGGGCCCTGGAGCTCCCAGGGCTGGACAGGCTGTACAGGGCCATGGAGCTCCCAGGGCTGGACAGGCTGTACAGGGCCATGGAGCTCCCAGGGCTGGACAGGCTGTACAGGGCCATGGAGCTCCTAGGGCTGGACAGCTCCCAGGGTCATGGAGCTCCCAGGGCTGAACAGCTCCCAGGGCCATGGAGCTCTCAGGGCTGGACAGGCTGTACAGGGCCCTGGAGCTCCCAGGGCTGGACAGGCTGTACAGGGCCATGGAGCTCCCAGGGCTGGACAGGCTGTACACGGCCATGGACCTCCCAGGGCTGGACAGGCTGTACAGGGCCATGGAGCTCCCAGGGCTGGACAGGCTGTACAGGGCCATGGAGCTCCCAGGGCTGGACAGGCTGTACACGGCCATGGACCTCCCAGGGCTGGACAGGCTGTACAGGGCCCTGGAGCTCCCAGGGCTGGACAGGCTGTACAGGGCCATGGAGCTCCCAGGGCTGGACAGGCTGTACACGGCCATGGACCTCCCAGGGCTGGACAGGCTGTACAGGGCCATGGAGCTCCCAGGGCTGGACAGCTCCCAGGGTCTTGGAGCTCCCAGGGCCATGGAGCTCCCAGGGTCATGGAGCTCCCAGAGCTGGACAGCTCCCAGGGCCATGCTGTGCAGGCCTTGTGTGGCTTGATGGGGACATGTTAAGGGGAGAAGGAAAAGGGCTGCCTCCTGAATGGGGCACAGGCAGCTTGGCTGTGGAGGAGAGGTGCACTGAGAAGGAGAAGCAGAGCTTCCAAGGGGGCTTTGTAACAGGGGTCCCCCACCCATCTCCTTCTACCTTTGGTGAGCTCCTGCTTCAGCCTCTCTTGGGGTACAGCTCTCACACAGGCTCCCCTTTGCTTGGGGAAAGGGAGAGGTCATAGACCTTCCCTGCTTGGAGACTTTTATCATGCTGTAGACTTTAAAAGTATCATGGTGTGGAATACCTGGGACTGAGGTAAATCAGGGCTGGAGAGGTTTTAAAGGTAGAGAAACAGTGATGGCAAAAGAAAAACAATGTGTCTATTTTAAACTTGGATTATTAAACTTGGATTTGTATAATTACAATGTTCAAGCAGAAAAGTGACACCACTCCAGGAATCAATTTACCTTGAAATAGCAAAGTGACTTGGAGGAAGTTGTTAGTGGAATGGCTGGACCTCACTTTGTGAACCGCGTCAGAAAATGTTCAATTCCAATATTTAAAGAATTACCCACTGGTGCCCAGTTCTGTTAACCTCTGAAAATCCCAGGTGAGACAGGTGGGATTGAAAGCTGGATTTTATTCTCTGTGTGTGCCAATTCTGATTTTACATTTTACAAATCAGCTTCTCCCCAGATATAATTTTAATAGGTTTCCAGATCTTTTAATTAAGAACTAGTTGTAAAGCTCTCCCAGCTGTTATTTGAGTCCTGCATAAAGTTTCAATAGCTGTGTGAGGTATGAATTTTCTTTCAAAACTCTCCCTAACCCTTTGTCCAGTATAATTGACACAGGACTTGTCCATTTGCCTCCTACTTTGGTCCTTTCTTGTTGCTCCTGCCTACAATCCACATTGGATGGATGTTGTCTGTGCTGGTTTTTGTGGTCAAAGCTTCCTAGTAAGACACTGTCATTTGTGCTGTCTTGTGTTCTTTTGATGCTGGTGAGGTTCTAAAGTATTGGAATGTATATTATAGTGATATGTTATTATTTTATCTGTGAATTGCTTGGTGATTTATGGCTGGTCCTAGTGAGTTCTTACAGTTTACTATTGCAGTTTATTGTGCAATAAAATGTCAGTTCATTTTTGGTCACATTTTCAGCAGCATCACTCTTTCATCTGTGGAAACCTCCCAGCGATTTTCTGTACTAAATGTGCCCAAGGATCCATCTGGTTTTTGTGCAGTCCCTGTGTTTTCTGTGGGCAGTCCAGCTTGATCCCACAGACTCTGGCAGCCATCCTGCTCCTGATGTAATGATGAAGGTGTGTTAAAGGTTCTTGTAGTGCTGCAATTCTGTCTACCTAAAGTCTTCTGTGGCCTGTCAGACTGTGTTTTTTACAGCTAACCTGCCATGGTTTATATTCCTTTCTGCTACATGCATATGCCATGATCTTTTCTGATGCTGTTGTTGTTATACCCTCTCCTAACCTGCCTTCCAGCACCATGGCTGGTTTGCTGTTAGCCTTTCAGCAGGGCTCTTTGAGGTGACTGGGACAGGCTCACCTCCTAGTATGCTGTGCTTGCATAACCTTCACATACTTGCCAATGCTTCACATTTGAAATTTTGTTCATTTTAACAAGCTTTCACTTTTAGTTGCATCACCTTTTTAAAATCAATTGGATATTTTTTAAACTTTTGTCTACTTTAGAGATATTGAATCTTACTGTATCAGGGTCTCTCTTACAGACTGATTTTGGTGGTAATATTCCTGATGAGGACCTTGACACTGCTGTGACTGTGTCACAATGTGACCTTTTTTAGTGGGTCCCCTATTTGTCACTCCCTGAACTTCAATCTACAGATCAGATTTGTCACACAGCATGTCTGAAATAACTAAACCCTACCATTACTGCTGTTTTCCTGTGCTAGCAATCATTCCAGTTTCTCTGCACACAACAGGGTTGCTTTTCTCAAATGGAAAAGATTAGATTGTCCTTAATAATGTATTTTTCCTCTATTTGAGCATGGACTTGGAGTTTTGTAGAGATTCTATTTTTCTTGTTGGTACATTTCACCAAGCTCTGATATGATTGTAAGATATTTGGGATATGATTTCTTGACATGATTCCTGTACTGACATGAGGTATTGCATTTTTTAAAACCTTTATCTAGATACTAAAGTACCAATAATTATTTCTTTCCTCCAACGTTTGATATTATTCAAAACATAGTTACAGGTAGGCATTGTAGTCTAGCCATCTCTTTTTAACCTTCTCAGCATTTGTATAGAAACACATACATAATTGGTTAGGGGTTTTTTGTCTTCTGCCTCTTTTGGGAAACAGCTTCACCTTTGACTTTGGCCAGTGCATTTTCTACCCGTGGGCCTGTAGACAGATGGGGAAAAGGAGACAGACAGTCTCCCCACATGTGTCTCTTTCTCTGGGGGTTCTCAGCTTGTTTTGCAAGTGTTGATACTCACACTGGAGAGTGTCTGTGCTCTATTATGGATTTATGTTATGGGAGTGGGTGACTCCAATGAATTTTGTTTCACTTGGCAGCTTAAATCTGTTCTTGAGTCAGTATTAGTTAATATTTTTTGTGATGGGTTTTGAGCTTAGCTGCAGACAGAGAGGCTGAAGACTTGCCCTGAATCTCATAAAGACTTGCCCTGAACCTTGTGAGAAATGCTGTTTGTTGACAGCATTTGATACGTTTTTGGTGCTGTTTTGGTTTCACTGTAGAAATACAAAGCAAGTGATACAAGGACAAGTGGAACTGCAGTATATTTTGTGAGGAAAGAGAATGCTTCACTGGCTAGTGAAGGATAAGCCCCAAACAGTTAGGGTAAAATGTTTCTGCATGCTTCTTTGCTCTGGAAGCTTGTCCAAATCACTTCCCCAAATAATGGTAGCTGTTACTGTCAATAATGTATCATGGAGAGAATAATGCAAGCAAATCGTCAGTCTTGCTTTTGCAGTGGATGCCTAAAGCTGTATAATAAAATGGGGTTTTGAGCAACAGCAGATTTTGGACTCCTATGTCAATCACATCCCCTCCTTTTTCTCTCCACCAGATGCTGTTTTACAAGTATGTAACATTTTATGTGCAAGAAGAGAACAGCTGATTTATTACAGAAATGAAAGAATATTAAACCTTCCACAGGGCTGTAAGGACAGCCTTAGCACAAATACACCTAATCCTGATCTGATAATAGCAGGCAATGAACTCACAATATTCCATATTACGTTAAAATTTCTCTAACCTAGTTGCAAATGGTTTTTCATTTAGATTTTGTTTGCTTAAGTTTATTACAGAAAGTAAAAATAACCCCTTCTGTGATAGCACCTGCAAGATAGATATTGCTCTATTTCTTTGTAAATAAAGGCCTGCATTTTATTACTGTGAAAATTGCTATACTTCTGCCTTTGCACATCAGGCAATTTTCTGAAGCTTTTCTCAACAGGTATGTTGTGATGCTTGATATGCTGGAAGGGTATGCCTTTTTCAAATATACATCTACCGATAAAATGGAGTACATTAAAAATGAACACTACATGGAACTGTGAAGGGAAAACATATATGGGCAGTGTTCAAACCAGAGCTAAACTTCTAAACGCCTGTTTTGGCCACCTAAAGGGAAATTGCCAATGGAAACCTGAATCTTGAAAAAACCCTAATGAAGCAGTCTCTAAATTTTACTTCAAGAACATCCATCACCTCATTCAGCTTGATGGAGTGAAGCAGGGCTATTCATGCCGCTAGGATGATACTGTCTCATTTGTGGATTTGGATGAGTGGATGACAGTAGAACCTTCATAATTTAGAGACGAGTTTGTTCCCATGAAGGTCAGGGTGGCTGCCAGTCTCTCCCCCTCAGCCCCTGTGCCAGTACCCCACCTCTGGAATAGCAGGGACAGTGCCCAGCCCAGGGTTTGGTACCCAGCAGCTGTGTGAGCACACAGGCCTGTGCCTTTTTATGTGGAGCAGCATTCCAAAGAACTTCTGTTTGGATTGTCATGCCAGGAAAACATCTGGGGATACCACTTAATGGTATTTAATTATTCTGGTTAATAAGCAGTGGCTTCTGGGTTTATATGTGTAGGGTGTCTAAGAATATGTTTACTTAGTGTATGTTCATCTGTGCTGTATTTATTTGTGGGATAAAGAGGCCATTTTTCTTTTTAGGGAAAAATAGCTCAGATAAGACAGTATTAGTTTTCCTAAGATGGTGTTTTAACAAGATAAACAAAAAATGTGACAGATTTCATATGTGTTTTATAACCAAATATTTTACATGTTATTTTTGTTCTCTTTTGGGTATACTCTGGAGGCAGTCACGCATGGATTGTTAGAATAATAAAAATTACTTGAAGTAACTCTGCCTTTATCTGAGCATTTGCTATACTTGTAAATAAACTTGCATGCTGTTTGTGTCTAGTATTACATGCACTTCCATTTGCCAGCCACAAACAAATAGATTTTAATTTGTGCAATTTACACACTTCTGCATTGTACAACAATAAGACCCTAATCAAATTTGATTCTACACCCATTACTGAAGGGTAGTTTTTAGCATGCTAAATCTCAGTTTTCATATTCACCTCACTGCTTTCTGCGGGAGGTGAAGGAAGTGCTGCCTGTGCTCTGCCTGTGCGGTGACAGCTCTGGGATAACCCCACGGGTTCAGTCTGTGCTTGTGGCTGCAGGAGCAGCTGGAGCTTCCCACCCTGCAGAGCCTCAGTGCTGTGCAGTGTGTCTGGGCTGACAGAAGCATGGCCTGTTACAAACTAGCACTAAGCACAATCAGAAAACACTAAATGGAGGCTAACATCACAGGCACCCCCGAACTTGGCATAAAGAGAAATTCCCAACCACTGCTGGGAAGCCCAGCTGTGCTCCCTGGGAGCTGGTGCAGCAGAGACTGGACCTACTGCACAAAGCTGCAGTTTATCAGTCTGCTAAATGTCATTTAAGGGGCTGGGGTAAAAGGGGAGAAGTAACTACTACTGCCTTAGGTGCTTTCAAGTAGCAGCAGCCCAGAGAATGTTTTCTTTCTAGGGCAGCTCTACCAGAACAGCTCATCAGTGCTGTCTGCCAGGTAAAGAAGAGCACATTGACAGAATTTATTGGGCTCAGACAGCCTTTGCTGGCGTTCATCATAAGAGGCTGTTTGGGAAGCTAAACATTGCTGAAGTGAAAGGGGAGCTACTCTTCTGTGGTAGGAACTGTCTGGAGACAGAAAACAGAGAAGGAGTGAGGTGTCAATTTTCCACATGGCAAAAGGTTAACAGCAGGGAGCCCTCAGGTATTCAGGTTAGATTCATATGCTGCAAGTTGAAGTCCCTGGGAAAGGGAAAATGGCAAAATGTGCAGGCAATATAAATTGTTTGGGTCAGTCAGATCTAGGAATGCAAGCAGGACCTTCCAGAACTCTGCAAAGCCACGAGAACAAGCACGAGTTTACTAAGCAGAATTGACAAATGTGAAATATTCCCTGTTGGCAATGGTGGGAATGATTTTAATGACAGACCTCTGCTGTTAGTATTTAACAAAGTGTTACCAGTGAAAAAAGACCACGTTGTGTCCTTCTGGACACAGTTCAAAAGGCTTGTTAAGAGTACATTAACAATGCCTTTGTGTAAATATTTTGCCTCTTATTCTTCAGTTTGTGGTCAATTCTAATTACCTATTACCAAGGAAGATTAGTTGAAACAGAAATGGTTTGGAGTTTGCTGAGGAAAATGTTTAGGAGCAGTTGATTCAAGGGACAGGGAATTGATTTTAAAATGGCTTATTAAAATATTTTTATTCACAGTCTTTAATTAATCTGTAGAACTTGCTGCCAGACCTCAATGATGGTAAGGTTTTAGTGGAAATTCTGTATTAAAAGATTTCATTTCTATGTGTATAATGAGAACATGTGTTATTTGAAGTATAGTACTTGATCCACATTCCTGCATAGGTATGGTAAGGGCTAAGACATAATTTTCTAACTATCACAAGCTTTTTTCTTCTGGGTTGGTTTTTTTTTTGTTTGTTTGGTTGGTTTTTTTTTTTTTTTGGTGGGTTTTTTTTTTGGTTATGTGTTTGTTTCTACTTGTTATACACAGGTTGCATGCAGTCAGAAAGCCTGCTAGGCATGTCTGATATGACATTTCCTACTGTGATTGTGATATCCTTGGTTCAGGAGAGAGCACAAACAGTTCAATGCCCTGTGTATGAATTCCTTCCTTTGTGATGTGTTGCAGTTGTCTGTGCTGATGCAAATACATCCTCACAGTCAAGGTAGGTTATTGTATTGTGTATCATCACAATCTGAGCTTTTTTAACAGAGGCACAATGGAATGTTTTCCTGTTGGCATCTGTTCTGGTTTGATTCTGAGTTTCTCCAGGGCCACCTCTCATCCTTTGTGATGCTAGTGAGGTCACCCAAGGTTGGATCAGAATTTTCAACCCGTAAAACACAGGGAGGTTTATACCTCCCCAGCCTGGGGAAAAGCAGCCTTTGGCAGTTTGACCCCATCTGGGAAAGCAGGAGAGCTCTCCTGAGCTGCTGCTGCTGTGGAGGATGTGGGGTAGCACATTCCTGGTGTGGTCCAATTTTGAACACATCTTTCATTTCCACATGTTATTGGTGGTGATGTGCTCATTACCAGGTGGGTCACTGCTTGTGTTTATTTCAGCTGGATTTCAGCAGTTTATCATGGACAGGCATGGCCAGTGCTGCCTCCTGCTGCTCATACAAACACTGGGATAAAAGTGGGGGTTTTTTAAGGCTGGGGTCTTTTTGAATGAACACTACAGCATCAATATGCTTTTGCTAAGTCATCTTGGGAAGGACAAATATGGTTAAGCAATGGAACAGAATTTTGTCTGGCACTGTGAATACAAAGTTATTATTTCCACTGACATCAGTTTAAAAGCTTATTAATAATAGATTGTTAAATGAGAGGTATAAAATCTGATTTTAGTCCCTATCTCAATTTTCAGAAAGTTCTCATCTGAATAGACATTCCCAATAATAATTTCCCAACCTTGTGACTGTACATAAATCTCTGAGCAGCTTAGGAGCCTCTTTAGAAAAAACAGCCATAATTCACCAAATGGAATAAGCCTTTTAAAACTAGTAAAATGAAACCCTCTATTTATTCTGGTGGTGATGATTGCTGGTATGAATCTTGTGAGAGTTCTGCCTTGTTTATTTTGTTGGAGGTGATACAATGCTTTTCCATGCAGTGTTGCTCTGCTGTCAGGCATTATGTTTCCCCAAAGTTCTGTAGGCCACCATCATCTGTTTTATATTTGACACTGGAGGAGGAGAGCCTGCCAAGCCACAACAGGCTACAGCAGTGGTGATTATCAGCACTGAGTAATTGTATTTTATGGCTTGACAGGCTATAGGTTTCAAGCAACATTTGTGGAAGTGTGCTGTTATGGGATTAAGGTGATGTTTTAGTTTAGGGAATTCTGTACCTTTCTAAATTTGGGTGGAGGTGTCTGGGGTTGCTCCCTTGCTGCTGCAGGATGCTGTGCTCTCACTTCACATGACTCACGTCTCCCACCCAGCTTCCACTGTCTTTGTGAGTAAGAAAACAATCACTAAAATAATAGCTGTGGGAGGCTGAGCATCTGCTCCCAGTGCTGCCATGGCCTGAAAAGAACCTCATTTCTGTACAAATGGCATTGATAATGTCTTGCAAAGTGTTTAGAGACTCTCAAATGAAAGGTGCTTCAACATTTTTGATGTTGAAGTACTTCAAGGACTGACATTTATTTCTAATTAGAACTAATTAATTCTATTGTTGAAGCAGTTGAGGAGAAATATTATAATCTTTAATTTATTAATTGATAGATTACTGACTTGATGAACTGTTTATTTCCAGTTTGGAATTACTGGAAATTTTTTTTTCCCATATTTGATACTAAAACTCCAAATAAGGAAAATATTTTCCAAGTTGATGGCTTTGATTTCTGCATTCACCAAGCAAAGCAATGAAAGAGAAGAGATGTAGAGTTCCTATAGGGGATATAATCTGGAAGAAATCTTTATGTCCCTATGTACTAAGTTCTGAGAACATAAGCAAATTGAAGGTTAGCAAAGTTCACAACAGATATTTGGCTCACTGAGGGACTGACTTGACTTGGAAAAGTGAAAATAATTTGGTGGTTTCTGGCCTCCTCTGGTTTGGGAGTAAGTGGTGAGCAGTGCCCTGCCTGAGCAGCAGCACAGGTGGGAGCAGTGCATCCTGTGCCAGGCCTTCCCTGGAGCAGGAACAGGGAACGGCAGTGGAGTGCAGCAGCCTGCAGCACTCAGGAAAACCCAACCCTTCTGACACAGTGTGTTGGCTCAAGGCTCTTTTCCCTGAGCAGAATCTGGGACAAGACACAAAGTGTATTATTATCTGGTTTTCACCTGCAGGTCAAGATGGCTGAACTCCCTGACCCTGATTTGTAGGAGCTGTAAAGAATCAGTGGTGCCACCTTCCATCCACTGCAGAGTGGCCTGCTGGCTCTGCTGCAGTTTGCTGTGTAATAGGAACTAATGGCTCTTGTTTAATCAGTCAGGCCTTTGATAAACAGAATACAAGAAGGGCTGTTGATGATGAAACCATCCTTCTCTGCACTGCTGCCTTACCTTGCCCCTTGTACAGTCTTCAAGTTTTATAAATCTTAAATGAAATGATTCTGTGAATTGAATAAGGGACCCCAGTTTAAACAGGAGTAATGCTGCATGTGTGCCTGGTGTACTGCACGTCAGTGAGGGTGCAGCTGCAGTGCAGCTCTTGGTGTTCCTGTTGTGTCCCCTCCTGCAGCCAGGCCCTGGTGCTGTGAGGGGCACTCTCAGCTGCTCTGTGCTGCCAAGGCAAGGCTGTGCTGCAAAGCTGATGCTGGGGCAGTGGATTTATTGCAGTCACCACAAGTCAAGCTTATTTACTGAGGAAATCCTGAAATGCTAAGGCCTCTTGTCAGCTTGACACTACTGTCCTACTTTGATGGCAGTGAGTTACAAACTGCAGCATATGGGAGTCTGTGGAATTCACCTCACCTTTGGGAATGCTCTGCTGTGTGAGTGATGTATGAAGGGTAAACTTCCTCAAACAGCCTCATGACTTTATGGTAACCATACCCTCAAAGTCCTCAGGCCAGTGGGTTCTCACCAAGCTTTGTCCTGGGATTTTGTGGCACAATTACTCTCTGGGAAGTGTTTTTGTCGAGTTTCAGTGAGCCAGTCTGAGTCAAAGAAAAGGGGAGCATGAAGGTACAAGAGGGATTTCCTGCTTTTTAATAGCAATAGGGTTTTCAGCTGGGTTCATATGGGTGGTAGAAACAAAGATATGAATGTGCCATCCCTCCAGCCTTGATTCATCTTGTCCACTGACAAGAAATTCAGGGTTTGAAAGACAGTCAGGTGTTGCCTACTCAGTGTGACTTCTTGGGAACTTAGTGAACTGGCCACTGTCAGTCCAGGAGCTATTTCTTTGTTACAAAAGCAGAAAGTGTCTCTGGTGTTGTCTTTACTTCAAGTCAAGACAACAATTGTTAAATCCCTTGAAACAAAGTTTGCATTAGAGCCGGGAGAAATGACATGGGGACTCAGGAAAAGCTCTTCTAACTTATGCTAAACATTTGCTGCTTTGCAGTACTTTACTCCAGTCTCAACTTTGTAGCCCTGAAGGCTGCAAGCCTGAAACTAAACTGAAATTATAAAAGCATAAAATAAAGTGAAGGTTAATGGTCACTGGCTTCTTTCCCACAGGCTCTGCAAGCTCTGATGTGTGGAACACTAACAGAACAGGAAGGCATAAGGCAGTTATATATTGTTGTTCTTGCAGTCAGCATTAGTACTGTCAAGCAAAACAACACTTGCTAAAAAATAACACACCTGCCCTGACAGTTATCCAGGGAAAGCTGCTCTTGGAGACCTTGGGACAAGCCCTGCTTTGTGCACTACACACTCTGTAACAGAGTGAAACGAGCAGGAGGGGCATGTGCCGTGATCTCCCTGACCTGTGCTGTTCAGGGGCATACAGAGAGGGTAAAGGTGTTTGCTGGGGTTGTCAGGCTGCCCTCAACTCCCTTTCAGTAGGATTCTGCCAGTCCCCTTTTCCAAGAGGAGCTCTAATAAATTTGCCCATTGGATAGAAAAATACAGCTTTAGACAACAGCTTCTTGTCAGTATTTTGGGACGAGGCTCATTGGAAAGGTAAATGTAAAGCAGATGACACCTAAGGTGTAACCTTTTCCAGAAGGATGCCAGAGTTGCAGCTTGCTGGACACTTCCAGTACTGCTTGGAAAAGAAGCACAGGCCGACCTGGTGAAGGTGTTTGACTAGAGCTTTGGAGTTAGGGCTGTGACTCAGAGAACCATAGAATGGCTTGGCTTGGAAAGGCCTGAAGACCATTTGTTTCCACCTCCCTGCCACGGGCAGGGCACCTTCCACTGAAACAGGTTGCTCACAGCCTTATCCAACCTGGCCTTGAAATGGAGGATCACTTTAGAGTGCTGCCAGAAATTATCTGGGGGAATGACCAACTGCTCCAGAATGGGAAGGAACTGACTCAGACACAGTCAGAGCTGAAACTGAACTGAAGGGAATTAAGTTTCAGGTGTCTGTCCACATTTTTGCCATTATTGGGTAAATGAGCTTTGTAATTACCACAGCAATTTTTATGATGTGTAACAGAAATAGGGAGGAGTTGTGTTTTCAGGTAATTTTGACTGGTTGACTTTGAGGCATTCCTTTCTTCCAGGCTGTTTTCCAAACAGTTTAATGGCAGTACAGCTTCACAGATTTGCAAACCCCCTCTTTCTCTCACTGGCATTAGCATGCAGCACCACTGCAGTGTGTTAGCAAATGCTACATAGCAGCTGGATTTCCACAGAATTTCAGTCCTGCTTCATCTACTGCCTGGCACAGGTTCCCATCAGCTCCTGCACTTCACTGCTTACTCCTTCCCTTCAAAGCTGTTAATTCATTCAGTAAAATTAGACATACAGATTTATGCATGTTCATCTGGAAAGAGCATGTGACAGTCTCTGTGTTTTCTTTGTGTTGGGGATGCAGAGAAGTAGAAGAGGAACCATTAAAAAATTGTATAAAATAGGTATTAAATTGTAAAAGGGGCTGGTAAGGGGCATAGGCTACAGATATTCAGAAAAAATCTCTACAAAAAAGTGTTTTATTTGAAACCTTTTAAAAAGGGGAAGACTCCTTGTTCCAGGGTGTAGATTGTAAATCTTTGATTAAATCCTGAAACAGCCCTATGAAATAGACACGAAGTGCTCTGTGGTCCTGAGGGGAGGGATCAAGGGTTATCCAGCTGCAGCTCTCAGAGCCTGTTAGCACCATGCATTTTAATGAGCCCCTCAGCCCAAGGAGTGCTGGCTACACCCTGCAGCATCCCTGCCTGCCTGCAGAACTGGCCCATCCATACACACAGCACTTCTATTTGCACAGGCCTTTTCAAGTACGCTTAAAAAAATCCATTTGGGAGAGATTAATTAATAATTAAGCTAGTGTGGAATTAATCTTGGGCAAATCTGCTTCCTTTTTGCAGTGTAAGGAGGTGTCTTGATTGTCAAATCCATATAGTGACCCAATAAAGCACTGATACCAGAAATTCAATTCTCCGTAGCTAATCAGCATCCTCTTACAGCAGGGCAATCATTTGAGATAGATGTTTTCTCATGCATAATAGTTTTTGAACATTATGTTAATTTTCACTGAAAGTTGATGGGACAGGGTTCCTGCAGAGGGTACAAATATTCCAGACTGCTTTATTTTATTTTTTTTCATCGTGTTTGAGCATGAATCACTTTCCTGTACCTCACTTTATTTACTTGATCAGTGAGTCTTCTCTACTGGGGGAAGCAATTGGAAATTATTGTGAAAATGCCTGTAACATTTCTTTGTTCCTGGAAGCTCACTTGCTGCTGGAGCTGAAGTTGTAAACAAGGCTTTTACAGGGGCACAACTAGTAGAAATTCAAGGGCATCTGCTACATTTAAATATAACTCTTGGATTTTTGTTTTCCTTCTGTGAAATAGCTAATCAAGAGAGGAGAGGAGCTCAGACTGAAGGAAAGAAATGGACTAGACTGGGAGAGAGACATCGAAGAAAGAAATCAAATAATGATATTTTTCCTTTCAGTGAAAACTAAGCCTGATCTAGGGGTTTTCTGCAATTGGGAATTTCCCTTAATAACCTTTCTTAAGGTTATAGGCAGAGACAGGAAATCCTGTAGTTGGTGAAAAGGATGAAAATTCATGAATCCTGATGTTACTAAATTGAAATTAAATTTGCAAGTTTTGGATAATGGGGATATATTCCTTTAACTCTCATGTTCTCCCCCATCCTGCTTTAGTACATCCATAGTTCTGTAAATATCTTTCCAGTGCTCTTCTGAGCTAATTCTAATAGGAGATCTATCAAAATTCATTATAAAAATACATAAGCCCAGGCATGCTGTGCAGTCAGCCATTAGTGTTCACACTGTTTGATGAATTACAATGCCAGGAAGTTAAGCTAAGGTGCCATTCTGACAGCATGCCCTGCTTCAGGATGGGGGGAGCTCCTCTTCTGGGAGCCTCTGCCTCAGGGCAGGAGGGCACCCATCTCTCTGGCAGGTGCCTGCCAAGCCCCACTTACATACACGAGCACATTTGCAAGCAAAGATTATTCTGGTATCTCTCTCTGTTGATACTGGGGTGTTGGCATAAATGTGGGACACTTTCAGAATCTGCACTGGGTGGAAGTAATGAGTACTTGTAATAAATTCTCACTACAGAGCTGCAGGAGCATTTTCTTTTCATCATCTCATTAACGACTTAGAGCCATTAACAGCTTAAAGTGCTGAGTAAGGATTTACATTTAATTTAAGTCTTCTGTTCTTAGCTGACAAAATGTATTTTACACACTTGATGGATGTAATTAGTGTGATGAGGCTTTAAAAGAAATTGGCTTGGCTAAATTTAGAATTTGCCATGTCAGTTTATACATGAAGCCAAGGCATACATATCAGTAGTTCCATGGCTTTGGAAAATGCATTCTACTCGTATTACTGATACATTCTATTCATATTGATATATAGATGTTTTTAATTTATGATACCAATACAGTCCAAATCCAACATGCTTTCACATTTGACAGTGCAATCCCTTATGTTACAATTTCATATCCTTTGCTACTGCTCTTGCACATCAGAACTTGCCATAATGTGCTATGGCTGCAGACCAGCTGTCCTTTGGATAGCAAGGAATTGTGCATGGCTGCCCAAGTTCCTGTGCTTTATTAAACTTCCATAAAAGCAGACCTCCATGGAAACTGCTGGACTTCAGTACCTGCAAACCGAGGCAGCTGCACTGCCCTCCCAGCCCCTTTTCCCTGCACTGCTGCTGCTTTCTGCTCAGCCTGACTCAGTGCTCAGGATTCCCTTGTGGAATGTTTTCCCTCATACCTTCTGTGCTTGTTGCTTGCTCACTAGAAAAATGAAACTCTTGTTTGTGCTGCCAGCAGCAGCAGGGGTGGGTAGAATGTGTTGTCCAGTGTGCTTGGAGTAAATCTGTTCTGTAATGAAGGATGACTTTCTGTCTGGTAATTGGAGCTTCTGAACTCATGTCATAATATTGCTGGGCTTTGCTGCAGGCCTGCATTTTGTGTCAGTAGTGTAACCTGGGAACTGTTGTTGAAGATAAATCAAAGTAGAGACAAACATTTAGTCCCCAAAGCAGAGAGGCTGTTGGAGCTAGGTACAAGTTGCCTTAGGAGGAGTTCCAGAGCTGGGTTTCCATCCCTCCTGCAGGGATCTTGTGTTGGAAGGAGGATGGTGAGGGTATCACACTGTGAGTCACAGCCCTGGGAGCACAGGGGATGAGTGTCCCAGTTGGAAATGGCTGTGATGTGCACAGTGGATGTGTCTGGCTGGCTCAGGGTGTTCAGAGAAGCTGGGTGCTCTGGGGCAGGGCAGGATGAAGCTGACTGCTCTGAGGATATGACTCATGTCCCAGATGGCTGCAAGGCAATGCTCATCTGAGAGTGTCACATTACAAGATACAGTGCACTGCTAACAAAACTCTGATGTGCTGGCATGCTATTTGATGTTACTCTTTTATTGAAGAGGAAAAGATGATCCTTTTCTCATACTTTGACTAAGTGTTTTTGTATAAAATTACTATGATTGTTATTAGTGAGAAATTGAGGAATATCTCTTCTGGCTAAAAGAAACCAGACTTGAGAATCTGTAGCTGTTTTTTAAAGTGAACCATAGTTGATTATTTTTTGAGGTGAGTTCACTGTAACTGTGTGCCAGGAATTAGTGCTGTCCTTTTTGCAGCAGGTCAGAAGGCAGTTCCCCAGGTAACAACATCCTTTTCCAACATTCAGCCCTCCCACTGTTACTGAGGTGGGTCTGCCCCATCTGCACCTCACTGAGGCACAGCTGCTCCCTTTCCCTTGCAAGAGGATTTGCCAAAATCTCTGGGGAGGTAATTTTTCAAAATAGCTTCATGGAGCTGGCCAGAGCACTTTGTGACCCTTGAGTCTTGTTCAAATGTCCAGTTCTGAGGAGAAATGGAGAGGAGATAATGTTTCATAACAAAGGTTAAGTGCTCAACTGGTGCAACAAATGGGTGAGATTTGGGTGTTTAAATTCCCATTTGCAGGTTTGAAAACCTTTGCTGCAGTCTGTTTTAAAATAAACAGGATAATCTATAGGAGACTGAAAAAAGAGTTACAGCACACTAATTAAGATTGTCTAAAGTGTTTTTCTGTTTGACTCCAGTCTGCTTTTTGTAAACTGTGTTCCCTTTCACTACTTCTATCACCTGCAGCTTTTGCACAACTCACCACAGCACCAAATAGATGCTTCTGCAATGCTAAATAATGCATTTTAACAAATTAAATCAAATGAGACAGTGTGTATGCTAGAATATACATTATGAAGTCTGTATTTTTGGAACAAGGAATCCATTTCTGATGGTTGTGTTTTCAGTGGATTTATATTACTAATGTACTTCTACTGCTCATTATCTCCCCTGGGCTGTTGAGTGTTCCCAGCTCCTCCATCTGCAGCTGTTTGTGATCCCGAGGGCAGCGCAGGGAGCAGCCACCAGGACACTCTTGGGATGCCCAGCATTCACTGGGATCCTGGCTTGTACCTTTGAATGTTTGGGGCACCTTTTCTCCCCTGACTCAGAACTGAACCAGGAAGGGGATGATAATCTCATTACATTAATTTGGAGTCTCTTTGTGAGCTTTGCAGCCTTTAGGGAACTAGAAAATATGAATGCCCAAAAAATCAGAACCATGAGTTCTACAGTGCCAACTGCTGTAGACACTAGGTAAAGAACTGGCATTGCAACATTGAGTAAGTTGTTCCTGACCATAAAGGGCACATGGAAGAGCCAACAACACAACCTAGGATTTGCCATGAAGATCAAAATAAAGGCCAGGAGGATGTGCTCAGCTTGAATAATGTACATGAATAAGATACACCTGTGAGCTGTATCTTACCAGTTCTGCAGCTGTTGGAAATAATCACATCAGAAACAACAACAGTAACATTTTTATCTATCTATCTATCTATCTATCTATCTATCTGTCTGTCTGTCTGTCTGTCTGTCTGTCTATCTATCTATCTATCTATCTATCATTTTGTATATTTTACTTCCATTTTTTTTAAGTTCTGGAAAAGCTGAGTGACCCTTCCTGACTTTTTACTAGTGCTGCAAGCCACATGCAGTCCTTTCCCTGAGTTTTTTTCTATCTCTCAGTATAATTACGGACATGAACAGAGGTGCCCATGAAGTGCAGTGTTCTCCTATCAGTACACCACGCTAGGGATTGAGTGCCAGTATAGCCCTTGGCGAGTACAGGGGGTACTGCTGGATTTCAGTGAGAATAACTCATAAAGGCTGAGTTCACGGTGGCAGCTTCTGCAGGCTGCTGCCACTGTCCCTGCACTCAGGTTTGCCTTCTTCTGGCATTAAGGAATTAGGGTCCTGAGAGACTGACCTAGGTAGGTAGTGGCTGTGTTAGTTTGGGGAGGAAATGGATTTGCACTCAGAACTGAGCAGGTGATTTCCTCTCAGTAGTGTAGGGAAGCACTGAACCTTGTAATGCATTTTTGTCCTGGTTTGGGGGCAAGTAGGTGAGTAATTAAGGTATTTTGTTTGTCACATGTCCCTGTGATATATTAGTAGACTTTGGCTGTCACAAAATGCTGGGAAAATTAGCAAGGTTAAAGTGTAATTATGAATTCATACATGGTGTCAATGCTGGTGTTGGAAAATTCAGCCTTCAGGCAGGAGTGCAAACTGTGATGCATGGGCAGTGTGTTGGTCATGAACACAGGAAGAGAATGGCTTTAGTGGTTAAGAGGACATGTGAGGGGGTTTTGGAGGACTTTTTTTCAAGATTACACCTCCAGTTATTCAGTTGCTTTTTGGCAAACAAAAGAGTTTGTGGGGAACATTAGCAAACCATAAGTAAAAATGAAATATTTAATTTTGTTAAAGAGTTTGGTTGATTTTAGTGATGAAGAATCTTAAATGTGTGAGTTTTCACATGAATATCTAATATTTCCTGTAATAACATCAGTAGGTCATTAAGTCCTTTAGGAAGAAGTTAATAAATAGGAATTAACTAGCCTTTTGCCCCTTCTCAGTAAACAGTGCTTATTCTTACATTATAATGCCAGTGCTGTGGTCATTATGGTGTCACAGCGTGAGCAAGACAAGACTTGCAGGGAGATGTAATTTCTGTGATGGATTGGTTGAATAAAAAGATAGTGCCTACTTGCAAATCTTTTTTCATTCTTGCTTTTATAATGTTTGTGCTTGTTCCAAATGAGATTTACAAGTTCTCTGGTAGGTAAAATGTTGGCCATCAGCTCACAGCTAATTGTCCCAGAGGGTATTGGATAAAACCCTTTTTAAAAACCCTTTTTATTCTGTTATGACCTCCTGTTGAGCTCTGTCATGTTTCACTGCTTGTGTGCCCTGCTGGGTTCTGTTGGTGGTGATGCCAGGGAAGAGTTTGGCTGTAACCCTGAGAATCACACCACAATCAAAAATTTCATCCTACTGTGATGATACCCACTCTCAAAAGCCTTGCTAGGGATGAAAAGCAAAGCACTGGAGCATGGACTGATAGGTGACCTCCCAGTGCACCTGAAGCCATCAAAAGTTAGAATTACAACTGTTTTTCCTTCAGTGTGGAGGGAAATGAGTTCCTGTGGACCTTCTTAGGGGCAGTGAAATCTGAATCTTATCAACAGAGCTCTAATCCTGACTTCATTGTCTTCTGTTCCTCACTGTGGCTTAGGATCATGGCAGGAACATTGGCACAGAGTCACTGAGACCCAGTGTAGCTACAGCAAAACGCTCCAGAGGTTTTGCCCAAGCAAATATGCTGCACATTCACGTCATATTTGCCACTGTAGGACTTTGCTATTGTTTGTGAATTTGATCTTGCATCATTTGCTTCTTGTCTCTTTGGAAATTGTATGGTTTTGAGAGGAAGTTCTTACTTTGGCTTGTTCCCAGGTATTGAATTGTCCTTCTTTTAATGTCTAATAATATTTTTCATTATTATAAACTAAAGAAAAAAATTTTTAGTCTTCTTTTATTAGGAGACTGAATGAGTTGTTTGTGGCCTGAGTTTATTTTCTAGTCTATTAAAGTGGTGTTTTCTAAATAGTAAGTTCTAAACCAGTGGCCAGAAACTTGTTAGAGCGCCTTGCATGCTCCTTGCCTTTTTCTGGCAGTAGTGACTTCCACACTGGATGGGACCATTTCCTGCCAGCTTTCATCTACTCTTATTTTCTCCATGTATTCACTGCATGCAGGTTGTGGCTGGTGTACACAGATCCAGTTGAGTACTCACTATGCTGCAAGGGTTTGATGCTTCTCCTGTGTGACAGAGAAGGATGCAAAGGGAAGAGGCAAACACGTCTCAGTGGGAATTGATTTATGCAGGAGATACCTGTGATTAAGCTCCCTACCCACTGGATGTCACTATTGTTCCACAGAAATTCACCCATGGAATATTTATCTAGCACTGAGGGCTGACAGCAAAGACCATTTGCTTGCAGCAAACTGAAAATTTCTAATTGTATTTGCAGGCATATTGTATATTTATGTTCATTTTGCAATTGAATTTTATATGAAGGTTCACCATTTTATAGTAATAAGATAAGAGAGCTTTGCCAAACCTTCAGCTGTGATGACTCTGGAGGTGCAGATAGTGAGTCATGAAAACCAGCTAGCAGAGGAACTTGCAGTCATTACACTCAAGCCACTTGTTCTCATTATTATTCTCTTACTCTGCAGTTGCTGGAGGTGATCTCAATATAGTGAATGAACATTACCAGTCTCCTCAAATTTGCTTAGTGCATTAGTTATTTTCTTTTCCCAAAGATGTGCATTCTGTATGGTGTGTTACTCTGAAATGGCACTTGAATATTCCATGAGCTGGGTCTGTGAGAGGCCAAGCAGTGCCCTGGCAAGGAGGAGATCTGGGTGCAAGGGCTGGGTTACACTCCCAGTACTCATCCTCTGTGTGATCCAGAAAATCACCTCAAATCTCTCATGTCTGCTTGTCATGGTCTCTCTGTGTCTCACAGAGAAAGTCCTGACTGCCCTTAACGTTTTTGGGGTGCTACAATGAAATGAAGCAGTCTGGTGATTCCATCTAACATTCATCTCAACAGTCTAAATACACATAGGTGCCAACCCAGTGACAATGACACTGGGCATGGAAGAGTCCTGCACTTTGTCTGCAGCTTGAAAAGTCCTGGTCTTCAGTGGTAGCCCCAGAACACCATACCTATCCCAGGAATAGTAAATGACTACAGATCCCAAAAACATACAGAAAAAAAAATTACACACATCTTCAAGACCCATTGCTGCTCTCCTAAAATTGGAATATGTAGGTGGTATCAGCTCCATTAAAGAGGAGCCAAGTCATTGGAGGCATTTGGTCACATCTCCTTCCTCAACTTAGTGCCTAAAATGCTTGTGTAAAGGCTCACAGGTTCGTGAGAGCCACGATAGCTGCTGTGGCTCTTTGACATCCTCTGAAGATTGCTTGGCATCACCCCAGAGAGGTTTTAACTGTTTTGTGAGAGACTGGCACCAAACTATCCAAAAACCAAGACAAAGTGGGATCAAGATTTTAGATACTAGAGAGAAGCAAAGGAGAAATTTATTTGCTGGAACCTTTGAGGCTTCAGCACTTCATTTGTATTCAGGAGAGGGGCAGCCTTTCATGGGGACTAAAAGTTGCTCAGCTAAGACCAAGTCATTCCCACAAGATTATTAGAATTTGTGACTCTGGTGGCCTTGCCACCCAAACCAAGTCACTGCTGGAGTGTTTCATTTGACAGTGGTGAGGCTCAGGTTAGCTGAGTTCATGTGGGTTTTGCCCACATGAAAACATGGAGTTCATAATGTGTTTTAAGGGGCTGTGGAGCTGGTTCAAAATGTTTTCTAAGCCATAGGCACAAGAGTGGGATTGAAAACCTTGGCTCACAGGACTTGGGCTGTGCACAAGGTTTTGTGTGGTCAGCCAGTGGCTGCATTGCCAATGACCATGGCAGCAATCACACACTGACCCACGTGTTTGGAGATACCTGCAGCTGCAGTTCCCAGGCTGGGAGGGAACTGGTGATCTGAGCATGTCTGCATGAATACACGTGCTGCATTTTTGTTACCCATCCATGATTAATGGCAGACTGGCCTAATTTTCTTTTTCATGCCTATAATTGATTATTCAAAGGGAGCTAGTGATGGTTTTACAGGTATCACTTTCTGAAGGAGGTTGTGGATTGGCTCTTTCTGAGTAATGTTTAGAACAAGGCATTAAAGAAACACAAAGCATAGTAAGTCCAACTCAATTATAGACAACTCTCACAATCACAGTCCATTAAGAGGTTTTAGAGGATGCATTGAGTATTTCTGAATAACAAAAATTCTTAAGTAATAGTATGAAATTATTTTCTGATTGCAGTTAGCAGTTCTAAAATGAAATATAAAAAATAAGTTTTATTTTTATGTGTATTTATATTTGTACACACACACGTACGTGTGTGTGTGTGTGTACAAATATAAATACACATAAAAATAAAACTGTCTGTATGTATGTACATATGAACATCCATATGTTTTGGGGCAAATCTCTTGTGTTTTGGCTGTGCCTAATGTTAGTCACCATTGCAGAGATGAAAGCCTCTGAAGTACAGGGATGGTTGTTAACATAAAGTTTATAGCAAACTCTTATGCTTCAGTACAGCGGTAACCAGGATGTGCTGGTAGAAAACTGCATCCTGCAGTAGCTTGGGTAATTAAATGTGTATTGACTTTTTAATAGCAGCTTCTAAGGTACAACTGAGGTGCAGCTCTGCTGTGCTGCTGAAGTGTCTCAAGCACTTGCACTGTTAATGGTGTGGGGTTCTGGTACTCAGGGAAATGGGGTCTCTCTTGCAGGGCTTAGTACAGCACCAGCTTCCACCCTCAGCTATTTCCTCACTACAGTCCTTGAAAAGGAGAATGGTTTCATTCTGTGAAAAAAACCCCAGCCCAAACCCTTTCAAGTGTATTAGTTCTTTTAAGAGATGTTTCTAGCTTTGTTTTCATTGTATTGAGCATGTTTCAAGGTGATTTTCTAAGACTGGGTTTTTTCAGTAACAATTCAGGAGAACCTTCTGTTAAGGTTTTGCTTTTTCTAATCTGCTGCAGTGAAACTGCCTTGTAGAAATATTCCTTCCCAAGTGATTGAAGATGTGCAGTTTACAAAGCCAAATCAAGTTGCAAAATGGAGATAATTAAATTACTGACTTCTATAAAGGTGCTGCTGTATTATTTCATACCCTCCCTTCCTGATAATCAAAATAAGAGGTATGATTTATTTGCAAATATGGGGGATATTATATTCTTCTGCAGCCAAGAAAATACATGATTTTGGGAGAAGAAAGGCAGGGGATAGCTGGGTTACAAATCTGTATTTTGCCCACAACCAGTGGTGTATGACTAGACATTAAAACTGAATATATGTAAATTCTGTAATGTCATTAGGGTTTTGGTAAGAGAGGAAAATGATTTGTCACTGATTTGTGTAAAAGGATTTTTGGGTGTACTCCTCTCACATCAGTGAGTAACCAGTTTTCTCTGAAAGGTCTTTGCAGCTGTAGTATGTCTAAAATTCACAGTGTTTGGCATTTTAAGTGATGAGGCTTTATTTAGTTATTAGAGGGACACGGTGCAAAACATAACACACAACCTTAGCAAGCCTAGCCCAGCCAATAAACAGAAACAGAAGAAAATGATGGATTTTAATGGTTTCCTCAGCTACATAAATGCCTTTGACAGTCCTGAAAAGAGAATTCCTAATGAGAGCTGAAACAAATGTGTGCAGGAAGTGGTCTTGCTTTTGCTGCTGCACATTTGAGTTCCTCTAATTGCATCAATAAGGAATTTCTGCTCCTCATCTAATGAATGCCTTTTGACTATTTTCTGAAAGGCAACTGGATGTAGGGATAAACACTGGCACCTTTTGTATGAAGTCACATAAACAGGTTTCAATTGCTAGCTATTGGCCCTAGAAACACTGTGGTATAATGCAGTACAGTAAATACCACTGTACCTTTTTATTTTTAATTTTTATTAAGCCTAGGTTTCCCTCTGCTTTGCCTCTGGTGTGATACTTAAGGGTGCTTTTTAGTCTCTCTTGTGTTGGGCAGCAATCAGGCATTTTTTCAGAGCTGTTCCTGCACCATCTCTATCCTCAGACAACTCAGAATTCATATGATATTACAGTACCTGGATATTTACTTCGTTCTGGGCTCAAAAAGTGAGTTTTAGAGCAAGGACTGGGTTTGGGGAGGTAGGGGGGGATACCCTGAGTTTGATTTTTTTTTCATTGTTGTCATTTTTCTCCTTAAACAGAGGCACAGTTGGTGCAGGTGCAGTGGATTACTTATGAAAGAAGTTTTCTATTTAAAAACAAGAGAGACTTTAATGAGATCAGTAGAGGGTTTGTACAATAGGTATTGTATTAAACCAGAGCTCAGGCTTCACATTGATTGCGGTATTTAAATTTCAATGAGTTGATTATGTATGAGAGTAAAATGACCAGTATTATGAATGTACAAAAAAGGGACATGGAAGAGCTGTGCCGGAAAAGTGAGAAAAACGTTCCCTTTATAGTCCCTAGAGTTCAATAAAGCACCACTATTTCCCAGCTTTTAAAAGCTCTTTTATCACAATGGTTCATACCTCGCATTCCCTGGAGCCTGATTTGTTATACGTGCAGGGTCCCGTTCCATTCAGCAGCATCTCACTGGTCTCAGTGTTGGTGGGTTTGTAATCTACATAAAATTCCTGTGTGCTTGGAGTCATTTGCTTCAGCGACTGTCTTTTCTTTTTCCTGTGCCTTCGCATGAGAGAGCGCTGCTGCAGCTGCTTCATGCTGGCAGGGTAGCGCTTCCATGACACATAGATCACCAGCAGGATCACCAGCACCGACAGGAAGAGAGCCACGCTGCCTGCTATGATTTTGTGGAAGGAGATGTGCTCTGTGTCGTGCTCGGGCTCAGAGCTGCCTTCGGTGGCTCCCATAGTTGGGGGCACAGGGGGCTTGCTGTCGTGTTTAGGCCTGGTGAGTTTTGGTTTAAATGTTGGCTTTGGGAGAGCTCGTGCTAGTTCGAACCTTTCCGTGGTACTCTTGCCACAGATGCTGTAGTTTTTCACTGCATCAATAACATTCACCCCTTGCAGCTCTTTGGGGCTGGCACAAATAATTGTATTTTCCCTCAGCCCTTTAAAACTTTTAAGCCAGTTTACCAGAGAGCAAATGTTTCTGCTGCATTCCCATATATTCCCGGCAAGGCTGATGTCATTGAGAGATATCCAAGAATCCAAAATTTCTTGACCAATAAATGTGAGCTTGTTTGAATCCAGGTTGAGGCGCTGTAAATTGGGCACACACTGAAAAACACTAGGTCCACTGAAAGCTTCTATTTCATTGCCAGATAAATCAAGTCTTTGTAATGAGCTCCAGGTCCAAGACATAGTTTGTCCTATCACACTGATTTTATTCCACTGTAAATAAAGGTTTTGAAGGCTGACTAGCCTTGGAAAAAGTGCCAGGTTGAGCTTAGAAAATTGATTGTGCTCCAGATGAAGCTCTTTCAGTCTGATCATACCTGCAAAGACATTCCTTGCTAAACTCCGGATGCGATTATAACCCAGGTCCAACAGTTCAAGGTTCCTGCAATCTTGAAATATTCGAACAGGGATTGTTCTTAGGGAATTGGACCGCAAATGTAAACTCAGCAGCTTCCTTAAGCCCCTGAACTGTTCAGATCCCAGAGACTGCAGCTGATTGTATGACAGATCCAAATTCCGGAGATTTGTCACAGGTCTGAAGGTATTATTAAGAAAATAGGAGATTCTGTTGGAACTCAAGATCAACTCTTTTAGTCTGCGTATTCCACTGAAAGCATTTTCGTCAATATTGCTGATGTGGTTATGGTCTAAATAGAGCCAGGTGAGTTGATTAAGACCTTTAAATTGATTGTATTTTAGTTTTTGGAGGCTGTTATATCGAAGGGACAAACCTAAACAACCAGCAGATATACTTGAGGGAATCTCCTGCAATTTCTGAGATTCACAATATACCATTTTGCCTTCACACCTACAGCCCTTAGGGCATCCTCGTTCAGCAGAAGAAAGCATTGTCAGTAATACAGTAGGGGCTATTACCAGAGCTACAGCTGATCCGCTCAGTAGCCTAATTACATTGAAACCTGGAAATAAAAACAACTTAGAAAAGTTATCCCCCCACACATCAGTCATTTTTTTCAGTCATGCTAATATCTTTTACTTCAGCAATCATTTACAAAACCCTAGCTTGACTCGACTACTTTTCACATTGGGTTTTTTTTTTAAACTCGGCTTTTTTTGGTTTGTTTTGTTTAAGAATACCTCAGTATAACTACTGACAAATAGTTGAGTAAAAGGTGTAATTCCTAAGCCATTTAAGTATAATAACAAATCACATCAAGGTAAGTTTATGGAGTAATTAAAGCACAGGCTATGCAGTAACTATGAACTATAAATTAAAAAGGTAACATGAAAAACATACCCATCCTTTGTGTTGTTCAAAGGTCGTCCTTAGGTCTTTTGTTTTTTGCTTAGTGTGCCACAAGCATGGCAGCCCCTGTCAGCTGCACTGTAGTGAGTCAGGGCTCGCTGACACCCAGAAAGAAAAATTGGACCCCTTGGGAGATGGACCGATTTTGGAACATTATTCTTTGCCAGCCGTGCAGAGCACTCCAAGAATAAATCAATCCCAACACAGCATTCGCAGCAAAACGTCAAATTCTTCCTAGGTAATAGGATCTTCACGGATATTACGGTTTTGCATCTTTCTAGTGAGGAGCCTGGCTTTTAAAGCGTCGCTTCATAGGAGCGCCCGTCGGTGGGTGCAGCCCGCGGCGCTGCGCTCCGGGCGCTGCCCCCCCGGGCCCGCGGCTCGCTGCCGGCCGGGCGCGCCAGCTGCGGGGAGCCCGGCCCGGCATGCCGAGAGCTCCGGCCGACTGTGCGGGCTGGCGCCGGGCGCAGCCTTATGTAAAGCTGCCCCCAGCGGCAGCGGCACCGCGGGCATGTGCAGTGCCTGCCTTCCCTTGCAAATGAGCGAGCTCTCCCGGGAGAGCGGGCGCTGCTCGCTGCGCGGTGTGCGCGGCTCCGTGTGCGCTGCTCGGGGGTGCCGGGCTGCCTCGACCCTCTCTGCGTGCTCCTCAGTGCTGCCCTGCATCTCTGAGCTTGAGCTCAGCGGCAGCTGTGGAGACTTTCGTCTTAAGGGCTGACGTGAGGTTTGTAGGACATAGATACAAATTTTTGGTTGGAAGAATTTTTTTTTTTATATTGCATTAGATGTGTTCACATACCCTTTTGTACCCACTCACTATTTTTCAGTGAAGTATCAGACCCCTCAGTGTGTCTCTTATCAAGTGCTTTAGAGTGCACTCTATTTTTTACAATGTGAAAAATGTTTTTGGGGTTGACATTTTCCATTTTTGCTTTTTTCTTCTCTGTTAAAAAGGCTCAGTGCCAGGAGGTTAGAAAAGAGTACTGTGCTCATTTATTTCCCAACTTGCTGTCACTTTGTTCCACAACACTTACACTTCAACCACAGGCTTCCAGAGCCTTTACAGCACAGCGACTGCGCAGCTTGGTGTAGTACCTTAATGAGGTGAATTGTTTTTACTGTTGTTCAGGACAGGGACAGGATTTTATGTGAAGGTACAGTATTGCTGAGCTTTTTATTTGTGTGATGCTCTACAGTCATCAAATACCACCAAGAGAGCCACCTTGTCTTTCCTTGGTTTTCCCCTCTTCCATGTGTGCTGTGGGGAAAGAACACATGCTCTCATCTGGGCAGAGCAAGGATAAGATGGTGTTACAGCAAATCCACCATGCTGGCAGCCTTCCTTCACTGTGAAATATGTGATCACAGATGATGGTGGGCAAGTGGAAAATCCTGGCTCTTTTTCGTGCAGGAATGGGCAGGGGGCTGGGAAGAATTGTACTGCTCCTTAGAAGAGGAGTGCAGAGTGCAGTCCTCAAATACAGACAGACAGTGCTGAGAACCACTTTGCCTTTCTGGGGGAGAATCTTCACCCTTGGAATAATGTGCTCTGGCTTTTCCCTAATTATTCCCTGCTGTGAGAATAGAATAACTTAAAACGAGGTGAAATCTAAAATTTTCCAGGCATTAAAATGCCACCTTTCATAGTACTTAGGCTGTGAATGACCTCAGGTTTACAGTCATCCCACAAGTATTAATGAACCAAACCAGAGCTCCCAAATGAGGAGTGCAGTCATTCCTGGCTAACACCTACTAACATTTTTCATGTCAGAAATCTATTCCTGCGTCATGGCCCATTCTGTGAGAGTTCTTCTCTTTGGGGCAGATTGGTGGAGAGGGAAAGGGTTAATCGCTCCATCAATCCCAGTCAGCTCACCATCTCCTGTGCTCTGCTGCAGCTTGTTTGGGGCTCTGCAGTCTGCTCTGTAGGGTCGAGGAGCAGTGACAAACTGCAGAGTGCGATGGGAACTGAGCTCTTCTGCTGACAGCAGTGTCACGTGCCAGTCTGGTGTCCTGGTATAGGTTTTCCATCACTGCCTTGGGGTGTCTCTGTTCTTGATGGAGCAGGAAGAAGCCAGCTCAGACCTTTGGTAAGTCAATTTGTCTGTTGGAACTGCAGCTCTTCCTCTGTTGACAGTAGATGTCTATGAGACGTAAACTCTTTATTGAAATGACTCTTTTAGGTTCCTAAACTTAAATGGGCTGAAATTAGGTTTGTCTCTTCACCTGGTTCAAACACAGCATGTTAAATTTCCAAAAACATCCAGATCCTTTCTCCTGAAGAATTGACGCAACTTAGTGTACAGCTGGCGCACAGTCTTCTTCCCAAACTTTGCCTGTTCTCTGGCTTTTCCTTCTTTTCTTTCTCTCCCTCCTCCACCTTGGTTATGGAATTAACAAAAAAAGTTCTTGGCCACCATGAGTCAGCAGAGCTTCAGCAGCTTTCCTAGGGTTTTAATAATTGCCAATATACTGGACTAATAAGAGGGAACAGCCACTCTTTACCAAGAGTTATTTTCATTTTTCTGAAAGGGGTGAGACATCAAGATATGAACAGAGAGAGCATCAAATCTATGTTAATGGATTGCCAAATTGAATTTTCTTTACTGAGATCCTTTTTGAATTGCACAAGCAGGAAAAGTGCCAGAGTTTTTTAAGATTGCATTTCTGTATCTTTAGACAGGAGAATAAGTTCTTCTCCAGTTGTGGAAATAAAGCTTCCAGTATGAAACATTTCTTAAAAAATTTTACACCAATCTGGCCGTATAAATTATGACAAATAAAGAATTAAGTTAAAGCTGTGTTTTATGTCACAAAGGTATCTTTGCCTTGTATCAGCTATACCTTGTCTATCAGTGCACCCCCATGGGGTGACCATTCAACTCATGGAACTGGACAACGAGACCTTGAGGCCCAAGTGGTCGGATTCTCTTATGGGTGAGCTGTGGAGAGCTTCCATTAGAACTAATCCCATAACTCCTGAGTGCCCAGACCCAGGAGTCTGCTGCTGCCTGCTGTGATTTTAGCTTGTGCTCTGTGTCAGTTCCTGTGCATCCATTGTGCAGGACAGTTGCTGTAGGCTCCCCTCTGTACGACTGCCAGGCAGCCCTGCCGCCTGTCCAGTCCTGGAGCAGCAGTTCCCCGGCAGGAGCGGGAGCCAGAAGCTGCAAGTGACCGAGGTCCCGGTGCCTTCGTGCTGACTGAACATTAGTGCTCAGGAACAACGTTATTCCATCTGCCTGAGAGAAAAGTATTTTAGCTTATTCTGCAAAGAAAAACCTCTTAAGAGAAATATTTTATTTATTTATGTATCTTGAACAGAAAGTTCAAGTCTGTGTTTTGGGGTTTCAGCCCTAAACATAAACTGAGATACCACAGAACCTGAGATGGTTCTAAGTTTTGAGTTTTATGACTCCATGACCACTCTTAATTTTTTCCTGGGCTTTTTCTGAGGGGAAAATGGCATAGATCAGGAAACACAGTGGCAGATGTGTTACTAGCTATGTCTTAATATCCATTCAGATGAAAAGAGATGTGTTGGGCAGAGCCTGTGATGAACACATAGTTTTATTTGTCTACACAACAGAAAAGTTCAAAGTTGTTTGGAAATTATGTACTATGCTAAGGTAGTGGTAGTCCAGATTTTTCTCTTGGTGCTAAACTTTCAGTAAGTTTTTTATCTGAGTATTGTTCTAGATTAATTTCATTGCTATTTGAGTTTGCCCTAATTTACTTCAGTTTAATTTCATGTTTGGTTTTGGGTTTTCTTACATGGTTAAATTATAGTGTGTTTTCTTTTTCCATTCATTCTGGCTGAGTTCTCTGTACCTAGATGAAACTTCCCTATGGAAAGCTTAGTATGAACTGCAGCCAAAATTGTAAATTGTGAAAGAAAAGGTGGCATTCACTGTGAAAGCCTGTTCTTCTACAGAGCTGGTTTGGAATTGAAACTTTGCACAGAGAAAAGGGGAATCAGCAAATTGTGCATTTTTTAGGATTATGAGAAGGCACCTGTAATAGCCAGGTACATCTGTTTGCTAAGTACATTTCAAAAGGGGGGTGGGGTGAAAATTATCAGGCGTCAGTAGAATGGGAGTGAGGGGGCAGGGAAGTGATGTAAACTTCCAGAGTGTAAGAAACCAGGTGCTAGTGGGATTCCATGCAAATCAATCAAAAGCCTTCCTCTGTTCTGTCACATGGTTCACCTTAGCCTTCCTCGGGATATTCCGTGCTTACTCTTTAAAATCCATTTAATGATGATGTTACAGAGAAGAAAAAAGAAAAAAAATGGAAAGGTTTCTGTTACTCCCGTGAGAAGCACATTCAGGAATGCAGTCTGAGCTTTTCTAGACACAGGGCATTATGTTCATAGTGCACAAACTTTGGAATTCAGACTAGACCAGAATACAGCTTTTTTCTGCTCACAGACAGAGCTCTCGGGCCTGGGAGTGCCTTTATGTGTGAATCCCATATCCCTTTGGGGAGCTGTAGCTAGCAAGTGCCACGCTGTGTTCTGTTTGGGTTTATGAAGTGACACCGTGTGTCGTTCCCTTGGCTTTATTCCCCTATAAAGGAGCCAGGAGTCAGCTGGGTTAGCAGTAGTAGCTGGCTCTCAATGGTACTGTGGTGTGCTATCACTGTATCGTTAGGAGAGATCAGTCTAATAAAATGTGTCTGCAATTTTTGAGCCGGTGATTAAATGAACCTGCTGTTCCATGAGGATCAGATTAGAGCTGGGGGCGTGTAACTCCCAGGGCAAATATCAGAGCGTGGGAGGGCACAGGGAAACTCAGGATGCAGCGCTGGCTGAAGGCAGACATAGGGAGAGGGAAGTGTGAGAAAGCCAGGTTCAAGGAACAAGCAGGTGAGGGAAATCGAGGCAACAGAACATGTTCTGAAGAAATAGGGAAAGAGGATTGAGACTAGAGAGGATCTTACCCATGAGTTGAACTACACTGCCCTAAAGGAGCGTGGTGGTCAATGGTAGGTGAGGGAGATGGATAAAGTGAAATACTCTCTTGCCCTTCTGCTAGGATGTATTATTTTGCAAGGTGTCCCCCACCTCTGTGGGGGTGAAAGGATCCTGTGTTACACTCACCAAGAACTGAGGAGTGTAGGAGCCGTGCTCCACACTGGGAGGCAGTGTGCCCTGTAATGTGGGACAGCTTGCAGAGGACACCAGGACACATCTGTCAGTGTGTGTGCCCAGCCGGTCCCTCAGGGCCTTGGCACAGGGCCACTCGGGCTATTGCTTCCCTCATGCACAGTTACACACTGTTGGAGAAGGGAGCTTTTCCAGCTGGGCGCTTGTGCTTAAGCCTTACCATTGTGGACAGGTCACAGGGGCCTCTGGCTGCCCTGGGGAGGGGAGGCTGCACACAAACCTTTGTTCACAGCTCCAGGCCAGGATGTTTTGTGACCAGTCAAAAGTCCTTTAGCCTTAATGAGGCACTGGACACATAACTGTGCCCAGGCTGGCTTTTTGTCCTGTAAATTTGAAGCTGTTTGAGGGTGAAAGGAATGAGGGACTTGTCTTTACAAACTGTGGGCCTGCTGGTAGGTAAAACTAGCAGTGAGAGATAAAAGAAACAATGGGAAAGATTCCACTGATTGATGAATGGAATGAGAGAGACTTGTCTTCACAGACAAACTGTAGGTCTGCTGATTAATAAAATTGGATACTGAGAGATGAAAGAAACAACGGGAAGAACCATAAATTCCATAGAAATTCCACTGAGTGACACAAAAAACCCAAAAGGGGGGGTTTATACATTGGAGGGGGGTCTCAGGTATGAGACATTTCGGGAAGTCTGTACCTCTGAAGTACCTAAGGCAATGGGATAAGAGAGACGGACATGCGGCTGGGAAATGAGGATCAAAAGGAGGCTGTGTCCTCCAAAATTTTGAGAGACACGGGGGAAATGCCCCATGGCCTCTCCCTGTATTTGAATAAAGTTACAGGACTCCTCTGTCTCTTTTTTGGACATAAACCTTTGGTGTTTGTGGATTGATTTTCCTGACAAGGGCAAGCAGCCTGTGCTTCAGTCTTATCCTCCAGAGAAAGCACATGAGATGCAAAGCTAGCGTTTTACTTACTCTCTGCAATTCATATGACCACTTCTGTTTCAGTGGATTTAGAGTTGTTCCATTCAGACTTATCCTCCAGCATCTCCCTGAAAAATTACTATGAATAGAAGCAGCAAAAAGTGCTGGAGGATGAATGATCATCATGGAAGTAAAAATTAATTGTGTCTTCCTCATAGTGCTTCAACCTGCAGAGCATGAACAATCCCCACCATAAGTGCCCTGGAGATGTGTAGGGGTGATATGCAAGGCCATGTTGGTGGCCTCTGCTTGTGATTGTGCCTGCAGTCTGTGTGAAGGTGCCAGAGAGATCAGGTTAGAATAAACACAGGCTTGTTGTGAATGCTTCCCACTCTTCATGGGCTGGGATGCCATTGCTGGAAGAACGCCTACTGTCTGATTGTCCAGCCAGCACTGCCAGGGTTTGGGTGGCCTGACTGCTGGGAGATCCTGAGCTATCACCATGAAATGTGTTTGTCTGGGAAGAACGATTTGTCTGTCTTCATTTAAAAGACAAATATCTGTCAAGGAAGGTGGAAACCTTCCTGGAATGGAAAGATGACCCCTTCCTTTGAAAATTATGGTGCTTCCAGGCAAAAGTGGGAAAAAGGATTAACAGTTCCTTACTAGAATATATATATGTGTGTGTGTGTGTATGTGTATATATATATATATAAAATATATATATATATGTCGGAGGAGGGGACAGAGAGGACGGGGTTGGGACACCATGGGACGAATCAATCAATCATCTGTAACCCACTCCCTCTCTCCTCTCTTCCAGAAAATTCCCTGCTCCCCACTCTTCCACTGGATCTCTCCCTAAGAACACTCTCTCCCCGTTTTCTTACTGGTGTACCCCCAATCACCTCACCTTGAGCCCTCCTCTGTACCCCTTTCCTAATGATTGAATCATACCTTGACCCCGCCTACCCTTTCCCCCTTAAAAACCGCGGTCCCGGCGGGGGTCGGAGCTCGGCACTCCGGCTGCGGTCCCGTTCCGTGCCGGCTGTACCCCGCTTTCCTTCCCTGCCTGCGCCCTCGGACTTCCCGGCATTAAAGCCTGTTGGAACGGCACCGGAGCCTCCGAGTCCTCTTTTTGTCTGGCCGCGCCGTGTTTTAGTCATCCGGGGCTGTGCGTGTGTTGGCGGCAGAGACGCTCTGCGGCGGGACTCGTCAGGAGACGTCTGCCCGCACCCACCCAGTATTGGGGTTCGTAGCAGCTTGCCGGGCCCCGAAAACCCGAATATATATATATATATATATATATATATATATATATATATATATACACACACATATATGCAGCAAGGCAGAACAACAGTAACAAACTATAAAAAAACAACCCCAAAGAAACACGGTAACAGCCTTTTCCCACCTGCTGAACACTTTCGGCTTTGGCCCGGCCGGCAGGGGGCGCTGCTGGCGCCGCGTGAGGGAGCGGCGCCTCATGGCCTCGGGGCCTGCTCCTCATGGCCTCGGGGCCTGCTCCTCATGGCCTCGGGGGCGGCCCCTCTCCGGGGGGACGGCAGCCGCGGGGAGAGGGAGCAGGCACGGGCTTCGCTTTCTCCAGGCGGTCATGTGTGAGTTGTGAGTATCCTGGCGATGGCAGCGCCGGGGTTCCGGTCAGCACCTGGGAGCGGCTCTCTCCGTAGCTAGGGAGGAGCTGGGGGCCCGTTTTCCCCGAGCACCCGCGGAGATGGTGAGGGTCTCCCGGCGCTGACGGGTGCCGAGAAGCCCCAGTCAGACGGGCAGCAAGGAGAGCTCCGCAGCAGCACCGAGACCCTCAGCAGGACAATTCCAGCACCAGGAACCAACCGAACTGTTCCGCTCTCCGCACAGCCGCCGTGTTGCCCTCAGCTAAGAGAGTGCCCAATGCCCCTTTCTCCCTCCCTGGAAGATTTCGGTGGAGTGCTAGAGCCATTGGCCAGTTCTTTTGTATCGGACTTTCTGACTGTTCATCCCCCGGGCGTCAGCTTCCTCTCCTCACAGCGTGAGGTAACAGATGGGATGGGATTCACTGAAAAACCTAAAAAGCCACAATAGTCTCTTGAGGGATCTTACTTGCACCTTGCTAGAACAGTTCTGCATGTGCCTCAGGGGCGGCCTGTGAGGGATGGCAAAGGGAATGAACTTCCCGGGCAGCCAGATTTACGTGGACATCTCATAGAACAGTTTTGTTCAAGGAGAAGTCTTCAAGAGTTGGGACATCAGTGTTGAGGCGTTGCATAGCTGCATCCAAGCAGGGCTGCAGCCTAGTCCCAGGAAAAACCGATAATGCTGACAGTGTCCAGTTCTGGCCAGAGGGCAAGGAGTGAGCTCTGAGCATGTGCTGTCATGTTGGTAAGACCAGGAACAGTAACGCTTGACTAAAGACGAGCTGGTGGTAGTGCCAGCCGTGTGGCCGTTAGCACAGTTTTGATGTTCACCAAACTTCAGACCTTTCCAGTATTCCGTGTGTGTGTAGTTAAATCCCTCTGGGCTGTTCCTCTTTGCTTCCTCAGCTGTTCCCTCTGCCCTCATGCCTTTGCCTGTAGCTGCTCCTTTGACACTCCTACCCTTTGCCTACATCTCTGAAAGAGGTATTTGTCATTTGCACAGCATAGAGCACACATAGGTGATGCATGTTCACACATTTCTTAGGAGTTTCAGACCTGTGCCCTGCCATGCATTTAGTTCTGTGGGGCCCCAGATGAAGCTGCCTTCATGTCTCACTATGTGCTGAAGCTGTAGAATTAATTATTCTGTCAGGTCAGACCTGTTTGCTGCAGTGGCTCCTTGACTGCTGGAGCAAGGCAGCTGGCAAGAACTTTCATTATAGGAAACCCATGACATGCACATAATATCAGGAACCATTATAACTTGTCCAAACCTGAGGTTTTATTCTAATTTTTTGGCATCTCAGTATCTTCAGTTATAAGAGAGGAATAGTGGCATGTAATTATTCTATAAGCTTATCAGCATGATAGATGATTTGCTTGACTTTTTGTCTGACACAAGTTATATTCAAACATACACCTTTGCCATCAGTTAAGGTGTTGTCCCTTTTTGGAATTCCAGCACAGGTTATTCTGTATCTATATTGTTATGGATATAATTTATTTTGATGCCTTTTTTTGAGCTTGTGTTGCCAAATAGCAGAATTCCATGTGAGGACAGTGTAGTTGTCAAATACAGAAATACAGACTTCTGTTTAAAATGCAGAATTATCTTTTATTTGTGGTTAATAAGTTTGCCAATATCTGTTTACTTACAGAACCTTTCTAATGTTACAAGAGTACCGTTTTCAAAATGACTGCAATATTCGCTGAATATTACCTTTAGTTTTCCATATAAAAATTGCAACTGACATATTTTTAGCTTCTTGAAAAAGAAAGTGTATGTAGTATTTCTTAGGATCAGACCTGAATTAGTAGAAGACATTTGTTGGTGTACTTCCTAGTCTTACTGCTCTTCAGCATAAACAGGCATACAGGGGGCAGGAATGATTTCATTTGACATGTTGAAATATTTTAAAATATTTTCCAGTCTCTCCTTTCACTTGCTTATGCATGAAAAACTTCACAGAGAAAAAAGCATTCCAGCTTTCCTCTGTTAGGACTCCTGCTTGGGCTTCAGCGCGGTGTTCTGAGGCTGTGATTTCCAGTCTGAGGCAGTGATGTGTTACTAGACAGCATTAGTAACATTTTGAAGAGAAAACATGACAGTTGAGCACATTTGCAAACGAAAGAGGAAAACATGAACAAAGTTAAGAAGGATATAATTGTGCTCATTCCCACCGTGACTAGCATAGAAATTATTTATTCCAAGTGGCTGCAGTTGCATACTTAGTCACTTCCTTCCCTGGCTTCAGCCTAATGCTGTTTTCTGTCATTTTCTTGCAAAAAGAAGTTTGTTCTTTTTTGCATCAAAAGTTGTAGATTTTTTAGCTTTTAGTAATTCAGTCAAGTCTTTTTCAATTAAGCAAGCTGCGGCAGCTTGTAGATATTCCAGCTTGGGTAGCCTGGTGTTCCTGAGAAGGCTCAGAATGTTAATTATGCTGACAGTCTTAGTTAACCAGCCTGTAACCAGCTGCTGCTTAGGCATGGGTCACTCATCCATGCCAGTAATGGTGGACTAGAACGTATGATTTAAAAGAAAATAAAATACACCCAGGTATGTTTTAACTGTTCCGGTCTGTATTTGCCATCCTTCTTTGTCTTTTCCTATTGGGGTGTCTGGCAGACAGCTCTGAAGAAACAACATGTGATTTAAATGACCTATTAGCGCCTCTTCTCATGTCTACCCAAGATAATGGTCTCAAATTAAATGTGATTAATTAAAAAAAAAAAAACAAACATACAACCAAACCCCAGCATGTTTGGATGATTTAAAAAAAGTGCAACAGACTTCCATGTAATTAATTAATTTAAAAAAATAATTCTGGGTTCCTGCATATTTATTTTGGGTTCTGTGACAATGTACTGTACTGTTTATTAAAAGTTAGTGTCTTTCAGCCAGTGGACAGGACAGCAAACAAATGACAAGCCAACTCAAAATGACTCAATATGTGTGTAAAACAGTAAATATCTGGAAGCTGCAAATTGCTGATGAAGGGTAGAGGAGAGGAAACTGACATGAAAAGAAGAATTGGAGTTTTCACTCTTACTTCTCTTTCTTGCAAGAATATTAGGATAGGCATGTTGTATTTTTGTGTTTTGTAAATCCTTCTACCCAGCATTCTTTATCTCCTAAGCAGGTAAGAGGCTTAAAAGCACCTTTTCCTCTTGCAGCTTAGTTGCATACATAGTGGTTAGAAAGCAAGAAATGCTGCAGTTGATAACCAGACTGTGGTCTGCCCATGTGGTAGAGACACAGGAGAGCTGAGCCTGAGCTGAGCTTCATTTTGTGTCCCTGGATGGTAGCAGGAACTGAGAGGAAACAGAAACACAAACATGGACTCAGACTCGGTTTTAAAACTGCTTTGACTTCGGGCAGACTCCAGCAGGGGCACCTCCATCCATCCATGTGCTCTTACAGGAAGCCTCTTCTGTCACAGATAGGTGACAGGAAGATCTTCTGTGCGTGTCATGGAGTGGCTGCTTGCTTTGGTCTTCCAGCGTAAGTTTGTGTCATCATTTATTTGTGATTTAGACAGATTGGCCAGGTTGAGATGCAGAGCAGGAAGAGACATGTGCCAATATAATTAACACAACAAAATGCTCCTTTGGCTATTTCTGCTGCTTTGGGTTGAGCAGTTTCCTATGTAAGCAGTTTCCTATGTTTCCCTCCTTCTTTGTAAGTCTGTAAACTTCTAGGAAATGAATGTGCTTTATGCTATCAATGCAGGACTAAAAAGAACCCAAATCTTAAAATAGCTGTGTACAAATCTAATATACAGAGCAGCTCTTAATTAGAGTGATGCTACAATGTTATTTAGTTTGAAATTCATAAGAAAACTAGGAAAGAAGAACTTTTAAGGGAAAGCCAAATATACCTTTGTTTTTTTCTTTGCATCACCAGTATGTCTCATTTCAGTTGTACAGTTTAGTTCATACTATGATAATTGAACCCCACAGTACAGTTCTTGAGGGACTTCCCAGGTGATGTGCCCTGGGTGCTGTTCAAGTGCATTAAGAGTTCACAGGGGTATTTAGTAAAAGCTAAAAGACATAAAAGTCTCCTGTTTCAATGTAAAAGCCATAAAGTAACTAATGGTTGTAGGAAAAGAAAAAACCAAGGTGCTGTATGACCACGTTACTGAATAAGAGCTGTCTCTTATGGAGATCTTTGCAGTTTCCTTTAAAATACCCAGGACGTGCTGCTCCGAGACAGAAAGCTGGAAGAGATCCAGTGCTCTTATCTGACATAGCAGTTTCAGTGTTCTTCTCAGTGTGATTTAAAGTCAAGTAGAAATATGCTTGGAATGGAGATATTTGTAAACGGATGAAAGTCTTCGAGTTGTATCAGAACACACTGCCTCACAGCATTTCCGAAAAGAAAACTAGAAATGTCCTTGAATGCATTTGCTCCTTATATAAATACCATGGTATTTGGAATTCTGTATCAGATACTTGCTTATCAAAGGATCAATATTTTAAAGAAGACAGTAATTCTGATGTTCATGTAAAGACCAAGATTTAATATTTCACCCTTTCATAAACACAGAAATGTGAGAGAAAACAGTGAGTGGCAGCCTCTGTAACAGTTGAGCTACAACTTCTTATTTTTGATAAAACAAAGTTTTGGCCAAATCCAGCTTTAGAAAAGGTTTCCAATAACTGTTACTACTGGGGTTATTCGCAAAATTCAAATCTGCTTGTGATGGTTTTTTTACCATTAGTGAGAACTGTAGCAGCCTCCTTCTGTCATTGCCCATTCCTAATGTGGTGGCAATTGCTGTAGTACTGAGAAACTTCAAACTTGGATCTTCTGCTTAAAAAAGGTTGTTGTAAATTGCATCAGGGATGCTGAGAACGAGAGAATTCCTACTCTTTGTAGGGTTTTTTTCCATCAAATGACTTAACTGCTGACAGAATTAATTATCATGTGAGTGTGGTTCAGTTGCAGAATTTCACAATGGGAGAGGATTCTCCATTGGTGTATTTCTCTCTCTTTTTGAATATTAAATCTCAGCTCATGTAAGGAACTAATACAATATGTTACATGCAAAAATCAAGGGCTGGAGAGTTGCTAATCTTTTTAGGTATGTCAAAACCAGCTTCTTAAATGTTCATCATCTAATTTGGTAGGTATGCCAGTGACCTTTCTTCTGTTGCTGTTCTTTTTCTCAGCTACTGGAAGTACTTTACGTCTATGTTTTTGTTTTGTTTTCAAATGCTTTTCTGGACATTTGTATTCTTTGCTTAGCTTGCCACATACCTGGTATATTTTACTTTAGGCCACTTTCAGCAAAAATGTATGAAATGCCTTATGTCCCACTGTGCCTAGAATGTATTTGAAAGAGTAAATGTTTTTAGTGCTTTACAAGTTTGCAGCCTCTGCCATGTTTTGCTGCTGTTTGTCTTTTGCTTTCTGCACAATTTGCTTGGCGCCACGCGCTGTTGCCTTGTCAGAGGCTGGCTCCAAGTGTCGTGTGTGTTTGGGCTGCCTTATTTTACTTGCCACAGTTTAATGCAAAAGCAGCCAGCAGCAGCAGCAAAGGAATCTGCTCTGTTTCAGTTCCCATTCTTTCCATTGTTATTATTCAGGAAAGGCAGAAACCACATAGGAAAGCATTTATGAATTCATCAGAGTGTTTCTCATGTTCTTAAACAGAAACGAATTAAAAAAAACTGTGGAGAGCTTAACACATTATATGGAGAGATGCATGATTTCCCCACTTTCCAGGAGTGCTGAAGAACAGGAATGGCAGTGGGTTGGATAGAGATGTGTATGGCAGAGCAGCAGTGTCCTCCCACACCTACGGATATGTCTGTCAGAGGACCTTAGTAGGAACATACTGACCAAGTTTCATGGTGTAACAGAACACTTACTGGGCGTATGTTTCGCTGATTTTTGTTCCTTATGGAATTAATTACTGTCTCTGCTTGTCTCTAATTTGTACTTTACATGATTATTACAGAGGTCAGAGGTAAATCTTCCATGTAGTCACTGTTTGGGTAGGTTTACTGCTGATATTCAGGGTGATTATTCTATCTTATTTTATACTGATTCCATTAATGCATTTTGAATTTGAGCATAATGATTTCCTAAGAGCTTGTGAGTATGCATTAGACATGCTTGTGTGTGCTGTAGGTAGTGTCTTTAGAAGTCTGCTAAAATCTGAAATGCAAATACTCTCTTTTCTGGGAGTCTAAGACTATAGGAGTTGTTGTTGGCTTTGAAACAAAATGAATAAATGGGAACTCACTATAAAGTGCTGCTGCCTCTCCTGAGTTTTGCCATTACCTTTATTTAATGGAATAGGTTTTGACATCCATCAGGCTTCTCATTCTCTTTACTTCCCCACGAAAGGGTATTATTTTATGTGATGAAAAAGCAGTATGACTCTTCTGTTAAATGCAGTCTGCCTGCTGAAGTCAGGAGCCATGAAAGCACCATACAGCTGAAATGTTCTTGGCTCTGGTAGCACAAGGGCTGTATACTGCTTAGTCTAAACATACTGGCATGAAAGATGTTCTTCTCTTGTAGGTAGGTAGGGTTAGGGAGACAGGCTCTAACATTGTGTCTCCAATTTGCATCTCATTTAGCTTGGAACTGCAGCAGGTAGTTAATGTGACATTCCAAAGGGGAGCTTTGGTGTCCTGTTATTCTGGATTAGTACTCCATGGGGAAAGAGACTGGGATGCCAGATTATCACCACCTGGTGAAAAGTTCCCCCACATCGGTAAAAGCTCTCGCGCGCGAGGTTCATTTGTGCCACGCAGATGAGAATCCAGGATGGCAGTTTGCCCTTCGTCAGCCCCCACAGTTAAAGGTCAGTCGGAGTTGTGCATTTTCACCTGCATGGCACCACTGTGTGAGTAGTTCCTGTGCGTGTATCCGTGTACCGGTACCAGCCTTCAGTTTCCTCACAGCCTCATGTCGGTGATATTCTGGGATTTGAGGGATTTTCTTTCTCCCTGCTATGTCTGTTAATCTATATATAAATGCAGGTTGAATCACTTTGTAATGCACAAAGAAGTAATTAAACATCCGCATGATCTTCTATACAGGACTTTTACTATAGCAGACAAGGGACATGTTTTGATATTTGGAAGGTTGTTGCAAAATGTTATTGCTCTGGAAAAAGATTACAAGGGAAACGCAATAATCCTTTTATCCAGGTCCTTGACATTCCCATTCAGTTATAGCTGAAACAGTAATGGATGCTTCTGACACAACTCCATGGGGGCAGATGGGGCCCGCCCAGGGGTACTGAGGCAGCCGGGAGGGGCACTGCCCAAGGCTCTTTCCATCATTTCCCAGCATGGGAAGCCGGGGAGCTGGCAGGTGACTGGGGCTTGGCTGTGGGACACCTGTCTGGAGAAGGGCTGGAAGGAGCATCCGGGGAGCTGCAGGCCTGGCAGGGTGAGGTTCTGCGAGTGCGAGTGCCGGGTCCTGCCCTCGTGTTACAACAGCCCCCTGCTTTTGTATCTGGGATCTCCCACAGTTTATAATCAGACAAGCATGTTTGGAATGAACTAAGGATAAAAAAAAAGTTAACAGCTTTGATTTAAGGCACTGAATGGTTAACCTTCCTTCTCTTATTTCTTCTGTGCCAGATAAAACTCCCACCACTTCAGTGTTGCCATGCAATACATTTGTTTTGTTGGGTTTTTTCCCTCCTTTGACTTGATGATTCATTGAGATCAAACATTTGTTAAACTGCACTTTTAAAATTTCTGTTTTATTATTTTTCTGTGCTTGATATTTTGAGGGCTGCTTGAAAAAATGGACTTTTTGTTTGGTAGGCAACAGGCAAAGGAATCTATTTGCTATTGAGCTTGCATGAATACTCAGGACATCTACCATGCAATGCTCCTCTCCTCAGGTTTTTTTTTTTTTTTCTGTCTTGGGTAGAGTTTTTTTTAAAGCTGTTGTTTCATTCTGCTCCTTTTCCATGCCTGCACCCAGACAACCTCCCCCTAAGAGCCCTAATTAGCTTAGCTGGGGTGAAGAACAGGCACAGAGCAGGGAAAGAACAGCTGGACTGAGAAGGATCAAAGGAGGGTGGCTGGCATAAAGGAGTTCTGGATTGTAGGCATTGTGGAATTAGGTTAGAGGAACATCAATCCAGATACTACAAAGGCAAAAGCATAGGAGAAAGAAAAGAGAAAGATGACTGCTGGATATAGAAGAGTAGTTTTGGAAGAAAGCGGAAGCAGGACCTCTCATAGTAAAAACAGAAATCCATTTCTTTAGCACCAAGAAGTCATGATTTTTAAAAAATGTTAAAATTTTCTTAATTGTAATCAGCTTTAATGAAAAGGCCTGGTTCTTGTAAATGAGAAACTGAGGCAGTTTAGGGCAGAAGATTAGGAGGGAACTCTGTCAGACAGGGTTTGCAGTATAAGGGGAAAATTCTTGCATGGATTAGAATTGTAGTAACTTTGGAATAGACACCTCCAGGAATGGATGAGAGCTGTGGAGAAGGTTGTGGTATTGAATTGAAGCAAAGAGTTTGTACAAAACAAGTAGGTTTGGGAAAAGGGACAGATCTCAGAAAATATTGTCTGGTCAGCTAAATGACACAAACAAAAGGCTGTTTGCACACTGTGGAAAGGCTTGAGGCCATTCCTCATTCTCTTTTTGTTTTACATATCTGCACAGCAGCTCTGGTATTTCACTGGAAGGACTCCCCACTTATTAGACCAGTGCCAGGATCCAGGATCAAGCATGTTTCTTCAGGACCAGAGTGGGTTCCAGTAAAGAATGTAAAACCATATCAACCACAAAAACACACTGACAGCTCTGAGAGCAAAAAAGCGCACAAACGTGAACTGTGCAGAGACTACAGCTGAAGGCTAACACCTCTTACTTCACATACAAGAACTGGGAACACAGAGTTCAATCTGATGCCATGTTTATGTCTTTTCGTTTTGTTTGCCTTCAGCAATACAGCTTTACCCATTAATCAACCAAAAACCAATGTCTGAGTAACCTTACCCAATGCATCAGAATTAGATACCGTATGCTTAACTCATTCAAACTGTGAAAAACCATTTTCAATTTGTTTAGTCAGTTTGCCAGTAGATACTTAGCCAACACCAAAAACCATTCCTCCACATCTTTCCCAATTCGTTATAAATCCCTCTGGTAGACAGAGTGTTTAGACCAAATTCCTTCCAGAAGCATCCTTTAAACTCCAAGAATTAGAAAGCCTTAGTTCTGTGAAAATAGATTTCTGCATCAAATTCAGTGGTTTTGGGCTTGAACAAAACGAAAACAAAACTTCAAATATTGCTCCCTATCCCTCTGTGTATAAAAATAAAGATTCCTAATATAATTATAGCTCAGTTCTGTTCTCAAGACTGAATTGTACCCCTTTACAATTACCACAGGAAATGTTTTTCATTTGCAGGGATAGAGCTTAACCAGCCATTCCATCAAACACCATAACTAGTCCATGTAGCATTAGAAGGCTTGCTTTACTCTCAGTATAAATAGGATTAGAGGCCATAGACACAGAGAAAAAAAGCTTGTCCATCAATATAAATCAGACTATAAAGATAAGTTTAAACCTTAGAACTTTTAGAAAAAGATTTTTAACATCTGTATTTTTGCCCCAACTTATCTCAACAGTAACCCTAAAACAATGAAATCAATTAAAGTACTAGTTAAATAAACAAACCAATACTACTTCTCTTACATTAGTTTGTTAACCAGTGTCAAAAATACGAAACACAACTCTACAAAAGAACCATAGATTGTCTTTCACTAATACATAGACATAAGTGTAAAAATTTTAATAAAATGTGTTACATAAACCTATCTAATAATTCAGAAACTATTCATAAAAACATACAACTTACAAAAAGTATAACTAAGATCAAAGTTCATAATAAAACATAGTTAAAAATCGATAAATTAAACCTTACACTGTAGTAAAAAGAGATTTTAAAGATAAGCATGTATATATTAATTATCATCATAATTATAACAATACCTTACCTAGTCCAGTACATACTAAAAATAATTAACAAAACCATCAAAAGAGTATTCTTAATACAAAATGAAGGGGGAGATGTTGGAATCCAAAATGGAAGGAGCTCTCCCAACTTTTGGCTTGTAAGCCAATTTAAACACAGGATTTGATTTGAGACCTTGGAAAAATCTTCCAAACTTAGGTGTTAGATGCAAGAATGCAAATTTATAATTTTATGCAGAAACACTTTAAGTGAAGGAAATTTTAGAGTTTTAGAGTTTAAGATACAGAAAAAATAAAAATATTTAGAAAGGTAAACAAGAAGTTTAGAAAGCAGTACTATAAGTTTATGTGTCATGATATGATTTACTAAGAAAGCTTACACTGTAGCATGAGTCCATAAGATGAAATATTTAAAGATTAGGTCAAAACCATAAATATCCTTGTTAGCAGTATTTTATTAGTCAATAAATCCTTAAAAATCTTGTAACTAAGATTCTTGTGACCTTCTGAACCATGCAGTAAAGATGTGAGCTGAACTCACCCTTCTACCTATGTAGAAGATAAAAAAATAAACCACATCTTCAAAACCAACTCAGAGGTCCCATCTGTAACTCCTTCAAAGCTCCTTCCAAAATCCCCAGTAGGTGGTACAAAAGTATCAGTGCCAGGTGCTGTCCTTGGGACACAGTGACCCCGTGCACCATGACAGGTGAGGGCAGAGTGCCTGGAAAGCTGCCCGCTGGGAAGGGACCTGGCATTGATCCTTTGGATCTCACCACCTCTTAGGAGTAAAGCATTTACTAGCTGATGGGGACAAATAGGCACAGATGTGCTCACCTTGCTTATTGTAGGTTAAAAGTGCACTGGGGGAAGTTGTCACTTCCCAGCGAGTTGGTGTATGGGAGTCCTTGGATGCATTTGACTTGGGAAGTGTTCTCGCATCCTTGCTACAATGAACTGGCAATGGCTGATGTTGCACTCCTGTGCAGCCCAAATCCAGCTGTGTTCTGCTGCCAGATGTTTAACCAAGTCTAAAAATTTGGTAGTTTAATATTCCGGTTGTAATTTCCTCTGAACACCACTGCTGGTACGATTGTTGTATAATAATTAAGGTGGATGTGTTTGGTATTCTCAGATACTCACTGGTTGTTGGTTTGGGCTTTTATATAACACAGACTAGAGAATAGCTTCTGGTGGCCTTTCCCTGTTGGGAGGTCATGTAGTCTTTCAGTTCAATGAAACCATTTGGGTATACTGAATAAGAGAAAATCAATTTTTGAGGTATTGTTTGGAACAAAATTTAAAAGGTCAAGTATAATGCTTGATCTTGGAGTCTCTGGCTTAATATTCTCTTCAGGTAGGTATTAAGTATTAGGCTTGGCTGCTCATCATGGATCAGGATCATGAAATAGAGAATGAAATGCTGTTGAAGGCAAGAGTAGGTGGCTCTCTGTATTTAGGACCACTGAATGGGGAGTGTTCAAGGATGAAATGGTTCTGGCTTTATCAATCTTCAACGCTTGCAAGCATACCTTTAAATTATAACCCAAGTTCTGTTTAGGTCTTCAGTGCATAAATTATTAGGTGCAGCAGAGTCAGTGGATAGTATACAGAAAGGGTTAATCACAGCCCTATGAGTTCATGGTATCACTGATAAAAAGACATGACAGATGTTATCAAAAGATAACACATGAAGAGTGACAGAAATGGTAGTTCTTTTCAGAGCTGCTCACAGACCGACCTTCTGTACAGCTTGATGGTTTGACATCATTGATCCATATTGATTTCATTGGGAAGTTCAGAATAGTTGCTGCCATTATTTAATTAGTGCTTTGAAGCTATTACAGCAGACAGAAAGCATATACAGCAGCGTCAGTGTTGTTAGAAATGTAATACTGATAAATCTGGGGAACCTGCCAGCTTTACCTAAAGGTTGGCCTTGGCACAGATAGGAGAAGAATATCTGACAGCAGACAGACAATTAGAGGAAAAGGAAAACCTAACTGTACTTTGGATATCAGTTCTTGGCGTGTTTACATCTTTGATTCAAAATATTGTCCCACATTCTGTGATGATAGATTTTTGAGAGATTTCTTTGGAATCACTAAATATTTAGTGGTGTTTTATCACTGCTTCTCTTTTCAGAGCTATAGCTATTTATGGAATGAAGCGAGTGTTTCTCAGTCCATCTTCACTGTTTTACTTCATGATAGCACATAAGGATGTGAGCCTATTTCTTGTACCAATGCACAGTGCTTATCTCTAGGAGTGCACATCTCATAGGGTCCTACCCTACATCACAGTGGTTTTCTTCTCCCTTAGTTGGGGTTATGGCAATAGGCAACATGGAGACAGAAGTTGTGGTGAACAGGCTCCAGCAAGAGAAAATGTCTGGCTGCAGTGTAATGTTGGACCCTGCATGGAATGAGTTAAACTTCAGTCCTGAATCTTTAAAATTCCGTTTATCTTGCAGCGAGAGAAGGTTGTTCTCTTTAAGGGAAGTTAAAATTGTTCAATGGGAATAAAACTTTTATGGCAGAAATTGTTCCCTGAGGAAGAATGGAATTAAAAGAGCACAGACTTGCCTGCCAGTCTGGTCTCTGTGGGAATGACACCTTTTATAAACAGCATTTGCTCCTTTCTGAGTGTGTATTAAAGTGATATCTTTGGACATTTGTGGTGATAGAGCTCTCAGACCACAGCCAAATTGCCTCCCACAGTGGAAGGCATTTGAATTGAAATAATTAGAAAAGTTCTGTTAGAAACATTTTAGTCACAGGGTTTTCCTATTGCAACAAATGCAATTCATTCCTTGGGACTATAGAAAGGTATTTACTTTAAAATCAGTTGGAAAACTGTATTTAACTAACACAGAATTAATAAAAACTAATGCATATACAAAGCATTCTTAATTGATGATACAGGTTGCACTAGCACTTTTAGATGACAGTGAATTTTAAAATGTGTAATGTTTGCATATATACATGCCCTTAGATTGCTAGCAGCTCAATATTATTGCAAAATAAGACATGCTGGCAACAAAATAAGAAGCCAGCAATTTTATTGTTTTGTTTAGATTCCAAAAATCAGAGGTGAGGAACAAGATAACTGTGTTCCTGGATTTTACTGGTAAATTGCTCATTGGCCTTAGTGTTACTGAGTTAATCACAGCTAAATGGTTTGATGCTGAAGTGAGGGAGGATGCTTTAGAAGATGTTCTCTACTGAGAGGTTTATTTTTCTTTCAAGGAAGATGGTATTAATATAAATCATATTAACTTACTGATGATAAAAAAATAGCTTTAAATGCCACCAGTGCTAGCATAATTTTTCAGGTTGGTTGACCTGAATTTAACTGGCAGCAATCGCCCCACCACACTCATGTCTGCTGCTGAGGCCCAGTTTTTAATCCTGCGTGCCCAGAGGGCTGGGCAGACTCCCTTTCCCTGAAGGTAGGAGGCATTTTTGGGGTATTTATAAACATTAATTAGGGGAAGGAGGTAAGCTGAGCTTCACGCTTCTTCCTCTGTTCTAAAATCCCAGCTCCTCTTGCAGCTGGTAAATACCAGAGTAGTTCAGGGCTGTGAACAGACTGCTCTTTTCAACTAATACAGGGTCCATGCTGTTGTCTTTAGGTAGGTTCTAAAGGAAATTAAATATTTTTCTGCTGTAATTGAAGTGCATTTTTGTTTACTGGTTTGTCAAATTAACATTGATTGAATAACTAACCATCTGATTTCCTCTAATAGCCAGAGAAATGAAACTCTTTATTTTGTATCTTCCACATAAGCCAAGATGCTGTGAGAAACCTGTGGCACTTCAGTGAGCTGCATTCCTTAAATTCTCCGGGGGCCAGAGGGCATTGGCTGTGATGCATTGGTTGGCCCACGCAGCTCTCCAGTGCTGATTCCCCACTCGGGCCAAAGTCAGATTTTAGCAGAAATAGTTGCAGTTCTCTACAGTGTAGAAGAGCTTAATGAGGTTTAGGATGCTGGATTTCAAGTCTCCATTCCTTAGTTACTTCCACAGATGTCATAACTATCCAGCTATCCAGCTCTATCATTGTGTAGTCTGGAAACTTTGGTCTAAAGTAGCCAGAGTTTTTTTGAACATGTGATTCTTACCATAGAGGCTGGAAGCTAAATGGTTGGGAAGAAACCCAGTCATTTAAATAAAAATAAGCTTGTAATTGCATTTTGTAAAGTATTTGAAACATTTGAAAATATTAGCTTTGGTGTTTAGCATTAACTTTGATGGGCCTAAAAAAAGAAAAGCACCAAAAAACCCAAATATTGCAAGTCTTCCAAATTTCCATCCCAGGGTCAAAACCTGAAATCTAAGTTGCAGAAATGTTACTAATAGTTTGATCTGAGATGTTGAGCTTCAGAAACAGCCTGTAAGAATATAAATGTTCTTTGTAGGGAGGCTTAGATTTCTGCATTAAAAAATATTTAGCAATTCTTTAATTTTTTCCCAGTCACCTATAGGTTTGAGACACTGTATGTGTGTGATGACTAAAGTTACCTCTGTAGACGTGCAGATTTCAAGTGAGGTCAGATCTTTGTCATACCTGTTGTGAGAGGTAGAAGCAAAAGTGAAAGTATTGAACTTTGAGATGCCCTTGGAGACCTGTGATACTGCATGAAAGGGAGTGAAGTGCTTTGGATGAAGGGTCAATACCTGGGCTTGTGGATTTGTGAGCTAGGAACCACAGCCAGGTGAAGGCACAGGCATGAGGGATCAAGCTCTGAGGGAGGAGATCTGAGGAGTGCATCTGTAAACCCAACATCAAGCAATCTACACGACCCTTTCATCACCCTAGCGTTGTGAGGAGCACTAATGACCTGCACTATCTGCTTATGCCAAATTGACCTAAAATCACTAATTGCCTACTCATCCGTCAGCCGCATAGAACTAGTCGTAGCCGCAACCATAATCCAAACCCAATGGGCATTTTCAGGGGCAATAATTCTAATAATCTCACACGGCTTAACCTCCTCAATACTATTCCTGTAAGGCAGGATGGGAGACAGTGGGAACATCAAAGTACTACTTGGAGAGGTCGCTTCTGTGGCATTGGGGAAGGCTGGCACTAGAGGGTGACTGCCCAGCACCCACAGGACGGCCGGGAGTGTGTCTGTCCCTCCTCTGCAGCACAGGGCTGCTGGGTATGGCCCTGCCTTGCTGCTCAGGGCCCTCCCAGGGCTGTTCTCCACTGCCTCACATTTCCACATCTCGATTTGCTTATAGTGCAGTATCTGGTAAGGCCAGTGTTGGCTGTATTGAGGACTTCTCTTTGTCAGGAAATGGATTCAGCAGCCCGACAAACTGCACGTGCATCTCTTCATAGGCACATCCCTGCTTGGGTTACAGAAACGTTTAGATTCACAGGTAGGTATTTCAGTTATTAATGAAAAAAGAACATTTTTAAGGTGCTTGTTTCACACGTGTTTTGTAATTGCACTTGGAAGACCAAGGAAAATGTATTTTTCAGAGTGCCTGGCATAATGTGGTTGGTGTGAAGGCAAAATCTTTAGCACTCGTAGATTTTGTCTTCATTGCTGTTCAAAACAGTGAGGAATTCTGATGTGTGAGAGTATTTGTTATTAAACTAAGACATATATGAAGTGGCATCTAGAAACGTGCTTTCTGCTGACACTTAGGAATTCATATGGAAGAGATTGAAAACAGTAGTGGTGTGTACAGTGAATAATTCTACAGTGGCAAATGCATTTTTTTGAACTGTGAAGTGAAGAGGATAAACCTAAGTTTATTTTGGCAGAAAAGATCCAGAAGAATGATAATAATATAATTTCTGTGTAATTTCTTTAGTGATTGGCATAGCTGTTGGAAATATGCTGTTTCTCTGCTTCATTTACTAGGGATTATTTTAGTTCAGTATATATTTTAGTTTGTGTTCCATGTTATTGTTTAGTTTAAAAGAGGAGGAGACTTCTGTAGGAATCTTCAGCATTTCAATATGAACTTTTCAAAGCAGTGTAAGTGATTTAGAAACTGAATTTATGGACTGTAATGGCAAATCTAGTAGCTGAGGCTTGTTATCATCACAGAGTTTATTTGGTAAACTGAAATAGTATTGGATCAATCCCTCCTCCTCTTGTATTTTAATAATTTAACAGCATATGTGACACCTCCAACAAACATAACCAACAAAAGGGAGTTTTTAGCTTTGTTTTGGGTTGAAACATTGCCCTGCCTGACCTATTCTGTCTGGAAGTGAGACCTGGAAGCAAGAGGCACAGGCTGAAACCGTATCAGGCTGAGTGGTGTGATATCCTGAGATAGGTGTCTGATCTCTGAGTGAGGAGGGGAATTGGATGCACTCTTACTTTCTGCTAACAACCTCTGCAGCTGTTCTTTTTGTGTATCATTTTCTGAATTGCCCTCTGGGAACTGGCTGTCTTCTCCCTATTGATTGATTATAGAGGGAATGTGGAGTGCTATCTCTAGATGGCCTCTATCTAGAGATAGCATTGAAGTTACTTGGAGAAATGCACGTGAGTGCCTGGATCCAGCCTGAAATTTCCAGTGCAGGAGAGGGTACTGCATTGAAGGATTAATTTAGTTGCGCCTCCACTGAGTACAAATTCTTAGTTGAAAGCCTCTTCTAGCTGTTTCGAAATGTCGTTTGAAGATGCTGCAAATTGAAGGGGATGAACAGGATGTACATGGAATTTGGGACAAACATTCAGAAGGGGCTTCTGCTGTTTGGTACATAATCAGCATCGGTGTGAGCTGTAGGTAGTGTGTTTTTCAACAGGCAGTGTGTGGTAGTCTGCTTTTCTTTCAGATAGTAGCATTGAGATATGATTAGGAATTCCAGGAGACTGACATGTGTTCTTGCTTCTCGTGTTAGGTAGCACCTTGAATTGGAGCGAAGGGAAGGAGGGGAAAGAGAAGCATCCTTGCAATAGTTACAGTTCATGGAAAGCACTGGAGCTGTGGTCCTGGCTGGTTTCTGTTTGCCTCGTGTTGGGGAAAGTAAAGGAGGCAGAAGAGATGGAGCTCAGGCAACCTTGCAGTGCCCATCCCTTCATTGCTGATGAGACCTGGAGAGGTGAAGAGAAGGGGAGAACGCCAGAAATTCGCAGCTCTCCAAGCATGGGATTTGGCCAAACATTTTGTCACAAACAAATTATCTGGCTAAAGCAGCATTTGTTTGTGAATCATTCATGAGCAAGCATTCCTCTTCACTTATATATTATTAACTTTGACGTAGTTTGTGAACAAATGTTAGCCCTTGGGCATAAACTGTTTGCTTGAATTATTTGCAATTTATTGTTGATGGCCTGCAGTTGCTCACCTGGATCACAGAGTATTGTTTCTCCTTTGAGGTTCAGTGACTGAGGAGTAATGAATTACGTGTAGGTAGCAGTGAGACAGTTCTACTCACTGCAGCTGTGGATTTGTACTAAGAGCTGGATGCCAGCCCTGGCTCACCAAGGCCCAAGGTCAGCAAGTTGTGCTGCACATTGCCAGTAGGTGGGAGCACATAAATTGGAAATTACCAGTGTGTATTTTTTCTGTCCTACATACTTTTCCTAACATTTCTGGCTGATTACTGTCAGAGACAGGATCCTGAGCAGTAGGGACCTTTGGTCTGATTTCTTACACTTGTTCTTGTATTTGTATGAAATCCCAAACACTTGTGTGTGTGTCTTTTTTAGATGTGGTTGGACGTAACATAGCGTTAAATGAACTGGGGCTGCTCTTTAGGAGATCTGAAAAGGCATTGCATGAGAGCACAAACATCATACATGGGGGCATTTTATGGTGTGCTTTTGTGTCAGGTAGATTGTTCTGTTGAATTATGGCAAAGATTATTTTTTGTTCACTTTACCATTGTAAACTAAGTGAATGGATCTTTTTGGATCTGTATGGTAGCAGAGAGGAATTAATATGAAAATTCAATTACTTGGAAGTTTGGAAAATAGGGAATAATAATAATAATTTGTATTTTTAAGTGATTTTAGTATTGTTAGTTGAATAGAAGGAAAAAATTTAGGAACAACATACTAAAGATATGGCATTTATTCATTTGAATCTTTTGTATTTATTCTTGGAAGGCATTCCTCCCTCTTCTCAAGGGCTTCCTCACACCAGTCTATTTCTGCAGTCCATTTTTAGTGCAGGATGTATGTATCTATGTTTATAATGCAGTCCTGTACACAAATGGTACACTTCTCTGCATGACAGTAGATTTACTGTTATTGTTTAAAACTGTAAGGAAAAAAAAAGAAAAATATAGTAAAAATACAACATCATTTTAATGGAACATTGAATTTGTTTATCTATTTAAATGTGTTATAAGTAATTGGTTTTTTTTATGTGCTACTATTTGCATTTTATAGTGTATTCTTGTAGGCAGTACTGTTAACACAACTCTAGCTACTATTACTGAGCAGTGTAAAGCCATATTTTAGTGGTTATATCTTCAGTAAAAAAGCTCTTTCAAAACGAGTTTTTCCACATCTTGAAATTTTGTTTGAGCTTCAGATGAAAATTATATGTATATAAATTAGAATGAATGCTACAACAACACAGTATATATTGTTTTGGCTGTAAAATATCTGTATTTAAAAACAAAACCAAGGGAAACCTTCTAATGACAAGGAGATGAGTACAAAATCAGCACAGGAACTGGCATGAGCTCAGTAGTTCTGCCCCAGTGGTTTCCAGTGCTGGCTTTTCTGGCTGCTGGGAGAAGGTGAGACCAGTGTGAAGAATCTCTTTTCTTTGGTGTGCGAAGTTTCACTGCACTCAAACTCCTGCCTACTACTAATACTGCTTATTTGATTGGAGACTTAAAATTGGCAGCTTATTTGATGTGTTTTCCTGGCTTGAGGCTTTCACAAAATAATTGCTATTTAGCTTGAGTTCTTAGGAGAGTGAGGCTTAAATGATGACATTGCTGACTGTGGGCCCCCTTGGATACACATCCCCAGCAAGTCCCACTGTGGGCAGGCTCTGCTCAGTTCTCAGAGGCCTGTACAGTCTTACACATTGTTCTAAGAAGAGTCACGATTGTGTGTACTAAATATGAGTTGGTTTTACTCTTGGTTGGTTTTGAATTTCACATTGTGTTTTGTTGTCTCCTGGGGCTTTATTAATCTATTACTCTGTAAAATGCTATGGTAAGAAAAAAAACTCTGAAGATAATGTGAGGAACATTCTTGTAATTCTCAATCTACTAAAGGGTGTTCATGGAGGATTAGTAGATGAGTCTTGAGGACATTCCAGAAACTTCACAGAATAGATGTGTTCTCCCAGGCATTTAGCACCGCTGTGGTGGTGATTGGTTTGCCTGCAGTAAGCACAGGATCCTTGTCCATTAACTGCAGCAATGTCAGTGTTGTTAGAGCACCAGTCAGATGAGTTGTAATCGGAAAGGTAAGAGTATGGATTTGAGAGCGCACTGCACCTTGAGGAGTGTGCTGCTCTCCTCCTGTCACATACTCTGAATCTCTTCCTGTGACCTTAAATCAGTGAGTGGGTAAGCAGCAGACACCCTCTGCCCTCACCTCAGTGACACCACAGGATGGCTGTGGGGCTGGGCCATGTTCCTTCCACTGCAGGGACACAGCTTTTGGCTTCAAAGGGAGGGGAAGTGGAGCAAGGGAGGGATGAGTGTTTTCAGGGTGCTGTTTGTAGTGTTACCTAACTTTGCTGGCTTTTGTGGATACAGAACTAGTAAAAACTGATAGCCTACTTAATTCTCATCCTTAATGGCATGCCAGAGGTCTATCTGAGACCCTCTGCAGTACACAACAATGACAGTTATACATCTAGAATGGCTTTGCTGGAGCAGAGTTTGTCACATACCCTGAAGAGGCATTCTGGGGGACAGGAAACTACTACTGTCTCCTGGAAGTCACCATCATCATCAGGATCCCCAGATTTGTAGGGCTTGTTTAGCTTCTTCACAGAGGATATGCAGGGACTGCTCTGGTTGCAGACCTCCCAGAATGAGGGATGAAGGCAGAACAGTAAATTTTTGTTGTCCTTTTTCACCTGTGAGACTCTTGAGGCAGTGGAATGGCCCCAAACTGTGTGCTCTGAGATCTTCTGCAGTTCCTGAGATGAAGGGGTGCAGATTCACATTTAAAGGGGGAAAACCTGGCATGAAGGACCTCCAGGGTGGGCTCTGGCTCTTCAAAGATACGAAGTCTGTGAACAGGGGATTAGTAATCAGAGGAATTCAGGGACAAAGAAAGCTTAGGGATGAAATGAAAGGAGAGAATTGTAATTTCATAGCAGATGCAATGAAGGTAGCAAAAGAGAGGCTGTGCTAAATGTAATCAGGCATTGATTCCCTTTGGGGAGTGACAGAAGCGGCAGCACTGCTGGGGCTCAGTGCCAGTTCCATCCATTACCAAAGTACCCATACAGCTGTTGTTTGGAGATAGCATTTCTCTGGAATGTGCCATTTTCTTTTATTCCTGGGAGGGGGAAGTGATAGCTAGTTTATTTGAAATCCATCAATGTAAAACGCGTTTGTAAACAAAGGCTGCACATGCTATCGTGGTACACTTCCCCCCTTTTATAGACCCTGCATAAATATGTACACCCTCCTGCAGTTGTTCAGTGGAGGGGCTGTACATGAGTGACTTGTGGCATACACCAGCCTCTTGCTCTGAATAATAAGCAAAATTAACTTAATTGTGTAGAAAAACGTGTTATTTATGCTGCTTGGAATGAACCAGCTCAGGCCTTAAGGGAAATGTCCTGCTGTATCTTGTTGGCCGCGTGTGTGCTGGTGGTGGCTTGGTGATTGCATTTCTGCCATGCCCTGAGCACTGAGCTCTGTCTGTCTGTCTGTCTGTCTTCAGCTCTGGGGAAATGCCTTTTGCTCCCCTGTATCCTCACACCTATAGCTGGGGATGCAAGTGGAGCTTCCTCTGTGATGTGAGGAGGGTATTTGGGCGGTCAGGCCCTTCTGTTTCCCAGACATTGTATCTGAAACAGCTGAAGATCCAAATCTAGGACAGGCAAAAAGAAGTTTTAGACCAGGAGTTTAATCTTCAAAAATCAGAATATAGAACCAGACTGATTCTGAACAGTAGGGTAAATAATTTGTCATAATACTAAGATATATTTTAATTCCATATTTTTAATTGTAGTGAAAATCCAAGCTCTTTAGCATGTTTTGCTGGGGCAAAACAAAATTAAGAGCAGTGAAAACCAGGAGATGAAAATTTGGATGTATTTGCAGGCACAGAGATGCAGTTTCTGTCATTCAGTGGATCAGTTTGCTCTAATCATCTAGGCCAGCTGCTCTACATTAAGCTACACTAATCAGGGTAATGTCTATTAAAAATACTATAAGATCTATTGTAGAGAAATTAGCTATAACTGTGAAAGAGAATGAACATTAGATTAGGTCTCTGAATGAAGTTAAACCCAAACTTCCCCCAGCTTTTTTGCACTAAAATAGCAAATGTTCTTAAAATGCATGCACGTAATTGATACCTGTACATTTCCAGTTTAGACTTGGTCCAGTGTATAACACGGGCTTTTCTTTGGCTAAACAAATGCTTGTTTCTCCGAAACTAATGACAGACAGTACCGGAGATTTAAAGTTAATGCATTTATGATAAAATAATAATAGAATTAGAATTAGCTTTGTGAGCAGAATTTAAGCATTAGATGAGGCATCAGCCTCTGTCCTGTTTACCCATCTTTGTCTTTTTATCAGGTAGATGTTATTTTCTATTTTCCCTGAGCTAATACTTGCTTTCTGTTGTCCTGTTTTTTGGCTGAGGTTACAGACTGTACCTGTGGTTGCCATTCTTGCTCTGAAAAGGAACTGCCTGTACAGCAGCGGTGACTGCAGCAGTGCAAACATGGCCTTTTGTTGTAGCATTTCTGGCTGGGATGGAAGGAGGCTCCTTTTGGGAATGAAAAGAGCACATTTCAGTCTGTGAGTGAGCTGATGGGAGCTCGGCTGAGGGGGCTGCTGTGGGAAGAGGGAGGGGCCATGGCTCAGCAGCTCGCCCTCAGCACTGCACAGCTTCTCCTCCTGGCAGCTGCAGTTCTCCTTATTGAGTGCACTGGAAGGAAAAGGAATGCTGGGCTTTATGTGAGCTAACTTCAACTGGAACTCTCCCTAGTACTGTACTACCATCAAATCTTCCTATTTGGCTTGGACTGCTGGGAAAGAATATGTTAGTGTGACTTTTATATAGGGAAAATTCAGTGGCATTTATAAATTCTTTGGAGTTTTTGAAATGAAAAACATCTCAGCAAAATGTAGTTGAGTGTATAATTCCACAAAATACATGTTTTTTGAAAATAGATGTTTTAGTTTCCAGTACTTCAATGCTTTATTGTGGAAAAAATCTTCAGTTCTGCTTCCATTTGGACAGCTGGTAGAATTCCTGCTGCCTTCAGTGGATGCAGCATTGTCTTCTGTTTTCTATCTATGTTTTCATCCATCTCTCCCAATAGCCAGTTTCAGGTGTTTTAATTTAATGGCTAAAGAAGTTGTAAAACTTTTGTCTGACTCAGGGGACATGCCTTTTATGGTTGGTTTTTTGTCTTTATTTTTTTCCCCCGCAAAAAACCACCAAAACACCAAAACAAAAAATACCCAGGCATTTAATTTACAGTTATGCAGTGAAAAAAATGGTCATAGTGACATCATGGAACCCTTATTGTTATAAATGATCAAATCGGCAGCCAAATTTATAACAAAAACTTAACAAAGATTTATTAGATCGTTAACAAAAAACAGAATTTCAAAAAACCACCACAGCCAAGACAGCGTCAGCCCTGGGTGCAGGCGCTGGGTGAACCGAGATCTGGCCGACCAAGTGTCAGCATTTCCCCACTGGTTCACCCCAGGGCTTCATGCAGCTAGCTTATGTACAGTTTATTCTGCCTGGGGCAGAGATGACCGAATGTTCCTTTGTGTCCCTTCACATGTAGAACTGGGGCCATACATGTGCAGGAATAGACAAAGGACAGTCCAGGTGTCTGGATGGTTGTCCGGACTCCTGGGAAGAGCCTGCATTCACATGTAGCACAGTGGCGGGGTGTTTGAGTATGGTAGATGCAATCTTCTCAGGTGCAGGACCTCCTGAGAGGCTTAGACATTCCAGGGAAGCCAGCAATCATGGCCCAGGAAGGTTTCATTCATACGTTAACAGACTTGATATTATCTTAACTTTGTCCGGGAGCTCCCAGCCAGGGTGGTCAAAGACATAACTTTGGACTTTACAATATTTTATACATATATAGCATGAATTATCTCTACCATATACTACACTTACCAAAAATAAAGAGGCCTGTGCTTTTTTTGGACACTGAGAGTGGAACTCCTGTTACTTAAATTTCTGTTTCTGCAGTGCAGTGACCTGCACCCAGCCCAGCTGAGGTTCCCATCCCAGCCCTGCAGGACGAGGCAGTGCAGTCAGTGGGGCCACAGCCTGACCAACTATAAAGGCCAAGTTAGGCTGAGTTTAGAATCAGAGAATCTCCTGAGCTGGACCTGACTCCATTGTCTGTGATGGTTCTCTCTCCACTGGCACAGAGTTGAGAGCAGCTCAGGCAGGTGTGGGTGTCAGCAGTGGAGATACCAGACTTTGGATGGTGTGAGGGGAGTGAGAAGGGTGATTTTGCTGCATTCAGTATGTGCCTTTCCTCACTGTTGTGTTGCCAAGCATTGAAAAATCAATGGACCCAGATATTAAAAACAGAGACTTGAAATTTAAAGTAGCTAACATTTGATACACTAGGGCCTTTCAGATATTGATAATGGTAACTAGAAAATAGATCAGTACTTTCATTAGATTTTTACTGCTGAAGATCAGTGAGCTTCATCAAAATACAAGATGCTGGAACAGAATTCAGAGGACAATTGATCTTTAAGATCAGAAGCATACATTTTTATACATTCCTGCCTCCTTTCCTCCAGCTGCCAGACATATCTTGTCAACATAATGCAAACAGGAAATCCTGAGATCTCATAAACGAGCTGGGGAGTAGGTGTGAGTTGTTTGAGACTATCCTAAGCAATATAGGTGGTTTTAGAAAGGTGAATTTGCAGTTCTGAATGTGATGCTAGATGTCCAGCCAGCATATATTCCCCTTCTGTTTTACATTCAATGCAGCTTTTAAGCTGTTCAGAGGGAATTGATATTTCCAAGATCTATAACTGTATCAGTGAGCTAGGCCCATTTGGGTGTAAATACCAAACACTTACACAAATAATTTTAAAGTAAAAAGAAAACAAATTTAAGTTTTGTGGTAGTCAAATGCAGAATTGGGAAAGCTTGGGGTTTTCTCCTTCATCGAAATGGAAGTGACTCTGTGGAGAAAAATGAATACTGGGTTAGAAACAGAACAAATAAAAGAAATAAATAACCACAATGCAGCGCTATAAGATTGGTGTCTTAAAGGCTGAGAAAATTAAAGGGAATTTGGCTATAATAAGGGTACTGTATCATAGTGAAGTGTAATGCAATTGTAATGTTGAGTCCATTTTGTAGGAACAATAAAATAGACCCTAAAAAGAAATTAAAAAACCCCCAAATCTATTCCATGTGATACTGCACGTAAACTACAAATATTTCTCATTCTTAATAATTACTTACTTTAAGCAAATCTACTCAACATGCACACCAGTAAATTCCCACTAACCTTATATCAGTACTGAACCGGTCCTGTACTTTCTGTCAATCTGTACAGTTTGATAGTACTTATTTTTACATTTTCATAGCTACTGCTTCTGAAGTAATTGATTCTAGGTGTCTGAGAATCTTTTTTCTGTGCTGAAGCCAGTAAAAATCTTGCCCACAGATATTTCTCTCTATATAGCATATAGTTGTATTCGTGGAATGGTGGTAAACAGTATTTCATGTGCGTATCTCATGTAAAGAATGCAGAAGCAAAATATGAATAGCACTGAGACTGTGCCTTGCCCATTATATGAGGTGCTACATTACAGGATCATCCTGCTGAGTTATTAACAAAGGCTTGGCTGGTCGTAAACATTTCATAACTGCAAAGTACACTTTGCAAACTGGGTAATGCTAACAGCCTTTTAGCCCAGAGTATTTATCATGGCTAAATGCAGTAGAAGTTGGCTTATTATCTCTGTGATTGGAGTCCTGTGTGGCAAAGGCACTGTTTGAAATAGTGGAGCTGGAGAGCCATACAGGTGGAATGGCATCCCTGTTGTCAGGCCTGTAAAGCAGCTCTGGCTGTTTCTCCTACAGTTTGAGGTGAGTGCAGGTTATGCAGCCTGCATGCTCAGCCTCCTCACTGGAAGATGAGGACATGGCAGGCTCTTGGCTCCACCTCTGGGTCCCCATGGCCCCCTGGGACTTGCAGACATTCCCTAAGCCACTCCACACTCTGAAGCTGCAAACCCCAGTTTTGGTCCTGTCATAATGGATTTGTACTTTCTTTTGTGCCACGTGATCTGTAGCAGGAGAGGAGGTGTCATTGTGCTGAATATTGCCCCTAATCAAATGTTTCCAGTTAGGGAACGGATTGACAGTACAGTTATTAGGCATTTTTTACCACTTTCTTCTAGATGTAGCTTGAATCTCAAGTTATTAGTGACCAAAAATGCCTGCTGTGTGGAGGTTCAACACTGGTCCATGTGCAGCAATGGTCATAGTTTGGAGCTCATAAAACATTGGTTCACAATCTATCCAAATTGGCTGTTGTGATAGGTAAAAGACATGCACAAGTGGCTGCTGTCTCAGCCTGGGCTGGTTCTTTCAGGCTCTTCCATCCTTCATCTGTTGACTTGATACTTTTTTATACTTAATGCATCCTGTGTCATCAGTCACTCTAAGGTACAAAGTGCCTCACTATTCCCTGTCAGACAGCTGCTGTATTGATGGTGTACTGTTCATTTCTAAACCCTCTTGAGTGGAGAGTTTAAAAGCTCCATTTTTATCTTTTCCCCAAGAGACTACTAGGAGACCTCTGCCCACTCCCCTGCAGCCACACAGAGTTTGTTATCTGTGACTGCTGTGAGTGTCAGTCCTGCCTGTTCCCTGCAGGATGGAGGCTGGTGCTGGGGCAGCCTCTGGGGGCTCAGTTCCTGTGGGGAATTGCCCATCATGGCTTATAAAGCTCCTCTGTGCCTCTCCATGTGGGGAGAGCTCAGAAGGACAGAGACAGTTCGTCCTTGGCTGTGCTCTGGGAAGCAGGGGCATCCTTTGTCCTTTCGCAGAGACAGACCTCAGCATACACATGGACATTCAGCAGTGCGCTGTAGATGCACCAGAACAACAGTACCTGAGAATGTGAGGGATAAGGGAAAGGGCTTCTGGGGTTGTGTTCTATGTCCTTAAAAAATAGGAGACAAACTTAAACTTCAAAATATGCAGTTTTGCTTGTTCTGCTGAAAAAGGGTCAATCAACTGCAGTCAGAAGGGCAGTACTTACTTTTATTTACTGGCATCTTTGTTTATTATCTTAACCCTGAAAGTGAGCACTGTGTGGACGTGTAAAATGAATTAATTTCATTCTGAGAGTTATTTCCTAATGTGAAGGAAGAAGAAATCATGAATGATAGCTTGCTGTGCTCTGACCTGCCTTTTGACTGTAGTTTCATAGCTAAACAAAAGAACTGTTTGTCCAAAATACTCACAACTGTCACTTTAGAGAACTTAAATAAGATTCATCCATCCCTAAATCCATGAAACAGAACAATAAAACAAAGTGCTTTTCACTGCTGCTTGTTTACTGATGACCAAGACAGAGAGACGACACTGCCTGTAAGGTTATGTAATGTACACTGAAACCACTTACAGGGACTCCTTTATCTTGAAAGTGATTGATTTAAGCTTTTGCTGTAATATTTAATTTGTGTCTTTGTAATATGCATCAGTAGTCTGGCCAACTCAGGTTCTTTCTATAGCCCCAACTCTGTAACATTTGCAGAATACATTTCTGGAATTTGTAGGAATTTATTCAGGCATATGCATCTAATTTCAGTGTCCTTCTTAGGGTGAGTGCTGCACAGAGTAAGATCCAGGTTAAGCAGAATAAATGGATTCTAATTGTTCTAGTTTGCATGACCTGCAGATGATTTTGTTCTTCAACAAGTTAATTCTTACCACAATTATCCTGCTATTGCCTTGTTTTTTCTTTGAAATTTTTTATTGCTGCCACGAACTATGATAGATTTGTTCTGATTATTGTCCTAGATTGATTTTTGGAAAAACGCAGGGAAGTTGGCATTCCTATTTCTCTTAACCTTGTCTTGGACTGATGGCTAACTTTTCCATTACTTAGCAAGTCAGACTGGCAGAAATAAAAGATGGACCCATCTGTTGTTTGCAGGGGTAAAAATGTTTAAAAGGTGAAGACATGGCTTTGTAAACACAGAACAGGGAGACTGAAAGGTGAAATGATTCAGCTGTTGTTAAATGGACCCTGTCTATCCAGTTTGCCATGCCTGCCTTGTCAGTGTGGGGTTGTTAGCTGGGTAATGGCAGATGTTTATGTGATACTACATTTCCCCACCACAGTAAGTTACAGTCACAACTGGTGTCAGTGGATACTGAGTTTGTGTTGTGAAATCCCAACTTGTACTGGGAGTCTTGTCTCAGGAAACCCAGATTATTTTCTCTAGTTTGTTGCATTGGCTGTACTGCTATTTACCCCATCTATGTGTCCAATTGTGTTTTCATGTGTGACCCCTTTGCGTAAAACTCCTTTTTTTAGTTTTATTTTCTATATCTGGCTTTACTGTTGGCCTGAAGTTGGCAATGGCCACATAAAATCACCATTCTGTGCCTCAGTTTTCTCATGGCGAAATCAGGGAGGAGGACTTGCTTTCCTTGAATAACACTTGGAGAAAAGCTTAGTGAAAGAGCTGACTCTTGCTGTTGTTTTTATAATTCTGCAGTGGTTCCCATTGCACTGTGGATGATAGGTGACATTAGACTGATCCTATTGACATAATAACCAAGTACACATACTGATGGGTCAGTGTGTGTCCCTCAAGTCACAGAAGAACTTTTGGCTGTACATCTGATTCTTTTGCAGGAAGAGTAAATAAAACAATAAAGTAGGTGATAGTTGGCTGAGTGTCTCTGCATTTTGTAAATCCTGAGTTGTGGACTCTCTGTGCTGGGTTCACTGAGAAATTCAGGGCGCTGCTCATTCGGTCTGTAAAAAGGCAAGTGCTTAAAATTGTCTCAGTTCAGTATTTAACAGATCAGAAGACACAGCTGGAGAAAAGCTACTGTGGATCTCATGCTACTGAACACCTCTTTACTGTCGTTATGCTCAAGTTGATTATTTGCTTTGGAGAAGCAGGAGCAGGGCAGGTAATAAGATTTTATTCTTTTTGGTGTTTACAGAGGTTTTAATGACTGGGTTTTAACAGCACCATTAAAATTTGATGTGTGTGTCTCCCTGCCATATTTCTGAGGTGGCATGCTGTACATTTGAGCTTACCTTTTTGATTATAGATTTCATAGCTACAGTGGTCTGCTGTTATATGAGACTAAGCTGCTTTAAATTTCAGATTGCAGGGTTGGTACAGCTGGGCAGTTACATAGCAAGTGGTACCCATGTGTTTTGTCATCTCTGAGCAAACTTACATTGTGTATCCATCTCAAAGAGAGGTTTGTCTTTGAGTAATAACATACACTTACATCTTTAATTTGTTTTCTCCTTGTAAAGAATGGCCTAGTCAAAATCAGGAAGTTGATAGAATTGTCTCTGAATCTCAAAGAACCCGGGATTTTTGCTTTTTGCCTTTTAAAGTATTTTTCTTTTAATTTAGTGTTGCAAAATTGTTATAACCAATATGCTGAAAAAACCATTGATAGCTTTAAAATGGAATTAGCAGTTGGTAATTGTAATACCCTTCTATGTGTGTATGTTTTTTTGTTAACTAAGTGTTCAATGATGAGAAATCAGCAGCAATGCTCACATTAGAAAACTTTTAAATTAGACACTGATAGACAATTTCAACAAACAAGCCACATGATAAAAGGCTATGAGCAGAAGTCGAATTACTCCTTCATCAGCAGCTTCCACTGGCTTCCTTTAACAGAGGACTCATTAATGAACCATGAACATTGGGCATGTGATTAATGGAGAAGTGCTACTATATGAATGAGTCCCGGGAACACTTACTTGGGAAAAAATAAAAAAAGGAAAAGAAAATGGATGAGAACAGCCTATTTCTGCTTCAACATGCACAGTGCACATTTTCCACAATGGCTGCAAAAATGAAGTGCCAAAGAGGACAGGTAGAGATGTAACATGAGAGCTTACCAGATTTTCAGAACAGCAAAAGTAAAAACATCTGGGGTGCTAGAGCTTGATTTAGACCAGAGAAATTAAAATAAACAAGAGAAAGACATGAAAAAAGTCAGTGACAAGTGAACTGTTTAGGATGTGGAGAAGGTTTGGGGCCCAGAGCACCTTCATAGCATCTGTCAGAGAAGACTTTGAAATAGCCTCAGAAAGTTTAAATCACTGAACAGTAGTATGAATGTGAATACAAAATAATAAGGTTAAATCACAGTGACTTAAACTAAGACATGCATAAGGGCTTGCAATAATTACATATAAGGTGAACCAGAAATGACGGAAATATTTTCAAGAGTGATCATTGAATGCAAATTCATCTGTGTTCATTAGGAAAGTAGTTGGTAGGATTCCACTGTAAAAGTGCTCCCACTTTTACAGTGAGCATCAGAGGTCATCCTCATGAAGCACAGGCAAGGAAATCACAGAAAAACTGACAGAATGAAAAGCGATAACTGTTCAAAGCCTTGTAATCTTCCTTCTACTAAAGGTGATTTCCAGAGTACAGCTAATCTGTGCCTCTGTGCTAGAGCAGCGCTGCTGTCTGTTCCTGTGGCTGTCAGTGAACTTCTAGTGCCAGGTGATAAACAGCATCGAGGCAGCAGAGATGTTTATCTGGAGAGTTTTAGTGACAGTCTCGTTCACTGCTAAACAAGGATGTGAGGCACAGAACAGGCAAGCTCAATCCACTGCAAAGTGCTTCATATGATTAGACAGACTTTTTCATGGTGATGTAGCTTCAAATCTTGTTAGCTCTTCTGCCCTCAGAAACTCCTGTTCTATCAAAATTGTTGAGACCAAATCTATAAATGCATTTATAGTTATCACAGCCTTATCTGCCATCACAGGAAGCTGCTGCTGCTGCTGCTGTTGTTGTTGTTATTACTGTTGTTGGTATTATGATTGTCACATTTTGTTCCTGTGTTCAACAGTCTGGCCCACTGAGTTTTGGCAGCCTGCTCCTTCCAATATTACCCAGTCCAGTTTTCAAGGATGTAAATGAGCTTGGTAAATACAGTTTGAATATATAAATGTTCTTTTCTACCAGTTAACATAAAGCCAATTCTAGTGCAGCCCATGAAACCATTTCAGTGTACGGCTGTGAATAAATACCTGACTGTGATGCTGAAGTGCAAATATTTCAAAGTAAGCCTGGTACTTAGGGTACAGTCTTACTCATGTTATTACAACATATTTGGTATGTCAGTAAAGAACTGCTTTTTGAAGGTATTGCAAGTTGTAGATATACTGTTTTCTTGTCTAGTCTTTGCTGTTTTCAAGTAAGTATTATAATTCTTATTTACAATAGACTAAAGATGAACGTGTGAGAATCTCAGAGCATTAGCCACTGTGGTAAAGGCTGGTGAGGAGGTTGATACCAGTCCTCCGTTACTGCAATGAGTGTTGTCTTGAGTGCACTTACTTGTTTCCAACAGGGACCTCATCCTAGTGCATTGTGTGTAAGCAGATGAAAAAGGTTTTCAGAGTTCCTCATGCACCTAGGTGGACATTAGAGACACGGTGTCCTGGCATGATTAATGTGACAGCTGATCAGTCTTACCAGAACAGGGCCAGCTCTTCATTGCATCGACTGTGGCTCTGCTTTATCATCAGGCTTGATAACACTCTGCAGCAAAATTTGCTTGCCACACTAGCACAGAAGCTTCAGAGAGGATGTGGTCCTGCAGATCAAAGGCTGGTAATTGCACTTGTCTGTTCTGTGTTTACCTGTGTCAGCTGCAAATTACTCCCAGTCTTACATCTGAATGGTGGGGTTTTTTGTGATTGTGTCTGTGGCTTGACCTTGCTTTTATTTCCTGGCAGACACATTTCCCTGGCCCTAGAAGTAAAAATTCCTTGATACTAACTGTTTTCCACCCAAGGTGAACTTGTAAGAGTCTTCTGTCTCCACAGATTGTATTTTTCATGTGAAGATATGCCCAGTTAATACCTGCTGGTGAATAGTGTACAGGGAATCATTCATTAAAATTATTTCTTATTTTTCTTTGAGCAATAGAGATGAAAATACTCTCCCCTGTTTTCCAACTGGCCAGCACCCTTTGTCCAATTTCCCTTTCAAAAGAGAAATAGTGTTTTAATCTAATAGAAAATAAATTGCAAAAATACCTACTTTAAAAGGGACAGACATTTCATAATTTTTTCAGTGATATGACACTAAGGTCAGGGGGAGACTTTTTCTGCCTGGGGCTCTCAAACCTCTTTCTCCTTTATTTCAGGTAAATGGAGAGTATATGATTGATTTCTTCCTCTTATCTCTTTTTGCCGTTGCAGCTTGTGTGCTTTAAATTTCCTGCCACATGAATATTCTTGGTGCTAATTTTTTTCTTAGCTTCTTTGTAAAGATTGTTTTCCTAGTCCTGTATCCCCCTTTTGATGGATCTAAAGAGAGTGTATTATGCATATTTGAAAGTAACTGTGGGACTTGAGTAAAGAACCCATATAGTGGCCAGAAAGCTCCAGGTTAAAACACCTCCAAATAGTCTGTGTTGCTGGTACTAAATTATCCATCAGGGGTGCCTTTTCATGGAAAGCCTTCAGCTGGATTGACTTCATGCTGTGTGTTCACCCATGGGTGACAGATCAGGAAGATTGCTGCTTGCTGTAGACATTTTTGATTTCTGGTGAAGAACATTCTTGCACTACAGAAGAGTCATGTTAATTTTTTCCATCTATGTGAAAAGAGGACAACCAGAGGATCAGGCCAGCCTGGGTTTATGAAAGGCAGGTCCTGCTTGAGCAGCCTGAGCTCCTCCTATGCCCAGGTGACCACCCTAGTGCATAGGGGAAAGGCTCTGTGCTGTCTGCCTGGACATGTATTCCCAGGGTGTTTTGGTGGCAGCAGTGGCTGCTCACGCCTGGGTGGGCGCTCTGTTTGCTGGGTTGGCACCTGCCTGATGGCCAGGGAGTGCTGTGGATGCAGCCACATCCTGCTGGGGCTGGCACCAGTGCTGCTCCTGGGGCTGAGTGTTCATTGTCCTCAGTGGGGATCTGGGCAGGGCATGGAGGCCACCCTCACGTGTTGGCAGGTGACAGAAGCCTGAGTCAGGAAGGCTCTGCACAGGGATCTGCAGGGGCTGGATCCATGGGCCGAGGGTGTGAGGTTCGAGCAGGCCAAAGGTCAGGTCCTCCCCTTGGGTCACAACAACCCCCTGCAGCTCCAGGCTGGGCAGAAGGGCTGGAAGGCAGCAGGAAAGGCCCTGGGGGGTGCTGGTGACAGAGGCTGAACATGAGTCCAGGTGTGCCCTGAGGCCAAGGGCACCTGGGCTGCCACTGTCCCTGAAGGTGTTTAAAAGACATGTGCATATGTGGCACTTGGGGACATGGCTTAGTGGTGAGATTGGTAGTGTTGATTGAATGTTTGGACTTGATGGTCTTAAAGGTGATTTCCGTGCTTGACATTACAGTGGTTCCACATTTCTCCTGTGCCAGGCTCTAGGCCTGCTTGATGTTCTCTGGGACTCTGCCAGCAGTCTGAGCACACTGATGTCATCTCTCTTGCACTGCATGGCTTGGAGGATTCCTGATATCGCACGGAGACCCTGAGAAGGATCTGTTTGCAATTCTGTGTGGCAGGAGGCAGAGCAGTGATTGAAATTGGGCTTTAACTCTTTAGATGACAGTTCATTAGTGTTTGAAGCTGTAGTTCTGACTGGGGTGTAACAATGTGACACAAACCTAGTCACAAAGCTCTTCCCAGTAAAATTATTTGTGATGCAAATATATTTTTGGGTACTGAGTACTGTCTTTGCTCAGTGTGTGCTCTGTGTCTGGCAACAAGCTCACTAAGGAAAATGAGAAATGGCTGTAAACAAAGGACTTTGAAGTTTGACTCCCGCCTCTCACTAGGGGTAGCTGTTCTTCGGCATTCCATTATCAGAGCTACCTTAATCTCTGGGAGAATGTGGCAAAGAATCATTAGTGGCATGGCACAGATAACAGGCATCACTGTACTTCTAGGGCCCTGTCATGTGAGGTAGATATTAATGAGAGACTCAGTAATGGATGACAAGGTGTAGTTTTCAAAAGTGTTTGACTTGTCCTAGTTGTATTTAAGATATAAAGAATAAAAGAGACTACAGAATCCATAGACTTGAGCAGAATCTGCAAATGTTTATAGATTTTGTATTGTTTAACTAAAGTGGGGCTTAAGTATTCCTTAGCACAGTGTTTTGTAGTCTGCAGATAGGAAATGTATTTTACAAAACACCCTGATACTGATCTGTATTGAATCAAGTAGTCTTCATTGAGCCTTAGGTGAATGAGACTCTTGTTAGCAAAATAAAGTAAGAAGAGTTTGAATATTTTTCTGGCATGTATCCAGAAACACAAGAGCTTTTTAGAGTGTGTTAGAAATGTGAATAGTCTCAAAACTTGCAGAGGTGAATTCTTCATGAGGTCACAGATGGTGCTTAGCATCCTTTGTAGGAACCATCAGCTGTTAGTTTCAGTCTGAGTCTTCTGTGCTGGCTCCTGTCACTTTACAGTACATGGTACTAAGGAGGGCCGTTAAATTAGAAGCATTTTTCTGTTTAGCAACATTTCCTATTAATTTAAATACAAATTCCAGGAGTAGTGCCAGTGTTGTTTGTGCTCTAAATAGGTGCATGTTGTGCACACATAAAATTCAGGGTATTTTTTGGCTTATTAATAAATACATTGAATCAGAAATTGGTCTCATTTAAGTATGGAATAAAAATTGGATCAGCCTTTTCTTACACTTTACCTGTTTCAACAGTGTATGTATCCTTATGCAGCAAGAAGCGTGACCCGTGTTTTGTGGAAGGTGGGTTGTAATGGGTGGGAGTCACAGGACACCAGTTGCTAATGAGAGAGGACTAACTGTTGCTAACTATAGAGGATGCTCACTGCTTCTGTAACAGCTGAAACATATTTTTAACAAAGATTTTGTTTCTTGAACTTCAGTTTTTCTTCCAAAATATTGGAGAAAAACTTCTTGGTAAAGCCCTGCTTTGCAAGTCCACATTGCTCTCTAATAAGTCAACAAGTAAACCCATTGACAATTACAGATATTGTCTTCAGAGCTCCTTTTTGAGATGCCATTCTGTCATCTGGCTCATTCCTGCTCAACTCTCCCTCTTCCATTACTGAACTTATTCCCAAGGTGGGAAGCTGTTCATTTTCTGCCACAGCCTCAGTCAGTTGGTGCCTCATTGCATGGCAGTGTCTCTTCATAGTAGGCTTGAAACAGACAAGGCACTTGCTTCTCAGTGAAGATGTGGTTTTTAATTCTCATTAGTCCTTTTTAAGTTCAGAAATGGCAGTGTTTTGTGAAACAACCTCCAAAATTTAAAGGTAGCTAGAACTGACATTTCCTGTTGTTCTCTACCCCATGTTGAATGTTCACTGATGCTGGAATTGAGTTCCTTGATTTTTGTTTCATCACTGATTTCCATCGTATATAATTTAGAGCCCTTGAGTATGCTTCTCTTTGATATTTCAATTATATATGAAAATGAAAGCAAAGTGCTGTTCATGCTGCTTAAAAGCTTGTCCTTATTTTTTTTTTTTTAGCTTTGTCAGCAAAGTTGTGTACAGTGTAATGAGGTTTACCAGCAGTTTCAACTGGCATTGAATGCATTGAACCTTTCAGTTTTGTTGTCTTGGTTTTATTTAGGCTTGGGTTACAGATAAAATTTGAGTGTATTTATCTTTCAAAATGATATTGGATGGCATTAGGTTGGATCATTTTTTAGTGGATGAAATCTGTTAAAAGCATAGTACTTACCTGTATACTGCACGTTTCCCAACCTTGTGATTGGTACCAAGCTACTTTTAAAACTGTTCAGAATGCAAAAGTAAAAGTGCAACATTTTCAGTAAATGCCATACTTAATATATAGTGTGATAAGTAGTTGAAGGTGTTTTATATAACATGGGATCTTTATCTTTTTATTGCATGAGGACTAAGTGGATATTACAGTGTATTTCCTTCAGCCTATTTGATCTCCCCCATGTGCACCATTTCTGCTGGCACTCAGGTAGTGTTGGCTGCTTGCTGCAGAAACAGCCACAATGTGAACAGAGCTAGAAGCATCTTTTTTAGCTTCTGCAGAGTATATATGCACTCATGTGTTCCAAACAAAACCTGTTCCATAAGTTTTTGCAGGTGCTGCAGTAACCTTCTTCCCTCTCCAAATTTCTTGAAACATGGATCAGAATACCCAGAAGCTCCCAGTGCACATTGCTCCCAGTGTACATTGTCCGGGACTTCTCAGAGCACTTCCATTATGCTGCTTCTGGTGGATTTCACTGACATATTGTAAGAGTTGGTTTGTCCCAGTCCCTATACCTCTATCTACCAGTATTGCTTAAAATTTGACTAGTTTAAGAGAGACAATGCTTTTTTTTTTACATGCTTGCAAGTGCCATGGGATTACCATAGTGGTTACCATAATGGTTTAATGAAAGCACATTCTGTTGGACATCTGTCAGCTTTTGGCTTTGGACTTGGCCATTATGGGCTACATGAAGTCATCCTGTTGGACTGCGTAATTTGCACCACAAACTTCCTTTCTCCTTTTACTCAGGGTGGTGTAAATCAGACATAGCTCCAGAGCCCTGCAGCTCTGTCTGCTGTTCTCTTCTGCTCACTTGGGGTACAAGTAGTTGTACTGAGAGATTTGATGGGATTTCCCCAAAGCCAATCTTTTAGTTGGCACCTGCTCTGCTAACACAATGTTTTCAGGCAGGAAGAAGTACGGGGCAGGCATCATGGCAAATCCAGTGATTGAATCAGCCAGCATCTTCTGGCTTCAGTGCTGTGGTTCTCTCTGGCTTTGTTCACCTGCTGGAGGTCCATTGGATGCTGCGTGAGGAGCCAGGTGTGTCTGAGCCTGGATTAGCAAAAAGAACATCTGGAGGCATTGAGGCTTTTCTCAGCCAGGTTGCCATGCTTAGCATGGCTGAATGATGTCCCAGGATCCATGAGTCTTCAACTTTGTGGCTCTCAGGCCTGAGCACTTGGTTTGGTTTCCTCAGCTCAGTATCTGTGTGCCTGCAGTGCTCTTATGTGTTATTGCCCACCTGAGGTTTCCTGAGCGTAGCAAAAATGTGTATTGTATTGAGCTGGCTGTTGTTATGGATGAGTGTAGAAGTGTATCAGTAACCTTAAAAAAATCATGAGCTGGAGTTTGATAGCCTTAAGCAAGCAAAACTAAGCCCTGGTTCTGCAAACTCATTTAATTTCCAAGTATCCTTCTCTCTCATACTGTCTGAGTAGGAAACAACTCTTCCATAATTCATAATTTAATTTCTTTTTTGTAATTACAGAAGAAACCTTTCCTGAAATACTGGCTTTGCCTTTTCTGCTTGGCTTTCCCATTCTCACTCTTTTATTATTTTGATTTTGCTCTTATTAACATTTTTTGCAGATGCAGTGTCACATCAGCTTTGTGCTTTAAGTAATATGTTTACTACAGCATCCATTTTCACTTAGGCTATAAGCACATTCTGATATAAAGCCTTTTCATGTACAATTGCTCTAGAGTTTTCTTAAATCCCATTTATGTGGTTTTATTCAATGATTATTTTTACTTGTTTTTAATATATAATATTGTCCTGTGATTGAAGAGGTATTTTACCTACTTTGGAAGACACACTGTAATTACAAAAAGAACATATGGCACCCTTGAAAATCCCCAAAAATGAGGTGTTTAAATGTATACTTTCCATGTGAAAATTTTAGTAAGTTAATAAAGGAGGATTCCAGCCTTTGTTTTTAGGCAATGCTTGTTGTGGCAGTCTGGAAGCATGGCTCCATGAAGTTTTATTACATACAGAAGTGTATTTGAAAGTGTATTTATTTACATACAAAAGATGATGCCAAATTGAAGATACAGTTTCAGCACTGGGCCTTTTAATGTGTTTTATACTTTTGTCAGTGGTTAATATTTGAAGTGATTCTACTTTTTTCTTCCCCACAAAGAGACATACACTTCTCCTTGTAATTTTAGAGTACAGAGGTCAGGATATCTTTTGGTGGAACAGGAGTGGAGGGGAGGGGTTAAAGAAGAAGGCTTCCATTCTGCTATACTGTTCCTAGAATAATAGGAAGTATTTTATTCATGGAAGTCTGAAATAAAATAAATATATCTAGTAAGTATCATGTTATCTTCATTCTCAGAATCATGCTCCCAGTTTTACTAAATGATTAAGACTCTTTTCATGGAACTTACTAACAGTATTTATATATCAAATTAATATAAAATTGGCTTTTCTTTGATTTGGAATTCTTAAATGTGGCTCTCAATTATGGTAAATTGAGAGGTTTGCACACTTGCTGTTTTGAGCCTCTCATCAGATCAGCCTGCATTATTCGCAGCTCTTTCAGTCCAAAGTGGGTTTACAACATAAGCTAAATGCAGTCTGACATATTCATGTGTATTTATTTTTGCATATATCCGTGTGAGGATTGTGATGTGTGCGAAGAACGTATCTGTGTGTGCTGAAATGTCCAGATGCATGCCCAGCAACAGCAGCAGCTCTTGGAGCAGCAGGGCAGGGTAAATAATAAATGAGGAGGGTTCTTGCAGCACTGGTGCTGGCAGCAGCACATTCTGATATAAAGCCTTTTCATGTACAATTGCTCTGAGTTTTCTTAAATCCCATTTATGTGGTTTTATTCAATGATTATTTTTACTTGTTTTTAATATATAATATTGTCCTGTGATTGAAGAGGTATTTTACCTACTTTGGAAGACACACTGTAATTACAAAAAAGAACATATGGCACCCTGAAAATCCCAAAAATGAGGTGTTTAAATGTATACTTTCCATGTGAAAATTTTAGTAAGTTAATAAAGGAGGATTCCAGGCCTTTGTTTTTAGGCAATGCTTGTTGTGGCAGTCTGGAAGCATGGCTCCATGAAGTTTTATTACATACAGAAGTGTATTTGAAAGTGTATTTATTTACATACAAAAGATGATGCCAAATTGAAGATACAGTTTCAGCACTGGGCCTTTTAATGTGTTTTATACTTTTGTCAGTGGTTAATATTTGAAGTGATTCTACTTTTTTCTTCCCCACAAAGAGACATACACTTCTCCTTGTAATTTTAGAGTACAGAGGTCAGGATATCTTTTGGTGGAACAGGAGTGGAGGAGGGGTTAAAGAAGAAGGCTTCCATTCTGCTATACTGTTCCTAGAATAATAGGAAGTATTTTATTCATGGAAGTCTGAAATAAAATAAATATATCTAGTAAGTATCATGTTATCTTCATTCTCAGAATCATGCTCCCAGTTTTACTAAATGATTAAGACTCTTTTCATGGAACTTACTAACAGTATTTATATATCAAATTAATATAAAATTGGCTTTTCTTTGATTTGGAATTCTTAAATGTGGCTCTCAATTATGGTAAATTGAGAGGTTTGCACACTTGCTGTTTTGAGCCTCTCATCAGATCAGCCTGCATTATTCGCAGCTCTTTCAGTCCAAAGTGGGTTTACAACATAAGCTAAATGCAGTCTGACATATTCATCTGTATTTATTTTTGCATATATCCGTGTGAGGATTGTGATGTGTGCGAAGAACGTATCTGTGTGTGCTGAAATGTCCAGATGCATGCCCAGCAATAGCAGCAGCTCTTGGAGCAGCAGGGGCAGGGTAAATAATAAATGAGGAGGGTTCTTGCAGCACTGGTGCTGGCAGCAGGGCACGCAGTGGCTTCTCCCCGGAGCGCTGCAGGGTCCGTGGGCGCTGCAGTCTGAGCTTCCCGGGGTGCTCGCTGCTCTCAGCATGTCCAAGGCTCCTCAGAGCACCCTCAGCGTGGCCAGGGGAGCTGAGCTGCTGGCAGGGGCTGTCCTGCAGCAGCCACAGCCTGTTTCACAGTCCTTCCTGGCCTCTGGGACTGCAGCTCTGCAGGGCTGCTCAGTGCACTGGCACTGCATGAAATGCTGCGGCCCCTGGAAGAACCAAGGGGCTGCTGGCTTCGGCAGGGTGGCACTTCATCAGCGATTGCATGGGAAACTCCAGAACTATCTGCCAGCTAACAAATGAAGGTGGTAGCTGGCTGCCCCTCTAGAACAAACACAAGCACTTGCAAAGAGTAAAGGAGAGTTCCTTAGCAGTAAACTGTTGTTGAAGGGGCAGTATGGGTGGGCTTCGGCCTTGGCTGCCCTTTGCTACTCCTGTTCAGCGCCCATGGAGAGGTGAGAGTCACTGTGGGGCTGACTCCTGCTGAGGAGTTGTAAGGGAGAGCCCAGGGCTGAGGAGTTGTAAGGGAGAGCCCAGGGATGAGGAGTTGTAAGGGAGAGCCCAGGGCTGAGGAGTTGTAAAGGAGAGCCCAGGGCTGAGGAGTTGTAAGGGGTGAGCCCAGGGCTGGGGAGTTGTAAGGGGGAGCCCAGGGCTGAGGAGTTGTAAGGGAGAGCCCAGGGATGAGGAGCAGCGAGGGAGAGCCCAGGGCTGAGGAGTTGTAAGGGGGAGCCCAGGGCTGGGGAGTTGTAAGGGGGAGCCCAGGGCTGGGGAGTTGTAAGGGAGAGCCCAGGGCTGAGGAGTTGTAAGGGAGAGCCCAGGGCTGGGGAGTTGTAAGGGGGAGCCCAGGGCTGAGGAGTTGTAAGGGAGAGCCCAGGGCTGAGGAGCAGCGAGGGAGAGCCCAGGGCTGAGGAGTTGTAAGGGAGAGCCCAGGGCTGAGGAGTTGTAAGGGAGAGCCCAGGGCTGAGGAGCAGCGAGGGAGAGCCCAGGGCTGAGGAGTTGTAAGGGAGAGCCCAGGGCTGAGGAGTTGTAAGGGAGAGCCCAGGGCTGAGGAGTTGTAAGGGAGAGCCCAGGGCTGAGGAGCAGCGAGGGAGAGCCCAGGCTGAGGGCAGCGAGGAGAGCCCAGGGCTGAGGAGTTGTGGAGAGCCCAGGGCTGAGGAGCAGCGGAGAGCCCAGGGCTGAGGAGTTGTAAGGAGAGCCCAGGGCTGAGGAGTTGTAAGGGAGAGCCCAGGGCTGAGGAGTTGTAAGGGAGAGCCCAGGGCTGAGGAGTTGTAAGGGAGAGCCCAGGGCTGAGGAGCAGCGAGGGAGAGCCCAGGGCTGAGGAGTTGTAAGGGAGAGCCCAGGGCTGAGGAGCAGCGAGGGAGAGCCCAGGGCTGAGGAGCAGCGAGGGAGAGCCCAGGGCTGAGGAGCAGCGAGGGAGAGCCCAGGGCTGAGGAGCAGCGAGGGAGAGCCCAGGGCTGAGGAGCAGCGAGGGAGAGCCCAGGGCTGAGGAGTTGTAAGGGAGAGCCCAGGGCTGAGGAGTTGTAAGGGAGAGCCCAGGGCTGAGGAGCAGCGAGGGAGAGCCCAGGGCTGAGGAGCAGCGAGGGAGAGCCCAGGGCTGAGGAGCAGCGAGGGAGAGCCCAGGGCTGAGGAGTTGTAAGGGAGAGCCCAGGGCTGAGGAGCAGCGAGGGAGAGCCCAGGGCTGAGGAGTTGTAAGGGAGAGCCGAGGGCTGAGGAGCAGCGAGGGAGAGCCTAGGGCAGGCACTCACTGGCTTTCCTATGGAAACGTTTCACATCTTACACGCTGGGGTATGGAATGTGCCCACTTCTAGGGTATGCAAACAACAGATCTTTTTAAGGGCTTGATTACAGGTCCACACAACCTGAATATTTCTTTAGTATAAATAGATCTTACATGCATTTATGTAGAAATGCAAACTATGAATGTTTGAATTTTCATGTACCACGAGGGAACCATATTTATGAAGATCCTATTTAACCTTTTGCTTTTAATCTTCTGGCTGTATTTTTAACATTTCTTAAACTTCACCTGAAATTCAGTAGCACACATTTACAGCAAGAACAGGTTACTCATTAGATTTCACCTAAGTATTTAATTTATTCCATTGAAAGTTGAAGTATTTAGTATAAATCCTAAAGGAAAAAGGTCTTTGAGCTCTATATTTTTGCTTTACCTAACATAATTCCGAATTACTTTCCTACTGATTCTGTTCTAGTTATGTCTAGGAGTCTGTGTTTCTTCGTTCCTTTTTTTGCTATATTCTTTCATGGAGCTGATGACAATTACATGAAAATTTAAGTTCATTTACAATAAATTAATTCATTAGCTAATTGGAGATGTGGGTAGTTTAAAAAATTAAACACGAAACTTTGCATTTTCAATTTAGACAAAAGTTGTCTACAACGTTTAAGGTAAAAGTCGTCAGAAAATGAACTTCCAGCATGACGTATGATTGCTGTGTTGGAATGTCAGAAATATTGCATGATGAGTTTGAATGTTTCCATGAGTATATTTGGAGGTTTTTTCTGTGTCAAAATAAAATGGGAAAAATCTCAGGGAATTTCTGCATAGGACTGCAGAGGAATATGCCCTGAATAGCAGACTCTCCTCATCTCATGCATGATTCTGCAGATCCCAGCCCTGCAGGAGACTGTAATTTTCAGTTGTCTTCCCTGCATGCCATCACATACAGCCTCCCTTGTTCCATTTGGTAGCTGCTGCTTTTAACAAATTGGGGCTTTTTCTCTCTTGTAGCACAGGAACCCAGGATCTCCAAGTTTGTGCTGTGAGCGTAATCACACACCCCAAGTAATGCACTGATTTCTCACTCTGCAGATCCATCTGCGGAGTAAATGGCTCTGCAAGGGCCCCTTTCTGGCAGCCCTCAGTGTGAAAGCATCATTCAGGCGCTCTTCTCATTTGTGTGCCCTCCCCCACAGTGCTAACAACAGAAACTTTCTGAACTAGAGTAGATCTCTAGCTAGCAATAGTGAATTTTAAAATAGCAGTTGAGTGTTTGAAACATTTAGTTATTCTGGGAATACCACCTTGGAGCAGTTTCATGCTGTTGGTATGTTTTGTTCGGGAGTGATTGAATTCACCCAGTGAGGTGTTGGCATCAGCTGCCATTTGCTGTGATGATCCTGTGAACCCCCTGTGTTCCTCCCTCTTACCTTCTAGTCCTTGTACAGACTGGACAAGTGTCAAAGGAGTTCACACAGTCTGGACCCACTACACACACAGGATGCTGGAGAGTGTTCAGTGGAAGTATTTGTAAATTTGAGAACTTAACTTAGACCTTTCCCTAAAAGCTGGACTTTTATTCACTGCACATGTTGAAGTGCCTCCCAGCCCCCTAGATTCACATATTGCATCACAGCATGGTGTTAAATTAAATTAATTACTCTGGATTACAAAGGGATTAACTAATACAACTAATACATAATAAAATGGAATTGCATATTTTGCTCTGTTTGGGGTTTCAGCATTTAACTTTTGTTCAGAACTACAGTTTTGAGCAGAGCCACATCCATAGCATGTGTGTTATTTGAAATTACCAAGCTCTGCCTGGTTCAGAGCTGAAGTCTTGGATAAGTAGCTGTTTTCTAAGGTTTCTCTCTGTAGGCCAAGTTCTGTCCCAGGTCCACCCATATTTATCTCAAGCTGCTTCATTGTGGGGAGCTACACAGAAATGTTAACATTATGTAGGAGTGAAAACCAGGGAACTCAAGCTTCATTGCCCATCCAGCGTGATACAAGAGTGTGTTCGGTTTTCTGTTAAAAGAAACATCACAGCATGTCTGTTCTATGATGGATCATGAACAGTATCATAGAAGTTTTCCCAGAGTAGTGAGTATGTCAACACAGCAAACTTAATTTTCCTGTTCTACCTTCCTTATCTGTCCATGGTACAGTGGAAATACAAGGAGAAAGCATGAGGGTACTGGCTGGCATGGAGTGACTGTGAGGACTTGGAAGACTTTTTTATAGAAATACAATTCTTTAGTCACCCTATATATTTTAAAATATATATTGTATGTATATGTATTTATAATGCTGTTTGATTTGAGCGCTGTTACACTCCTCTTAAGTGTACAGGAATCTGTGTAGCATGTTGTGCATTAAAATACCATCTCAAAAGCCAGAGTAAGCTTGTGTTTGGTTCCTTAAAAAATGCGGGATGTGCCTTTGCTGTGCCACTTTGGAACCTGCACCAGCTCAGTCTGTCCCTAGGTATGGCAGAATGTGAGTGGCTTGGTCCTGGAGATGTTTCCCTATTTATGGCTGCTGTTTAAGAATGTAACTTTCAGATTTAAAGTACAGCTAAGAGTTTTAAACAATCTGAATGAGAAGGACTGTCTCAGCAACTGTACTATATTTTATTTTGAATTCTCTTCTCCTTCCATCCCCTTCCTCTTTCTCATAACAGCATATAATCTCCAAGCAATTTATATGATAGTTCATCATAGGAAAGTCTTGTGCTGCTGCTGTAGAATGAGGTTTTCTCCAATGAATTTTCTATTTTCCTGCTGTAAAACTATCCGAACACTTTGGTGAAAGGTAGATGGATATTCAATTAAAAGCTAGTACAGACTAAAAACTTAGAAAATTGCTTCTTAGTAAAAGGCAGATTAACCTCAAGTATACTTCTTGCTGTCAGTTCAATAGTATTGCTCTATTTCTACTTATGTTTGGCTTTCCTTCCTGCATCATCTGTGAATGACAGTAACACCTGATTCAAAGAAATTTAATGTTGTTTTTACTCCCTGCTGACTCCTCTGATAGTTGTACTACAAACCAAAATAAAGTACTATTGGCCTTTAAGGTTTCTCTGTCAAGTTTTAAGACTGTCGTATTTCAATTATGAAGTGCCTGTGGTGTTTGGTTTTTGCATTAGAAGTGGTTAGTGATGGTTGTTAGTAAGTGATGGTTGTACTTGCTCTGGAACATGCGGGGTGTGACATGCACTTGCCAGGACACTTCCTCCCAAATAAGTACTAGAAAAGTATGGGTGTTTTTTCAGGATCACCTTGGAGTCATGCTGGACTTCTGTAATATTCCCAATGTGAATAAGTAGGAGAAAAGCTGATATAAGGAAATACTTGTCTTACCTATCAGAAAGAAACAATAAAAATTTAGAATAGTGTATGTTCCTCATCTTCTCTCATGACTGGGTCCCAGTCCCTTTCAAGAGAATTTATTATCCCAGGGATAAAGATCCCAGCTCTGTCCTTTGAGACAACCTGGCCATCCTCCACACCTTCAGCTGACTGGCACGAGTGTTTTGGAGAGTGGATTAAAATGTGCAATATTGTGATGCAGGGACGTGGGTTGGAGACAGCCCCATGACACAGCCCATGGAGCAGCCTCAGCAAGCAGCCATGAGTTTATTCTGGCTGCCCTTTTCATTGGCATCTCCTGGCTCAGAGAGCTCAGGGGATGGGAGCTCTCCCTGCGCAGCTCTCCAGCCACTGGTGATTCTGCATGCAGCTTGAGCAGGGCTCTGAGCTCTCTGCTGCCTCCCCACCAGAATGAGTGAGCCAGGCCAGCCAGGCTGGATTTGTCCTGGCCAGATTCATCTTGTTCAGCTACAGACCAGCTGTACCTCGACAATACAATATGCACATTCCAGCAACATCATTCTTTCTGAGATTTTAGGGTTATTAGGATCTGCACATTTCAGTGTTTCAGTGTTTTTTCTAATAATTAAAGGGTTATGCATTTTAAATTCTGGGTTTTTAGACTGTTTGATGTATGCCTATCTAGAATGAAATTTAAAATTTGTTTTGCAGTATTACAAACCATATGTAACTGAATGCCAAAAAAGGGTTATGCTGAGAGGCTTTAAATTCTAGGCTATTCCTGCATATTGATTGGAAAAGGGTAATTGACACAGGAAGGAGAGCCCTTAGTACTCCAGTTGTAGCAGTGGAGGTTGAAGTAATTAATTTCTTATGAGGCACTTCACATCTCACAGCATTAGATCCATAGGGAGTATTCCATGAGGGCTTGAAGAGGAGGAAAATGACAGTCTCATATTGAAGCTGTTGAGGAAAAAACCTTCTCTATAATGAGAAACAGTTCCACATGAAAGAGTCCCTATTCGCTCACTTGCATATGATTTTCCATACCCCTTTTTAAAAAATATTCTTACTTGTTTTCACAGAAATAGGTTTTCTTGAGCCAAGTGTCTTTAAAAAAATCACACTGGGGTGGGTGTGTTAAGAGTAGGGAATCTGTGTCACTGAGTGGAGGTAGTGATTTTCAACTTAAAAGTATTTGTGGGTTATTCATTTATGTTTCTCATATTAAAAAAAGAAAGGTAACAAATATACTTCTAAATTAATTTCCCTTTCCAGCCTTTTGCTGTACAGTAAAAATAGGCTTTGAAATGCTGCATGAAAAGGCCTGGGAGCTTTTACCTTTTCACAGGATAAATGTCAGAAATGTCAGGTACTGGCTTAACTGCCTTGTCAGAGGATTCCTTGAATAACTTCTGAAATGTTCGTGTAAGAGATTTCTCAGGCAGTGAATGCCGTGCATATACTTGTTCATGCATCTAAATAGTTCCATGTTTCAGTGAAGTTGCTTGTGCTCAAGGAGTTATTCCTATCCACTTCCAGGATGGGAACCAGGAGGTCTTTAAAACATTTTGTTTGAAGGCGTGATACATCCATGAGAAGAACTGTAAACAACCAGTTCATTTCTGAGTTCCAGCCTGACACAGGCTTCTCCTCTGAGTCCTGCAGGTTTGGAGAAGGTCATTGTTTTGTTCTGGTGTATTTAACTGGACATGGCACCTCCAACAAGCAATTTTGGTTTTTACTTGGACATTGCACTTTGAGGAACAAGCTGAAAATTTGAAGGGTAAAATAATATTGAAATTAGTTCTGCCTTTAAGAATTCTGCCTTTAAGGGACAAATCCCAGGGCCTAGTGGTATCCAGAATGGTACAAGGGAATGCAAGGAGGCTCTGCCCCACACTTGGCATTTCTCACATAGCCAAACAGTCATCTTAGAATTTTTTCTCTCTGTGTGACCTTCAAGGTAACAAATCCTTTGTCCCCTCCTAGCAAAGAATGTAGGAAGTGGTATTAGTTTCATTTAGTTACTGGTGGCTGAAGCATGGTGTTAACCAGTTCTGGCAGCTGTGAACCAGCTGGGATAAATGAGGACTGCAACAGGATGGAACTGATCTTCCCTTATAAAGGCTTATGGGCTTTTTGGGGGCTTTTCTGAGACAGATGCTTGTAGATGTCTTTACTTTGTTGTGTTACACAACATCATTTGAAAGATCAGGGTTTCTATAAGCTGTGTATGAAAAAAAAAATCCTGTCATTGCACAAAAAATTGAGGTGTGGAAATGCCCCAAGTAATGACAAGATTGTTTCATCATGCAAAATAAATTGTAAAATTGCTTTTTATACAATTTTCTTATAATGTTATGGTTTCGATTAGAATTCACAGTGACTTTATACATGAAAAGAAGAACCATTTATAAATTCCATATACAAATAAAAATCATGATATGTTACATGCTCAATTGTAACAAGAGACATAAAATGCTTGGTGTCTCTATAGAGGCTGTGACTTTACTTTAATGTCCTATCCTAAGTTGTGTGAGAGTTTGTTTTCTGTTTTTTTTTTTTTTAAATTAACGTGCAAGGTACAGGACCCTCTAATTGCTGAGTGTAGGATTATTTGCAGTCAACACAGAGGCTGAAACAGTCAATCATTTAATTAGAGCTCTGACATTTCTTAAGTTGTTGTAGTATTGATTGCTGTGTACCTTTTAGCTTGGCTACTTTTAAAAATATTTCTCTGGAGAACTGATTTTGATAAATGTGCTAGTCTTTTTTTAACTAAAACTGTTCTTGGATACATAGAACTATATTAAAAGCTGTTTAGCACAGAGTCATGGTACAGCTGCTGGAGACGATTGACAGAGGGCAGGTTTAGCCCAGATACAGGGAAGAAATTCTTCCCTGTGAGGTAGATGAGGCCCTGGCAGAGGGTGCCCAGAGGAGCTGTGGCTGCCCCAGGATCCATGGAAGTGTCCAAGGCCAGCTTGGATGAGGCTTGGAGCAACCTGGGATAGTGGGAGGTGTCCCTGCCCAAAGCAGGGGCTTGGAATGAGATGGGCTTTAAAATCCCTTCTAACCCAAACCATTCTGTCATTGTGGGATATATAAAAAAAATCATGCTAGAAGATTGGAATTTTTTTTCTATTTTTTCCTCCCAGGATTGTTCAATGACTATTTGGGAACAAACACATCCCATGAAACAAAACATGTGCTTAAGTTCTGACCACAGACCTTTAAAGATGGGAATATTGGCCTAGGTACTAGAAGAGATTAGATGATCACTCGAGTAGTTCTGCCCATATCTTTGTTATACTACTGATCAGTGCAACTATCACGTAAACATTTGTGGCCCTTCAGAAGTATCAATAAAGTGAAAATAAAACCCTTCTCAGAGTGTCTATATTGTCCTTTAAGATCAATTCGACAGAGTCTGGAGCTTATGGAATCCCTGTGTTATAAATAAGAAGCTTGACTAGGCCAATATTCAAGCAGCAATCAATTTATTAATTAATATGGTAAAGTATGAGTGATACAGCGCTGGGTACAGTGGGGGTAGTTTTCCCTCCAACTGCACACCGATAGTAGAGGGTTACAGGTATTTATAGGGGTACTCATCAGCTTTCTCAGCAGTTTCTATTCCCAATTTTTATTCATCAGCAGTTTCTAGTTCCCATTTTTTACATCACAGTTCTATACACTATTGTGATTTAGTTTTTCTCAGGATGTATCCCAAAAGGAGTATCCCAGATGGTGGTGGTTCAGTTTCTGAAAGACAAATCCCATCTGGTGAGGTCCAGCTCTCCAGATGTGGGTCCACCTTTTAATTGCAAGGACTATAAATCTCATAACAGTTATGTCCAGCTTCCCTTGGTCAAAACTATTAGTCCTTGCGTTGATGTTCAGATTCCTTTCTCAAGCTGTTTTTCTCTGTTTTGTTAAGGCGTGAGATAAGCATATTTCCTTTATATATATTCTAAAGCTATCGTTTCAAGAATACAAGCAATATTCTAAAATTATACTTCAAAAGGTTGTTATTGCAAAACTCTTTAAGGATTAACTACAAGCAAGGAGCAACATCCTTAAAGCTTTAATTCAAATGCTCCCAAATCAAGTAAGGTTAATTTTAAACAAAGGATAGGTTCAAAGGCCTTCTTCCATGCTTTACTTTCCTCAGTTATTATTAGAATTGGTCTTTATAACTGTCCCATGGTCGGTCTCCACACATATCACAATCACAAATACACACATTGCCTGTATGTACCTAACACAAAACACAGCTTTGTATTTCACACCTGCAGTCTTTGTTGCCGCTGGCAGCTGTTGGCATGGACCCGCAGAGGCTTGGCTCAGGCTGGTTCCTGAGTCCGGCAGGGCTGGGCAGATGTCATGGTTTGCACCTGTGTACCTTGGGGTGCAGAAGGGTCTGCCGTGCCTGAGATTGTCACAATCCCCTGCTGCTGTAAATGAGCTCCATCAAAGCCAGTGGTGATAGGGCCACGTGTTTCAGCAGATGACACAGCCCATACCTGTGTCTTGGTTTAAATGGTAATCCAGCAGGGAAGATTTTCTGCACATATGGTTTTTGGGACATTCAACTAATGCTGTTTGCCAGTGTGTGAAATAGATGGGCCTGTATTATTTGCAGTACCCAGCATTTATCCTCAGGCTATCCAGTGTTAATTAAAGATACTTATTTTCACTCAGTGGAGTATTAATAATACTGTGACTTATTGCTTGTAAAATGTTTCAAACGTTAAAAATGCATTGAAATAGGAACTGGATATTGCTTTAAGGATCTTCACAAGGGAGCCATATAACTTGTAGGTATTACATATATTTCACAGGAAAAAACAGTAGGTGGATGCAGGATAACTGAAAGGTTCAGCTGCCTGATTTTTAAAATCCAGACCCAGAACAATGTGCATAATTTTCCTAGCCCTTTTCCTAATTCAGTCACTCTGTACAAGAAGGAACTGTCTCAGGATAGGTGTGTTTGTTTGAAGTACAGCAGTCACCAGGACTTAATTGCCAAGCAGATGCAGATTATTTCAAGTCCAGACGTGTGGGTTCCATCACTGGGGAGTGGGACAGCTGCACTCTGCTGAGTGTGGAGGTGCTCAGGTCACCTGTGCCAGCATTTCAATGGACACTGGTCAAACGTTACATCTGCCATTTGTGGTTATTCAAGAGTGTAACCATCTTGTGTGGCTCTGGGGCTGTTGTGTCAGATCCGGGTGGAGTCTGAGTCTGCAGGGGAGCACCCACCCACAGGGCGACTTCAGCCCCCCAGGGCCCAGGGGGCCTTACCCGAGAGAAGCAGGAGAAGGCAGCTTGGGGCCGCTGGTGTTTGAGAGTGTTCCCACAGGAGACTTTGTAGCCAGCTGTTCCCCTGACTGCAAAAGACTGCGCATGGTTTAACACTCTGTGGAAGTAGGATTTGTCCCAACAGTAGTGTGGGGTTTTTGATGTTTTAAGTTTCTTTAGGGAAGAATGAGAGTCTGCAGTAATGAGGTTACCTGCAGTCTGGACTTGTCCATATTATACAGCCTGAAGCTGCATTTATGGAGCATTTGTAGTGTATTTTATTTCTGAGGGAAAACATGAGGTGAAGAATAGTTTCATGTATAGTTAGATTTGCTTTCTAGACATTATGTTAAGAATTTGAAAATAAAGTATTTTTGTCTTGTTCACTGTTCAATATTTTATGCCACTTGCTGCCTGAGGTTATTTCAGAATAGCTGCTTCAAAGGTTTAGGTTAGCTGAAAGCCAGTTGTATCATTAGTGGCCACCTTTGAAGTTACAGATTACCAGGGAATTTGAAAAATATCCCAGTATTTTACAATGATTTTGTCTTTATAGAAAAATAGGCTCTAAATATAAAACTTTCAAAGGATATGCCAGTGCAGTTTGTAGTCTGAAAATGCACAGGCATAAACTGAGTTGTATCCACTGAGTTTTTCCTGGCCCTGTTTACCTGGCAGTTCAGAAGGGATCATTTCATTGTCAAGGTTGACAAGAGCTTGCAAAGCATAATAGAGGAGTCATTATTTACTTTGGTTCCTGTGCAAACCTTGGTGCAAAAAATGATGGCATTGCTGTGGAGCAAAAGTGAGTATCCACCTCCAGGGATTCCTTGAAGGTTTTAAGGTGAAGTTCAGACCTTTCTCCAAGACCTGGTTTTGATCATCTATTCCCTGCAAAGACTATAGCCAGTTTCAGAGATAGAAGTCATAGGAGATTTTCTAAATCTCCCTGAAAATACTAGTTCAGTTTTTAAAGTAGTTTTTCCTTTCAGTTGAAACAGAATGTGCTAATAATTTCAAGGCATTTATGACATTGCACATTCCATTTTAATGTAAGAGTTCTTTTCTAGCCACCTCTAGTCTTAGTTTTAATATTAAGCATATTGTCCTATACACAGGTTTCTTTAGTAAGGAAGTAACTCTGATTGAAGTATGATACATAGATAATAAGCTTATACTCCTGGGTGCCTACCATGATATTACTACTTCCATATTAATTTTATTGTTATTTATAAAATAACACAGGCATGTCCATAATAAAGACTTCCTGGTGTTTGGTAAATGCTGTGGTCATCGTACATAGCTATTGCTTAGCGTTTATGAGAGCCTGGTTCTTTGTGCTGTAAATATCATGAGTGCTGGCTTTGTGTAAAGTACCACTATTTGTGGTTCCTTCCTTTAGGCCAGGGCAGTCCAAGACAGTCAGCAATGATAGCTTGCTTTAGGCAAGCAAAGTTCATCACACATTTTGTATTTTCATGTTGTTTCTGTACTAACAGGAAAAAAAAAATCCAAACCAGCTAGTAGGCACAGAAGTGTTATGGTGATGTTGCAGGGAAAAAATGCTGAGTGAAGGGTGAAGTATACTTTTCAATAGGTAACCATGATAGAAGCACTTTGCTTATAGGTGGAAATAAAAAAAATAAAATTGTTTACAAAGTAAAACTGATTCTCTTCAGACCTCTCAAATATCTCAAGAGCTCAATCTTCTAGATTCTGAGGATGAATGTGCTGTGGAATGAAGAGGTTGCCCTTTCATGGGCAGTGTTTGCAATTGCACCAGCTTGGACATTTTGAAACTCACCCATTCTGTTTTACAGAAGGAGAATGAACACTACAGACAAAAGCATAACCACACTGCATTGTGGGCACCTGAATTTATACACTGTTTGTAGAGAGAGAGAGAGAGTTATTTTTCACATGAATAGGGTATTAATGCATTGCCATAAATATTACTGTGGTCGTTGTTGTTATTACTATTACTAATCATCATCATCACCATCATCATCATCATCACATCGTCACTATCATCATAATTCTATTCATGGTGTTGATTACACTGGGAGTATTACGGCAATTCAGAAGTTGAGAAGTGTTTATTTTGTTCCTGTATACTGCTTCTAAAGCATATGTTATGATTCAGCAAATTCTGCTTAACATCACAAATTGGCATTCTGTGAACATTGTGGTACTTACTGGCTCTTGAAATGTATGAAGAATTTGAAAAGTCCTTCAGCATATATGATTTACCAAATGCTCTGATGCACTGGGTACACAAAGGATGTACTTGCTGAGGGGTCCCAGACAGCCACTGATGGTTTTCTGTCCCTCTGATTGCAGACTGACAAGGCAGAGAGAAGCAATGCCCTGAATGTTGCCATAGACAGTATGTGCAAGAAGACCAGAGACCTCCGCAGACAGGTGAGACCTGGGCAAATGAAAGGTACAAAAAGGTCTTGGGGGATGCTTTTCCAATTTGCTGCTTTCAGTTTATGTGTTTGGACAATAATATTTTCTTTTCCATAATAAAAATATATTGAAGACAATTGCAGATTCCACAGAATATTTACATACCAGTTTTGAAAACTCTGGGAGAAAACCCTGCCAAATGATCCTGGCTGAATATATCTGTATGTATGCACGTCTAAATATATTTGCTGTAGATATATATCAGTAATGTACTCTAGCCGTCAAGATTTGTTTAATTTTCAATAAGCTTGCAGTATTCCTGGTTGAAGGAACTACTGAGTCACTATGTGTGGGTCTTTACAGCTGTGAGAACTCTTACCACACAGGAGGGTCCTTGGAATGCCCAGTCCACAGTCTACCCCCCATTTTATATCCCAGTGTCCTAAAACCAGTGTGAGACGTGGACCAGATCCACAACTTCAGTGAAGGGCAGAAGGTTAGCAGTAGACATCAGCTGTGTTTATACCCTTTCTCTGTAATAAATATCTTTGAGAAAAACTGTAGAATATGCTGGATGTGTATAATGGGCCCTTTCAAAAAGAAAACCCCTAGAAAGTCAGTAGTTCTTTCAGCCAGGCTGCCCCCACCAAGAGCATGAAAGTTTACAGCTACAAAGAACATGAGTACACCTCTTTCATCCTGTCTCCAGCTTGGGCTCTTGATCATCTCCCTGGTGGAAGACTATCTCTCCCAGCTTTGTGTTCAGTCTTTCAAACCAGCCTGTGCTTCAAGATGAGGAATAGATTCCTTCCTGCTCCCATAATCAGCCAGGGGAGGCCTTGAAAAATGAGAAGAGTATAATGTAAATACAGTGTTTACAACCAAGTAGCTATCCAGTTTCTGCTTACATTCTGTCCAGGAATGTGTTCAGTGCAGAGACCTGCATCACCAGCTCAGTGTGTCTAGGAACCCTTCCATTCATTTCCTTCCATGAGTTAATTAAACTCCAGCTTAAAACACTTTATTGACTCCATTACAGTGGTTAAAAGCTGTTAACTGATTCAATTTGTGTCTTTCTGTAAACCTTTGGAAAATGTTCAGGCTGAATGTAATCATGCCCAATTTATAGTCAATCTAGAACCAGTAATTTCCTCTTACCAGAACAGCTCTGTGCTGCTTGACATTTTTTCCACTGGAAAGCATTTATGAGAAATATTTTATATCTTTCCTCCAATTCTATGTTCATACATATGAATTGCGTAAGAATTGTTTTAGGAAGAGTGTTTTCTGCATGCCTAATTCCTGTTCTGGGAGACATGAAATTGTGAATTTTGTGCTTGCAGATATTGCAGTAGAGTCTTATTTGCTTTCACATACAAACATTCATTACTCTGTCTCCCAGCAATTTTACAAGAAACATGAGAAGTGTTGTTTGCTCTACTCTTGCAGCTTTCCTAATACTGTATTTTAATGTGTAGTGAACCCCAAAGATACAGGAAAAGCTCCTTGGAGAATTGAATGCTGAGTCATTCCTGAGCAAGTGTTATCTTGTCCCTCTGACCCGACCTGGTTGAAACCCAGCCCTTTAATCAGTTAAGGCAATACTATTGTAACCTTTAGCTATTGGTCAGTTAAGGAATATGCTTAAACCTGCGGCTATTGGCTGGTTTTGGATCCATGCCAAGGCTATAAAAATAGCCCTCTGTACCCCCACAGTTGGAGAAGAAGAAGCGCTGTACCCCTTCGCAGACCTCCCGAATAAACCATCGTTGCGGAACCACGGCGTCTTCTCTGACCCCTCTCTCTCCGTCTGCTATGCCGTTGCCCCGAGGCGATCCTTCCTAGCAGCAGAGCTTAATCCATGAAAGAGCTGACAATCACTGAGCTGAATATCACTAGCTCGCTAGGAAGGAGCCCGGTGGCTTGGCCCCTGCTTAACTCAGCTATTGGGTCTCTGCTAAAGACTTGACTACTGAGCTAGCTGGGCATTATATATAATAATAGGGCCTACCTAGAGAGGCTCGTTTTATTATATATATTAATGGTACTGTGTACCTTTGCTGGCATTGTGTCAGGCACTCTCAGTGCTTTCAGGGCTGTGCTCTGAAGTGTATTCTGCTTTCAGTCCTCACTGGGACTGCCTCTGCAAAACTTGGGTTAAAGATGAAACCTTATAAAGCTGTATTTTTAAAATCTCTTCAGTAGTGCCCCATCAGAGAGGCGCTGTCCCAGCCAGCAGCCTGGCTGTGGGTTATGCCATGGGCCCCTTTGGAGCACCTTTGCACATCACAGCAAGGAGAGTGAAGGAAGGCTTGTGTCTGGCAAGACTGAAGGCAACAGTAGCTGTCCCCAGAACTGTCCATGTGCCAGCAGCAGATAGTCAATCGCTGGCTGCTCTGTTTTGGAGAGTTGCTCGCTGTACATTGTTGATGTCTGTTAACATTTCACTCAGTGTAAAAGAAACAGCTCAAGCATGCTTGCTCAGCCAGCAACCCATACGATCCAACTGAGTCAAGGCCACCCCTAATGCTGCCTGTGGGGAGAAAATTGCAACTGCAGTTCTCCGAGCCTTGTCTCATGTGTGCACATCACCATCACAATTTGGACTGTATTGTTCCATTGATCTTTTCCCCTCATGTGTTTGCTCTTTCAAAAATTCTCAAATTGGGTGTTAGCAATGAAATAATTTTTCCAATGCCGCATGGACCACCTTTGAAACTTGCAGGGATAACAGGCCAAATTCTGTCCCCACAAATGAAAAAAGATTCCCTGTCGTAATTGTGCTGCAACCTGGAGTGATGCTTTGGCTGTCACCTTGGTGTATTTTTCACCAAGCAGATGCATTTCTATAAAAAGGATGAATTGGAGTGACATTGGTTGGCTTATTTTTGTGTGTGTTACTTTCGGAAGTTCGAATTTTATACAAAAATTAATTTTTGCTGACCCAAGAGTTTCCTGTTCCTGAGGTTCAAAAGGAGCCACAGGGAGGAACTGTGTCCAAAGATGCCATTCATTCACAGGATTTGAAATGACCTGTGAAATCTTTATAGAAATATTTTTTGGAATTGGCCATTCACTCACTGGCAAGCCCACCAGACAAGTTGAGAATGGTCTCTCTGGCCTTGAATATGTAAAGCAGATGCTGTATAAACTCACTGCATTGGCCAAAGCTTCCCAAACTTTTTGTTTTGGCTGGACCATGGGCAAATCTGCTCCATTGCCTGAGGCAATAGATGGAAAAATGAGGCACACGAACAGTACCTGATCGAATCTCAAGGTCATGACTTCACTTCCTTGTGAGAAGCTCTGCCATGCTGTGACACCCAAGCCCCTGAGAGAAGCCCCAAGTCCTTGATCCCTTTATGAGTTGTTTGAGGAGATGTCCACAGTCTTGTCTTCTGCCTCTGTCTGCGTGCTCACCTCTTCATTTACGAGATCCGTGTCTTCCTGCGTCCGAGTCCTGTAGGGCTTCACGTGTCTCACCAACACTCTCTTCAGACCTCACCCTGTGGAAACAAGCTAAAACCTTGCCACACGTGATTAGTTTGAGAGGGCCTTCAATCTGTCCTGTTTCTGGATTTCTGAACAAAGCTAAAGGATTCTACCTTGATTTTGCCTGGGTAATGTTAGAAAAAATGCCTGAGAATTGGTGAGTTGGGTTCTGAAAAAGGAGCTGTTGAGAATGTATCAATTGAGACCTGGATATTTCTGAGCTTCCCAAAGATGGATATTTTGTGACATCAGCTTGCCACAGCTGGAGGCTTTGCAATCCTCTTGGATTGACTGCTCCTGTGGATGCAGGTGGCTGCACAAGCTGACAATTTGGGCAAGCACTAATGATTTCCCTTGCCTGACTTTGTGCATTTGATGAAAAAATGTATGGCTCAACCTTGCCTGCTCAAAAATATCCAGTAAAGTCTGTGAAATAGGCATGGTTAGCTTGTCTGCCTGGGCTTTCCCTTCTGCTGAAAATCCTGGAAGGGACGAGTGTGCCTTAATGTAAGTAATGAAATATTTGTGTTCCCCGTTTTTCAGCAGTGTTTTCATACATGATAAGTATGAATATAAGTTTTCATTGCTTGTTTCTTTCAAAAGCGAACCCTCCAATTGTCTGACTATATTTGCAACGTATGCTGAATCTGTGATAAGATTTAGAGGTTGGTGGAACAATTGAAACACCCTGACAACTGCTGCCAGTTCCACAATTTGTGGTGAACCTTGGACTGTTCTTACATCTGAGTCCCATTCCCCTGCGACCAAATTCTGCCACGTGTTTACTGATTTGTGAATTTTTCCTGAACCATCAGCAAATACTGTTATCCCATCCAATGGTTCCTTACTTATTCTTGGTTTTTCCCTAAAACATATTTTTGATTTCAGCAATCTGTGACCTGTAAAATGAATCATGCAAATTCCTGGCTACCTTAACAATGCTATTAACAAGTCTTTTGATTTCTGCACTGCCCAGTCAAAATAATTCTTCTTCAATGGTAAATGAATTGCAGAAAAATTCCTGCCTGACATTGTCAGCAACCTTGTCCTTGCTTCTATTATAATTTGGGATGCCATCTCCAGGTCTGTGAGGATCGTCTTTTGAGACTTCTGTAACTTTCTCGAGTTCTTTCTGTGCTTCAGGTGTAAGAGTTCTGGGAGATTTGATGTCACTGTCAAATTTTCCTCTCTCAAAAGATTGAGCCTCTGGAATGTCATCGTTTGCGATCCTCAGGGTTGGTCTCATCCAGTTGATTTCTCTGAGAAACTGATGTAGGTCATGCAAATTGCTGATTTTGGAGCTGACTTCCATCTTCTGTGGTCTTATTGTTTGCTCCAAGATCTTCCACCCTAGGTATTTCCATGGTGCGATCTTCTGAATCTTGGAAACACTGATTTCCAGTCCTGCCTTCTGCACCTTCTGCAATCACACAGTCACGAGCTTCTTGCGGCTCCTGTTGTGTTGGTACCTTTGCAGAGGCTCCTCCCTGTTGATGCTTGGGACATAGAATGCAAGTAGAGGAGCATCATCTGGATGGAACGGGATGCTGAAGAAAGAGTCCTTGAGATCAGTGATCACAAGTGGCCAGTCTGGGAATCATTGAGAGTGAAGGAGGTCCCTGTCGAAGCAGTCCCATGTCCTTGAAGACTTCATTGGTCTTCCTGAAGTCATGCAGCAGTCTCCATGAGCCTGAAGTTTTCTTCCGAATGATGAACACTGGGGAATTCCATGGGCATGGTCTCCAGAGGGAAAGTCCTGCTGATCAAACACCGGCATGACTTGTTCCGCTGCATGTGGTGGCAAAACGAGAGCTTTGGCTTACCAGGGTGTTCTCTGGAACAGTCAGTGGTGGTCGAAGAGCTTTGGCTAAGACTGTCAGCTCTTCATCTTGATTTGCCGAAACGATTGAAAGATAAATGACAAGTTCAAGGATGCTGCTCCTGTCCTTACCAATTATTAAAAAGTGCTGTTTCTGGGGCAAAGTTCCAGTGACACCAGTAGGTATCACTGCGTGTCCCTCATCCATGAAACAACCCAAAGTCCTCAATCTTCTGTAGGCAAAGCACAATGCTTGGAACTTCTGTGTGGTCCACATCCCTGTGTCTTTTCTTTTTTCTGCTTGTGGAAAGGTCAGTGTTTCCTTGCCTGTGCTTTTTGTCAGCATTCCTATGCACCTGACTGAGTTTCATATTCTTCACTGAGATCCACCCGGACCCCCGCACCTGCTAAAACACAAACAAATCCACGTCCCCACAGGGACTAGACGATTATCTCAAAATCTTGGAAGTGAAGAATGGGTCCTGATATAAAAATGAAACATTGATCTGTTCTGTTCCAGTCTCCATGCAATACTGCATAGGGAAATACAAGACAACAACAATTAAAAATCAATCAAATAATACACACAACCAATAACACATCTAAAATCATACAAATGTTACAATACAGAACTGTCATCCCAGAGTCTGCGATAGCTGATGAATCTTAAAACAAATTTGAAAACAGCTTCAGCTATCATATATGGTCAAATCGCCAAGCCAAAAGGACTTGAATACTTTTTAGTGCAGAAAACATCTGGGCTGATTGTCAATAATTCCATTCAATTAGTGCTAGAATTTGGCCAGAATTCGAACTCTAATTAATGGATCATTCAATACATTTTAAAACAAGACTCTTAAAAACAGCAATTATAAATAGAAAACCTTAGGATTAAAGATCAATCAAACCATTGAATAATTGAATCCCTCCAAAACTTCTGTCAGGACAGAAATTCTTCAAACACAGCAAAGCTTTTGAATTCTCAGCTGCAATACTCTATAATAACTGAAGAAATAATAATGAAGAAAACCATGAAACTGGCAATCTGGATTTAAAAGAAGCCCAAAAAACATGAGTCGTCAAAAAATAAAGACGAGATTCTGAAGAGACACATGTCCTGCAGATAATCACACAAAGAGATAATGGAGCACATGAAAGCTGGCTGTAAATATTACAACAACACTTTGATAATAATTCTTATCATAAATTCTGAGAACTCCCATTTTGCAATCAACTTATCAACATGAAATGTTTGAAGGGCTTATGACAACCTTTTAAAAGTATTTACATAGCATTAATAACAATTCTTATTTATCAGTATTACCTATAAAATCTAAAATAACAAAGATCACAAATTCAATACCAACAAATTTTTGAACCATTGAAGAATCAGCCGATGATCCCACACACAGGATCCGATCGACGCCTTTCAAATGCTCTGTCTTCAGAGACATCCCAGGCAATTGAATTATTACCAATACTTCTCCTTTTATATACTAGTTTCTCTCCCTGCGAGACATTTTTCACAATAGAAGATTTCCATTTATATCATATTTGTAATAACATTAATTTGCACTGGTTTCCCCTTTTCTCTGTATCTTGAGCAAAAGCCTGATGCTTTCTCACTCTACATTGATTTTTCGGCTAGCTTTTTTACATGTTCATCTTTTGCATCAGAAACCTGATCATCTGGTAAATGCTGTTTCCCCCACTTCTGTGGCACTGGTCTGTTGAGGAGCTCGGTGTGCTCACAACATGTGCTGCACTTGCAAAAAATCTCCAACTTGAGATTTTGATGAAGGCTGAAATTGTGTGCTGGCTGCTGTTGTTAGAACTGAGTTTGCATGATTTTTGACTGAGCTAACATTTGAAGGCTGAATACATGAATGTCCCTCTGGGAAGGGAGAGCTTTGAACCACTGGAATCGGAGCCGAGGGTGCCGGGACCGCCCAAGACGTCACTGTCTCCGTCCCGCTCCACCTTTAATGTCTCCTCCCTAGTGTCTGTTTCTGACTCTCCCTCCTCCCCCGACGCTGTATCCACGCCCCTGTGCCTGTGCGTACAGCTCTTGCCCCGCGTGTGCCTGCATTCCTGCTGCGACGCGTGCGGGTCCGCGTCTCATTTCCGTGTCCTGCATCTTTATCACGCGCCCCCTGCGCCTGTCTACGGTGGCCGCTGAAGCTCTGCAGCTGCTCCCAGCTTGCCGCCCACGTCTGATGCTTGACGCTATATTGGAGAGCCCTTCCTGGAAATTCCCACTTGTCCCACCTCCTGCGTGCCTCTTTGGCACCGCGTCTGCTAAGATAGCCGCCGCCCCTGGTGTTGTACCCACAAAAATCGCATCAAAACCTGGCGGGCACGTGTTCCCTGCGCCAGCCATGGCCGCCGCCGCCATTGCGCATGCTCCCGCGCCTGCTGCGCTGCCCACACTCCTGAGCCGCCCCGCGCCAAGCTGTGCTGCGCTGAGCTGTGCCGCGCCGCCGCCATCTCGTTCTGGCTCCGTGCCAATGTCCGCAACTGCCATGCGTGTTCCCTGCTCGGCCGGTGTCTGTGCCGCCACTGCGAACTGGGGAAAAAACCCTCCCCGCTCCGTCTGGCCCCACTCCTGCACCCGCCGGGCATGCCCTGGATGGCTACTGACCAACCGCCCGCTGGTGCTATATCTGCGACTCAGCCCGCTGCCCCTGTGGCCCTCCTGCCGGCCCCCGCAGCCCCCACGGCCACTTCTGCAACTCCCCCGGGCTGCTCCCAGTTCGCCAGTCGCTGGAAAGCAGCTCTGCCCCGTGTTCCCAACCCCCTCTGCCTGTCCTCCCCCGAGTTCTGGGGACTCTGGGCGTTCTGGGGACCCGTGGGACCCTGGACTCTATGGTTAAAAGCTTCAAAGCCGTTTTTTCTTTTTTTTTTTTTTTTTTTTTTTTTTTGTCCTGCCCTGTAGGGCTGCCCAGACATTGGGCTGTTCTGGGAGCATGTACCCCCCGTGTTCTCAATTTTGACCTTTCTTACCAAAAGCTGAATCATCTCCAAGGTCAGTCTGGAGTTTGCCCTGGTCACTGTCCAGCAGCTTGCAGGTGAGGATTCTCCAGGCCGGCTTCTGGTCCTCCTGATTCTGGATCGAGCTTGAAACGAATCTTCTAGGCAGAGGTCGAGATGTTATTTTTGAATTTTTTCCTTGAGAGTGCTTGTTTTCTTTTCTTCTCGGGCTGGATTTCAGTGGCTGATGGCTGTGGCGTGGCTGCTTGCCAAGAACCCATCTGGTTGCCCTCTTGGAGCCCACCTGGGTGTCTTCTTGGAGCCCAGCCAGGGACCACCAAATGTGGGAACATTAGTTTGTCTGAGTGACCCCAAGAAAATTTGGAAAGTCTCTTTTCCCAGCCTGGCGCTTAAAGAAGGAGTCAGGGCTCTTCATTTCGCGGTCTCAAGGTTGTTTATTATTTCTTATCTATAAAATTCTTTCTCCTGCCCTGACGAGGTCAGCTTAGCAGGATCATCTGAGGCATTCTGCCCGCCCACAGGGTGGCTGTGTCTTCTTATACTACAAACTACATACATCATATTTACAATTACCTTCCAATGCCCATCACCCATGTTAGACAGTGAGCTTCTACTCTAAACCAATCTGTAAGTGCCAACATCACACAGAAAATGGATGACAAGAAGAAGAAGAAAGAACCACGAGGCAGGCCCTGATTCCTCCATCTTGTCTCCCAAACCCCCCTGTACCAAAATCCTAAAATCTACATTTTCACCCTGTGAACAAACCATTCAAACCCAGGTGATTCCCATGTCCCCACAAATAGGTGGCAGATCCCTAAAAGGGTCAAAATCAAGCCACCAGGTGCTTTTGGCAACATTCCAGGACATCCGAGTCCCCCAGGGGTTTCTCTCGGCAGCTCTAGACATCCCGGAGGGATGTGCTGAGTTCCCACACAGAACAGGATCTTCTGGGAGCTGTAGAAACTCTCCAGCTTTTCAAGGAAAATTACTTGCATTCATTTCAGGAGCTTGTCCAGTACTTCTGGGGATTCTAAGCTGTTCAGCTTTGTTTTGATTTGTACTTGTGCTGGAGATATGTGTGTGTCATTTCTGCTTGCGCAGCTTTACCTGGATCACTGCTTCCCTGCTGAGGAGAGCTTACTAATATTTAGTGTTGCAGACATCTTTTGTGAAAAATCCTTCCTTTAGGATTTTTCCCTTCTGAGAAACCGAGAGGCCTCAGAGACAAAATTAAACAATTGTTATCTGCTGCTGTGGAATGCAACAGGTGCACCTGTGATTGGCCCATCTCTGATGTTTATAGTTAATGGCCAATCAAGAACTTCAGCTGTCCCGGACAGAGCCCAGGATAGCTGCTTTGTTTTCATTCTTGCTATTCTATTCTTAGCTAGCCTTCGGAGAACTTCTTCCTTCTATCTCTTTGTAGTATAGTTATAATGTAATATATATATAATATAATAAATCAAGTCTTCTAATTATGGAGTCAAGATTCTCGTCTCCTCTTCATCCTCAAAACCCTGCTTCCCAAAGGGACAAAAACTGGTGACCCCTGACTGAACAATGAACAACTGGACCTTCAACTGAGGAGGACAGTGTGAGACCCCCACAGGAGCATTTGCTACATTTGAGTAAATCCTGAGGTGTGGCATTGATGGTTGCTTCACGAGCGACCGCAAAAGTGGATTCTAGCCAGGAGCTGAAGAACTGAAGATCCTGATTTGGACAGAGTTCACAGCAAGGCTGACCACAAAGAGAACCTTCTGAAAAGCCTCCAGGATGATGTCTGGAAAGCCTACCAGGACCATGCAGATGGCCAGAGAGTGTTGGACACTGTGTAAAGGTACTGTGGGTTTTTCCCCTCCTGAAAATGCGGCCTGTTGTAATTTGTGGCTGCTTATGTGGAGGATTTCTCCCTTGGGGGATGAGGTTCATTTCTCCCCTTCAGAGGAGAAACTTATTGCCCTCTGGCAAAAATGGGGTCAAGAGGATGGACTTCTCCTGATGGAGACAGATTTCTTCTATGAGTTTTTCCAGTGGGCGAAGCTCTTTGGGTTTTTTACTAATGTGCTCTATGCTCTCGACCTGTTCGTACGGGAGTGCATGGACTTTATTTTCCAGTTCTGTTTGGATCTTGGGTTTGGACTCCCTCGGGTCTACCCAGTGTTCAGGCTGCTTTTTCAGATCTTGAAACAGAGAGCAGCTGTTTTTCCCTGGATTGCTAACTGTGAGGGGAATGCCCCATTCCCCCCGGTTCCCTCCGGGAGACCACCCTTTGGAGGGGGACGATTGCCTGCTTCTCAGCCCCCGCAAACCGCAGCGGGGGGGCGAAGTTTCGCCCGCAGCCGAAAAAGTTTTTTCTCTGCGTCTTCAGAGCATGCCCAGATTGGAGCCGTTTTTACCCCCACCCCGTTCCTCTCTGGGGGAGGATGAGCCGCCCCTGGCAGCCCTCCAGGTCCCGCACGGGCCGGTCTCCTGGGCCCTGCCCCACTCAGAGAGGGGGGCAGCACCGGTCCCTGAGACCCCGCCTGCCAGGCCCGCGGGGCTGCCTCCTGGACCCGCCTCATGGCTGCCTGCTCGGGCAGCCCCACCTGTGATCCCGCCGGCTTCCCCGCCTGTGCCGGAGAGCCCAGAAGCATTGCTTCCTGCGACTGTGCCGATGTCGCTAGGCAACAACCATCCACCGCTGTTGTATTTAGCATATTTCTGGAGTCCTGTACCTTTCATTGTTGTCTCGTGGGCGGCAGATCTTCGCAGCACAGACTCTAGGTCTTCCTCAGTCAGGGCTCCTCGGAGGCTCTCCCTGACTGGCCTGCCCACCCCCTTTTATCCCAGTTACCTTGACTGGCTACAGCTGCAGCCCAATGAAGGACATCACAGCTGCAGCCCATCAAGCATAACAAGGACCTTCTGGGGCAAAGATATTCAAATACAATACAGATATCATTTCTATGGACTCAAAGACCACTAACACAATACATATCTTTTCAAGGGCCTCCTATATTTCCCCCTTTCTCTTTTACTTTACAAAAACATGCTGTTCAATTACAATCAATACTTCAGATAGCAGTTACAATACCTCAAATACAATACATTTTTCCATGACTCAAAGGCCATGTATTCCCACACTCCCATGACTCAAAGGCCATGATACACCACACACAGCTCCTTGTTCAAAGGCCATTCTTTAACAGCTCCAGGCTGTCACAGCTCCCTGATCCAAAGGCCATGTCACAGCACTTGGCTGTCCTGTTCTTCCAATTCCTCTGTCCTGGCTCAAAGGTCACCACAGCTCTCGGCTGTCCTATTCTTCCAGTCTTCTGTCCTGGCTCAAAGGCCACCACAGCTCTTGGCTGTCCTATTTCTGCTATCACGTCGGGGTCACCAGATGTTATATTTAGCATATTTCAAGAGTCCTGTACCTTTTCATTGTTTTCTCGTGGGCGGCAGATCTTCACAGCACAGACTCTGGGTCTTCCTCAGTCAGGGCTCCTCGGAGGCTCTCCCCAACTGGCCTGCCCACCCCTTTTATCCCAGTTACCTTGACTAGCTACAGCTGCAGCCCATTGAAGGGCATCACAGCTGCAGCCCATCAAGCATAACTGGGACCTGCCGGGGCAAAGATATTCAAATACAATACAGATATAATTTCTGTGGACTCAAAGACCACTAACACAATACATATATTTTCAAGGGCCTCCTATATTTCCCCCTTTTCCTTTTGCTTTTACAAAACCATGTTGTTCAATTACAATACTTCAGATCACAATATTTCAGATAGCAGTTACAATACTTCAAATACAATACATTTTCCCATGACTCAAAGGCCATGTATTCCCACATCCCCATGACTCAAAGGCCATGATACACCACACACAGCTCCTTGTTCAAAGGCCATTCTTTAACAGCTCCTGGCTGTCACAGCTCCCTGATCCAAAGGCCATGTCACAGCTCTTGGCTGTCCTGTTCTTCCAATTCCTCTGTCCTGGCTCAAAGGCCACCACAGCTCTCAGCTGTCCTATTCCTCTCAGTCCTCTGTCCTGGCTCAAAGGCCACCACAGCTCTCAGCTGTCCTATTCTTTCAGTCCTCTGTCCTGGCTCAAAGGCCACCACAGCTCTCAGCTGTCCTATTCTCTGCTATCACGTCGGGGTCACCAGATGTTGTAGTTAGCATGTTTCAGGAGTCCTGTACCTTTCATTGTTGTCTCGTGGGCGGCAGATCTTCATAGCACAGACTCTGGGTCTTCCTCAGTCAAGGCTCCTCGGAGGCTCTCCCCAACTGGCCTGCCCACCCCCTTTTATCCCAGTTACCTTGACTAGCTACAGCTGCAGCCCATTGAAGGACATCGCAGCTGCAGCCCATCAAACATAACTAGGACCTTCCAGGGCAAAGATATTCACATACAGTACAGATATAATTTCTATGGACTCAAAGACCACTTACACAATACATATATCTTAAGGGCCTCCTATACACCGCCGCCTCCTCCCTCGCCTGTGCTGGCTCCTACGCCGCTCGTGACGATCCCGCCGGTTTCTGCGCCTACATCTCTGCAGCTGACCCCAGAGCCAGGGGCAGAAGACGCTGGCGACCCCGTGCCGTGCCCGCCAGCCCCTCCCGTGGAGGCAGAGCACGCGCCTGCGGTCCCGCCGCCCCCGGCAATGGCAGCAGCAGCATCACCTCTTTCATCCAGCGAGACTTCCCCCCCGAGTTCTTCGGGCTGTCCCGGGGCTGCCCCTGCGGCCGGAGCTGGGACAGGGGAAGAGGGCATCAGCCTCTCCTTTTGTGGGGGGGGCATGGCCCGCCAGCTGGCTGTGGGTGCAGCCCGTCTGCCTGTTTTTAAGATCGGAGTTCTTGCTGGTTTGGGTGCTGTTCGATCAGGGGTTTCCCCTTGGGAGGTGCGCGTCTCTCTGCTGCCCCTCGCACGCCCCGGTGGCGGGGGGCAGGTGGGTCCCAAAAGTTCTGCCTTTGGTCCCCAGCCCGGAGGGGGTGGGGGTGGTACCGGGAGGCAGATGGGAGCACCACCTTTTGCATTTGCATTGCAGAGGGCACAGCGGGAAACGATCATGGCTCGCTTGCTGTGGCAAACACACATGATGGGGATTCCTGGCACAGCTTCTGTCCCTTCGCTGCTGGCATGCCTCGGTGATTTTGGGGACAGGAAATGTTTGGCCACCCGTTCTGCCATTCCATCGGCAGTGTGGTGCCAGGCTGTGGGAATGCAGAGCCCGCCTGGCAGGCTGGGACTGGCCTGTCTGGCTTGGTTCCTCGGGCCAGGGCCACCGCCTGGCCTCCTACTGGGTTTGGGGGTTTTGCTTCCCCCTTCTGGGCCTGGGCCACTGTTTTGTGGGCCAGGTCTGGGGTTCCTGATCCTTCCACATGGGCCAGGGCCCCCCAGGGCCTCTCTTTGGCCCATTTTGCTTTGCTGCTGCTCTTGCTGACTAAACAAACAGAAACCAAAAAAAAAAAAAAAAAATTGAATTAAATAAAAAAGAGTGAAAGAGCTGGCAGCAGCTCAGAAGCATTGAAGAGCCAAAAATTAGCTTCAGCCTAAGTTGTTCAATAAAGGGCTGTGGCAAGACATTCTAGAAATCTTCTCAAAATTCTTTGAATTTGACAATTATTGATGGATTTTTCTTCAGCAGTTTGTTGTTTCAGGAGTCTGCAAGCCTGTCTCAGGACAAAAAGGATCTTCCAGAGATGGTAAAGAAGAACATCTTCAGTCCATGGACTTTTCCTGAAACTCAGCTGCTTGGACTTGAATTTCTTTGCATTGTTTTTTGCATTTTCTTATATTACAAGATTGTTTTAGTGATTTGATAGAATCTTATGTTCTACAGGTGAAGAAATTCCCTGTTCATTCCACACCAGCACTTGATTGAGATTTGGATTGGCAAAGGATGGCCTGTTGGGTGTTTGTGTTTTCCTTTGCACGGGCCCAGCAGAGAAAATTACAAACACTTTTCTTTTTAATTTAATTAAATTAAAAGGGTGAGATGTTGCAGACATCTTTTGTGAAAAATCCTTCCTTTAGGATTTTTCTCTTCTGAGAAACCAAGAGGCCTCAGAGACAAAATTAAACAATTGTTATCTGCTGCTGTGGAATGCAACAGGTGCACCTGTGATTGGCCCATCTCTGATGTTTATAGTTAATGGCCAATCAAGAACTTCAGCTGTCCCGGACAGAGCCCAGGATAGCTGCTTTGTTATCATTCTTGCTATTCTATTCTTAGCTAGCCTTCGGAGAACTTCTTCCTTCTATCTCTTTCTCGTATAGTCCTAATGTAATATATATATAATATAATAAATCAAGTCTTCTAATTATGGAGTCAAGATTCTCGTCTCCTCTTCATCCTCAAAACCCTGCTTCCCTAAGCGACAATAATTTAGGAAGAAATTGCCTATTCATTCCAATTTGTAATTATGTGAAATTACCATACTCAGTTCTTGCCTCCCAGTTCTTTCCCAGTGCAGCGTGAATGGACTGCACAGATGTTTCTCCTGTGGTTGTTCTGCAGTTCTGGGTGGTTGGTTGCTTTAATAAATGCTGTTCCTAGTGATATTCTTATATTTTTATGTAACTTCTTCACCATGGGTAGCTGTTTCTGGACATAAAAGAGATGGCCTTCCTGGCTCCCCTTTGAAAGGGGAAAGGGAGATCCCTCAGCAATAACTGCTCTGAGCTTTGTCCAGGACTTTTGCCAGGGTAGTCTAGTAGGGCAAGAGGTGAGTAGAGGCAAACAGAGTTTTCTGTGCTCATCAGTACTGATGTTGAATAGTGTTGCAAACAGCTGCTGGCATTTTTTTTCTCTACCCTCCGCTGTTTTTGACAACCTTATGCCCCATGTTTTATAAATGATGTGTTCCTGTGTTATTTTTTAATGCATTTTGATATCAAAACCAAAAATTGTCCATGCTTCTGTAACAGTCTGCCTTGCATCTTAAGAAGAAAACAATTTTTCAGGCATCATCCTCCCCCTCCTTTCCCTCTTCTACTGGTGCCTCTTTCACTTAAAAATACAAGAAGTTTAATTATAGCACAATAACTTCCCTAGCATTGCGTGCTGGCACTACTGGTGCTGTCCTTTGTTCATATGCCTCCCTTCTGCCTACTTCGCTTTTAGCATTTTGCCCTACAGGTGGCCAGAGTCAGAAACAGACTTACTGAGTCATGGAAGAAATGCTCGTTAGAATTAGCATGAAAAGAAATAGATATTGCCTCAGACATTCCTTTTTACTTTTTTCTTTTCCTTTTTTCTTCTATGTTGTATTTCTTTGTTCTTTAATGCTACACAAGCCATCCTTTGCAACTCTCAGCTTTGTGTATTCCTTTGCAGAACCGCAACAGGAACATAATTTCAAACTTGTTTGTGTTCAGCAAAGACATGGCATTATCTTTGTTTTTTGAAGAAGATGCAATTTGCTGTGTAATTGCAGGGTAGAGCATTTCTTAGAACAAAATAGTAATGATAATTTCTGTGTGAAAGGTTAATTAAGCCAAGAAAACCAGTGAAAAGCTGTAGCAAAGAATTATGTGATGAGAGATAAAATTAGGCTGCTAGTTTGAAATTGGGTGTCTCAAGCTCACCACAAATGTGCCTGAGGTTGTAGTGACAGTATGCTAAGGCTGTGAAAGTCCTGCAGTCTGGGCTGTACAGAACTCCAGAATATTTCTGTGGGAATAATAAAGTTGTCAAGACTGAAGCAGAAGGGTGGGGGAAAACCCTTGATTACAGCGAGGAGACTTAGCGCACTCCTGTGTCATCACCTCCAGAATGTTTCTCTGTTCTCTGTGATACTATTGGTTTAAAAGTGCTGCAGTATTTTGCATATTCCCAATCCCTCTTTCCTATTGGACCCTCACCCTCAAACTCCACCTCTATCCTACTTTATTAAAGCTGTGTTTGTGCTTGCCTTTTTGATGCTCCCCTCTGTAGTGTGCCCCTTCGTCATGTTTTATTACTTTTGTATTAATAAAATCCTCTTTATTGTTGGGTCATCAATCTGTGCCTGTCCCTTGGTTTTGATCTCAAGTTTGGAGACCTCTCACCAATCTCCTGGGCGGTCTCGGTCTGCTCATCTGGGCCAGACCCAAGTGACTATAGCTCCCTGTGCTTTTCTACAAGTAAAGTATCCTATAAGAAATGAAAACACAGCTATCAATGCCCTCTGTTTCCAGAG